>VZQC01000085.1:660856-676659 GCA_009823505.1 Rhizomys pruinosus | reverse complement strand
AAGAAATTAAGAGGGAATTGGAGGAGTTGGTGGGGGACTATGAGGTATGAGAGATGGAAAAAATGCAAAGACAATACTCATGTATGAAATTCTCAAAAATATTAAAAACAATTATATCACTTAAATTATTTATTGAATAAAACTATCCAACAAAGGCCTTTCTACAAGAATGCAGGCTCTGTGAGGATAGAGATGGCAAGATTTTCCTGAATACATAGGGAATACTGTTCTGATACATCTCGGACACACACAAATGTTTGCATTCATAACACAATAACACTGCTCTGTGTGTGTGTGTGTGAGAGAAAGAGAGAGAGAGAGAGAGAGAGAGAGAGAGAGAGAGAGAGAGAGAGAGAGAGAGATTGAGAGAGATTCCTTGATTGCTGGGGATCATATTTAGGGTTTTTGCTTCCTAGTTAAACACTCAATCATTGAATTATAGCCCTAGACTTTTATTTTTATTCTGTGACAAGGTCTCACCAAGTTACTCAGAATGACCATGTATTTATTCTTTAGCCTAGGCTAGCCTTTACCTTATAGTCCTCCTGGTTTGGCCTCCTAGATAGCTGGCACTTCAGGCCTGAACATTAGGTCAGGTTCATGCTGGGTTCCACTGATCAGTTTCCACAGTTATAGGTCTATCAGTACCTGGAACTGAGTCTTTATTGGTTTGCAAAAGGTAATGACTTAAAACCTTCCAGGGGTGATGTACAGACTGAAAATTTCTAAGTCTGGATGACTAATAACAAAAGACAGAAAGGGAAGACAGCCATCAGGTTTAGGGGCAGGCTGTGTTCAGTTTGTTTAGGTATGAGACAGATGACAGTATACCCATCTATGCCTGACTACATGAAAGTAAGACAGACTAGAACAATACGTAGGTTAAAGAGAATCTTGGCTGAAATCTTAAACCACTTTAGGAAGGAAACATCATGACATTCATACAGAGTACCTCACAGGGTCTTGCAAACAGACCTGTACAAAAGTTCAGCCAAGTTTTGAATTAGTGAAATGAAAATGGTAAATATTCACATTTGAATGTGTGACAATGGTGTCTGGAGCCATGTCATGTTAGCCTTGGGTGATACTTTAATTTACAAAATGCACAACATTCTGCCAGTATAAAGGGATTTGTTTTCAAAAGTTATTGTTAAAATATTTACAACCCCTCACCACACGCTGGAAGGTGGGGCTGTGGGGGTTTCGGCACAACAGCCTGCAAATTGGTTTTACATGAAGGATGCTTGTACTCATGGATTATCACTTATAATTAAAAAATGAAAAAAAAACTGAGAGAAATATACAGGACAGTTATGGCAGAATGCATGATCTCGGTTAGGGTGGGGGTGGGGGGGAAGGGAAAGGGAAATATGCCTGAACTGAATTGGAAAATGATGTATGAAATGCACAAAGCATCAATAAAAAAAATGTAAAAAAATGCTAAGCCATTATTTTAAATACAAGTGTTTTATTTAATACACTGGGGTTCAGCCACACACCCCTTTCCAACATCTTGTTAATATTAAAATAGTAAAGGAATGTACTATAGATTTATTATAATAACCTGTATTTATCTGTACTTTGCTCTGAACTCATCCTGTTAAGAGGCTCTAACCTTATCTTTAAATTTCTAGCTTCTATTCTAGACAGTGCCAAATAATGTGGAAGTGAATGCAAGGGCATATCAAACAAGTATTTCTAATTTTCATTATTTTTACCTGCCATTTTAAGGATAAGCTATATGAAACATTCACCATATGTTTACTATGCTCTTAAATCAGCACAGTGCTAAGCAACAGTACAGACTGAGTTATGGCAGTTTTTGAAATCTAATTTTGGTGTGGTGCTTAGTTTCCATCCTAGATCCTGCATAAGCCAGGTAAATGTTCTCTTACAGAGACATGACCAAAGCCTGTTTGACTGTCATTTTGATGAAAATACTGAAATATATAATATTTTGATGAAAATACTGAAATATATTTTAATTACTATGCAAGTAATTCCTTGCAAATAATGGTACATGTAATTATTTCCATTTTATGGGTGGAAACAGAAGTACAGAAAGGTTTCAATGTCATATTTCTTAAGAATAGGAGTCAAGATTGGAATTCAGACTGACTCCAGCGGCTGTGCTCTTAAACATCAGGAACCACATAGATAGCATTCCACCCATACATTGTCAGTATTTCAGTCCCTTGCTCTAACACTCAATAATGAGGATGATTTTATGTACATTTTGAATGTTAAACATACTAAAATAGAAAGAGCTTCCATAACACATAAGATCACTTTAGGAATTAAAACTAATTTATTGGAACAAATCTCAAACTTTGTGCTGTGTGCCACGCTGCCTTTTGAGAGTTCCCTGATTCCATTTTCATTTAGAACTTAGGTCTCACTATACTAAGTGATTTCAAAATTGCAGTGAAAATGACACACAAAATGTTTTGGAAGCAAAATAATCACAAAATATAAGCAGCCCTTGGGCTAAATTGGTAGACCAAGCAGTAAAACTATTTTTATAAATCTTTAATTTGCTAAGAAATATAATACCTAAAACCATAAGGGCCTGAAAATGGGCACTAATGGCTTGTTGCCAAGCTTTTCTATTAATATAAAATCAGGAAGGAAGGCCCCGGGCTTAATGAGGCAAGTGAGAAGACGAAGCTAAGACCTCCACTTAAACTGTATCCTGAATTAATTTGCTGAAACATTATTTTACCCACATAATGCATTATAATTAAAATATATTTTATCTAATGATATTGTTGTGACACCACAATTACATTGGTTGCTACTGGGCGACTGTATCTTTTTATCTTTTGGCTTTCAAATTTTATGCAATGATACCTGAATTAACATCTTATATTCAGTATAAGGTGACTAGAGACATAGTAATGGCCTTAATCAATATCATGTCCAAATCCATAGAAGCTATGAATATGTTATTCATATCAAAGGAGTTACATAGTTGGAGATGTGGAGTTTCAGATAGCATTATTATTATGAAGTCTATGAGTAGATCCAAAGAAAAATCATGATTTCGTAAAAACATAGAAACTTTCTCATTTGGAGTCAGAGAGATATACAGTGATATTAAAAGGATCAAGGACTACATAATAAGAAAGAGTTAATTCATACACTAGCTTTCAAGGTAGAGGATTGGCCATGAAAAAAGAAATGTGAAAGATTTTAGATGCTGAAGAATTAAAAAAAAATCTCATTGAGAAATTCATGTAATGTAATTTAATCATACAGAGCCCCTCATCATCTCTACGCTCACCCTACAACAGTTTCCTTATCAACAACATCATGCCCTCTATTTAAGGCCTTATCAAGGCTAATTGTATTTTACAAGTGTTCATGAGTAACTGTGGGTCTATCCCCTGGTGCTTTCACCCTAGCCAGCATCACACCTTAATGAAAACTGACTCTCCTTTCTCCAGCAGAAATCAATTGCCAATATTTTCTTGGCTAGGCCACTTCAGCCCCCACCCCATGTTGGGATTTTGTCTGGCTTGGGTTTTCTCAGGTCTTGTGAATGTTGTCACAAGCAATGTGGGTAGTTTTTATTTAGAAAAGAAAGAAGAAAGAAGAAAGAAAGAAAAAGAAAGGAAGGAAGGAAGGAAGGAAGGAAGGAAGGAAGGAAGGAAGGAAGAAAGAGAGAAAACTAATACATGGGTTCATTTGACATAGAAATTATCTAATATTTAATATTTTGATACTAGTACAGTAAAATGTGTTCTGATTTTATGTCCCGCAGAAATATGACAACTAATATGCATTGTTTGGAGCTATTAAATCTGGTAATTTTTATAGTATTAATGGAAAACTAACTATTTATTATAAATTTGTAGGTTTATGTTTTGCAAAATGTATCTTCATCTGTAAATACTGTCTATTTGTCTATTTGACTGAATTTTTTAATTTTTTTAAATTTTATTTATTTCTGTATGTGTATGAATGTACTGTCTGCATGCAAGTCTGTGCACCCGTGTTGTGCAATGCCGCGGAGGTCAGAAGAGGGTGTCGGATTCCCCTGGAACTGGAGTTCTCCTGGAATTGGAGTTTCAGACGGTTCTAGGCCGCCATGTGGGTGCTGGGGATCGAACTCGGGTCCTCTGCAAGAGCGGTCGGTGCTCTTAATCGCTAGGCCATCTCTCCAGCCCCTATTTGACTGAATTTTTAATTAATATTTCTTTATTTAAAATAATTCAATCAATTTGAACATTTAGAGTCAATGATTCAAGGAAATTCTTAATGCTCCTTTTCATTAAAATTGTTTAATTTAGTACATCTATCTTTTTGGATTTGGTATTTTTTTTTTAGTAAAGTTTATTCTGCAATAGTCCTAGTAAACTGTAAATAACTAAATACGATGGAAGGGAATATTGGTGAAAATGAGGGATAAACAGACATACAACTTTCAAGGAAAAAATAAAGAGAAATTAATTTTCCTCACCAGAAATTACAGTAAATATAAGTTAAATTAAGTGTATAGCTTAAAAAACAGATAGTCAGAATCCATTTGTTAAAAATTCCAACTGTATATCTATCAGGAATTAACTTGAGATCTAAGATAAATCATCTTGAAAAAAAATAAAATGGGGTGTTTCCCTGCAAATATAGCCAGCCTAGAGAGTGTTATACTAATAGACAAAATATGCATTACTGCAGAAAAAGAATTTTGGAGAAGACAAAAAAGTATATTTTGTTTTGTCAATTTTTCCTGAATACTTTAAAATATTTTTATTGAATTTTATGTGTTGCATAGATAATTTTTCAGCAAAAAAAGTTTGTTTTTAAAGAAGTGATTCGAGAACTCACACATCAAAGGGAAAATACTTGCTAACCATGACTTAATAAGGGCTTGCACCTATAATTCATAAAGCATCCTATAACCCAACTATGAAAAGGTTCAGGGTCAGTAAAATGGCTCAGTGATTAAAGGTGCTTTTTCCAAGGTTAACAACCTGAGTTATCCTCACGATCCACATGAAGAAAGGAGAGAACTAACTTTCACAAGTTGTTCTCTGATCTCAGGACAAGGAAGGTGGTAGACCAGAAATCCCTCAGAATGGCCTGATATGAAGAAAATCCATAGAAAGGGGAAGCAAGGGTTCTTTTCAGTCAAACATAGCCTATGAGGATTTGGTGCTAGGATCCACAAATGAGAGACATCATAGGTCGCTCTGTGCATTTGTGTGTGTGTGTGTGTGTGTGTGTGTGTTACTTTGCTTAGCATAAAAGCTTCCAGTTCCAAACATTTACCTGCAAATTTCATGATGTTGTCTTTCCTACCGCTGCATAGAACTCTACTGTGTAGATATACCACATTTTCATTATCCACTCATTAGTTGAGGGACACATGGGTTGGTTCCAGCTCTTCACTATTGTGAATAGAACTGCAATAAACATGGTTGTCCACATATCAGGTATATACCTAGGAGTAGTATGGCTGGGTAAAGTGGTCGCTTCATTTTGAGTCTTTTAAGGGTCCTCCACACTGTTTCCTATAGGGGTTGCATGAGTTTGTATTCCCGCCTACAGTGAATGAATGTTCTGGTTTCCCGACAGCCTCTCCAGTATTTGGTATGTTTGGTTTATTGATCATAGCCAGTGTTACAGGGATAAGATAAAATCTTAAAGTGGTTTTAATTTGCATTCCTTAATTGCTAATGAACACTTTTTAAGATGTTTCTTAGCCATCTTTACTTCTTCATTTGTGAATTCTGTGTTCAACTCTTTGCTCCATTTTTGGATTGGGTCAGTTTTTTGATCCTTTGTTTTTTCAGTAATTTATATATTCTGGTTGTCAAACCTCTGTCAGATGTGTCATTGGTGAAGATTTCTCCCCACTCTGTGGGTTTTCTCTTCATTTCCTTGATTGTTTCTTTTGCTATACAGAAGCTTTTAAGTTTAATAGGGTTCCATTTGTTGATTGTTGACCTTATTTCCTGCGCAATTGCTCTCTGATTTACAAACATTTTTCCTACACCTATATCTTGTAGGTTACTGCCAACATTTTCGTCTATCATTTTCAGAGTTTCAGGTTTCACATTGTGGTCTTTGATCCATTTGGAGTTGATTTTTGTACAGGGTGAAAGGTAGGGGTTTAGTTTTATTCTTCTACAAATGGTGATCCAATTTTGCCAGCAGCATTTGCTGAAGATGCTGTCTTTCCTCCACTGAGTCTTCTTGGCCTCTTTGCCAAATAAGAGGTGGTTGAAATTGCATGTGTCCAAGTTTGAATCTTCAGTTTTGTTCCACTGATCTACCACTCTGCTTTTGTATCTGTACCAGGCTGTTTTTATGACTATGACCCTGTAATATAGTTTGAAATCTGGTATAGTAATCCCTCCTTCATTGTTCTTTTCGCTCAGGTTGCTTTGGCTATCCAGGGTCTTTTAAAAAGGTACAGAAAGGAAGATGGAGAGATGACTCAGCAGTTAGCACCAACTGCTCTTGCAGAGGACACAGGTTCGATTCCCCTAACCCACATGGCAGCTAAGAACTGTCTTTAACTCCAGTTCCAGGGAAATCCGACTCCCTCTTCTGACCTCTGCAGCATTGCAGGACACGGGTGCACCAACCTACATGCAGACAGTACATTCATACACATAAGAAATTTAAAAAAAAAGCTACAGAAAGATTAGGTAAGTCACTTGTAGTATTACACACTGAATAGCCAAGAACATTGACTTCTACTTTAGGTTTCCACTCACAAAATAAGCTCTAGCACCAGTTAGGAAAGTTTTTTTGTTGTTTTTTTCGAGACAGGGTCTCCCTGTAGCCCCAGATGTCCTGGAACTCACTCTGTATACCAGGCTGGCCTTGAACTCAAAAAGATCATCTGCCTCTGTCTCCCGAGTGCTAGGATTAAAGGCTTGCACAACCAAGCCTGGTGGAAACTTTTAAAAATGAAAAAAGTGCATTAATTCTAGGAGAAAAAAAAGGAAAACAAAGTCCAATATTTTCAATGTGTTCTAAAAATTTCAATGCATTTGAAATGCAATCCATAACTCATATTAGTGTCATGTTGAAGTGGGCCATTTGTGAGAATTAGGGAAGTTCTTAAAAATAGAGCCTCAAAATGGCATTGGTAACTTTACTAAGAAAAGTGAGAGATCCAAACTTGCACATGCACTTTTGGCCACGTGTTACTAGTTCTCTACCTTGGTATGTGCAGCAAGCTGGCCCTTACCAGAGTGGGAACAGTTGCTAGTGTTATGTTCTTGGATTTCTCAGCCTACAAAACAGTAATAAAAAAGAAAGTTGCATTTTGTATAAATAACCATTATTAGAAAATTTGTTACATCAACAGAAAAGTGACTAAAGACACAGTTTGCCAGCTGGGACTTAAGGGCTAAAGGGAGACCCTGTCTCAAAAAGACAAAAAAAAAATTAAAAGTGAAGAGCATTAGTCAGAAACCCTTGCATAAGAGGGGGGCAGAAAGATTGTAAGAGCCAGGGAGGAGGTGCATCATCATAAGGAAATAGAAGCTCCAAGGACCCTGTTCATATTATCCTACACAAGTGGTGTCAGCCTGCACAAGACCCACACGAACTTAAGGAGACAAAACTTAGGATAGAACTGTGGAAATGGGTAGCAGGTCCCAATCTTAGTAGAAGAAATATTGATAGCTGATTACTGCTGCGTGAGGAAGAGCTGATCATAAGTTGAGGGACTCTGGATGGGGTGACTAAGCCTCAATGGAAGATCTAGATACTCTAACCTGACACAATGGGTCTTTGCACAAATGAGAGAGTGCATGAATTCCAGGTGTGTGGGGGGGTGGTCCACTGGGGAATGAGGAAGGGTGTCACTGGGGGAGGAAGTATAAAGATTAAGACTGGCCGGGCATGGCGGCTCACGCCTTTAATCCTAGCACTTGGGAGGCAGAGGCAGGCGGATCTTTGTGAGTTTAAGTCTTTGTGAGTTCAAGGCCAGCCTGGTCTACAGAGGGAGTTCCAGGACAGCTGGAGCTACAGGGAGACCCTGTCTCAAAAAGACCAAAAAAAAAAAAAAAAAAAAAAAAAAAAAAAAAAAAGATTAAGACTGAGTGAGATGCCCTGTAAGAAATACACAAAGATCAAATAAAAAATATTTTTTAAATGTGAAGAAGCAGTTTCCACAGCAGATAGTGGGTCTTAGATAGAGTTAGATAGGCACAGTGGTCTGTTGAAAGCTAACTCAGGACTCAAAGGCTGAGTGTACAAATACAGGAGCCATGCTGATTTGTCAGCCTTTGTTTATTTTTATTCTATCTCTGTGAACATGTTCCTCACAAAGTAAGAAAAACACAATGCTAAATGAAGTAGGAATACCATAAGGGAAATCTATGATTAGGTACTTTTCTAAAAAAATAGAGGACTGAAATTTCATACACATATCTGCTCTGAGAATGGAATGTATATTCAAAAGAGTATTAATATTTTAATCTTTTCTAGCATACTTACATAAATCTATCATTTTCAATAAAGTCATGTTGGCGTTGGGTGCCTTCTATGTTTTCTTAAGGGCAGTTCAGTTTATAGGGTTGTGATTTTCCTTATTACTATGAGGAAAAGTATATTTAGTGTAATAAAACATGAATTATGATTTTAACAGGAGTATTTAAATTCAAATAATACTAAATTATTTCTTTAGATTTCAAATACTTACATGAAAGAGCAGGGAACGAGGTCTTGACACATTACTCTCACTTCACACAATCATACAGCATGAATCTAGAGGCTGGTTTGAAATGAAGAACAACCTCATGACAGCTAAATGCCAAGGTTGTGATTTTAAAAATATAAAACCACTATTATTTTATTGTTCACTCCCCCCTCCCTTCCATTTATCTATATCTTCTGCTTCTTCTGGCCAATTTACAAGACTCTAGGCTTTGAAAGTCACCACACAGCAACAATAATAGAAAATGATGTGAGCTAGCAGTGATTTACATTATTCATAATTTGTAAAGCAAAAACTGCATGATTGTGACATATTTTTAGGAAAAGTGAGTAAGCAGACATAACCAGGTTTTTTAACATGTGCCCATCTCTAATAATATTATTCTATATAGTTTCTTTTTCAAGTTAAGGCTAAAATCACTAACTAAAGCTCTGAAAGAAAAGGAATTTTCAATGTCAGTGAAGTTAAAACATGTCAGTAGCAGTTCCTTCTGTGAATATTGTCTCAGATGAAAGAAAGGATGGATTGAATTCATATCTGCAACAAGACAAGATTTTCCATCTGACCTCATTATGTGTTTCTCTGGAGTGCATCCCTGGGTTTCTGCCTGAACCGAAATGTGTTATGGGGAAACCAAACATAAAGCAGCTCAGTACTGCCATAACTGACGCATCTTAATAAGATGGGGTATTTGTTGTTTTGCTACCATCCTCTCTTACCTCTAAAAGTCATTATGATGTGCTAGATCCCTTTGTTAAAGCAATCCACTTAAGTGAAGGCTGATACTAATGAAAGGGTCTGTGCTGCGCTGCTGGAAGTGAAGACGAAGTGCATTGTAGTGTATCACAGAGATTTATACAGAGAGATTTCAGTGGAAAGATTTTAGGAACTCAACTGTTGGAACCTTATAAATAATTAAACATACAAATTATCATGGTTGCAGCCAGTTGCTACTCCTGTGAGCAGTGGTGATCAATTCTAGAATGTATTGCTTTGAAGGGATTTATAGCATTTTTCATTGTTCCTGATCACACTAGAAAATTACTCAGCGGTTAGAAAAGATGGAAAAATTTTCTCTTGGATTAATCTTGTGCTACATAGAGATTTTCCTTATCTTACTATAATAAACAAACTCCTTGTTTCTTAGTTTCATATGTACAAAATTTTTATGTGTACATTTGTATATCTGTGTAATACCATGTGAATAAATATAGAAACATGTCACTAGGGAGACAGAGAAGCACTATTTTATTTTGTAAAATATAATCAATACATAGAACATATTAAATAAGGTGAGGATATACCACAATTTAAATTATTTAAAAATGTTTTATTCTGAAAATTAAATTATCTTAATATTTATGAGTGAATCAGTGGGAGTAAAAAATTTTAAAGAAGATATTTATATATATATATATATATATATAGAGAGAGAGAGAGAGAGAGAGAGAGAGAGAGAGAGAAAGAGATCTAAATTTCGATACAAAAGGCACACAGTGAGAGATATTATTTTAGTTGGATTAATATATTTTTTCATATTAGATAAATTGACATGATTTTAGATTTTTAGTTGCCAATGAAACACATTTTTAATTCCTTGTCTTGCTACGTAGTTCATAAAACAGAAAATGCCAAATAACAGAAGCTACCATACAGGCTAGCTTTGACAAATTTATGGAATTGGTCAATTCATCCTTTTGAATATTTTCAGTATGAACTGTAAAAGTTTCTGATGCATAGTCAAACTTTTACATTTACTATTTTGGAGAACTAGTCTTTTGGAAGTAAAGGTTATGTGTTGTGATAATTTGATTCATTTATAAAGCATTTTATGTAAACAGTAGGCAGTCATCAAATGTGTATTACATCCCAAGTATTTACCAGGGCAAGCATGCAGAATTAGAGGACACCCCTATTTAAAAAATACTTTTATTTTTATTTTTTAAAATAGGCGGCTGAGAACCATCCGAAACTCCAATTCCAGGAGAACTCCAGTTCCAGGGGAATCCGACATCCTATTCTGACCTCCGTGGCATTGCACGACACGGGTGCACAGACCTACATGCAGACAGTGCATTCATACACATACAGAAATAAATAAAATAAAATAAATTTTTATTTAGTATTATCATTTTGTGTGTCTGAGTGTATTGCCTGCATGTGTGCAAGTGTACCCATGTTGCGTTATGACAGCAGAGCTCAGAAGAGGGCATTGGGTCCCCTGAAACTAGAGTTACAGATGGCTGTGGGTGCTGGGAATTAAATCAAGGTCTTCTGCAAGAGCATTCAGTGCTCTCATCCCCGAGCCATCTCTCAGGCCCTATCATCCACACTTTTAAGGGCCTACTCATCACAGGGATAGTTCACTGCCTGGTAGAGAATTGTGGAAGAAAAAAATAAATCACACACATCACCATGCACATTCTAGGAAGTAAGTTATCCCTCTCACATTATTATGATTCATTTCCAAATAATATGATAAGAAAAGAGAAACACATTTATTTTAAAATGGAAAGCCCTAACAAACACCATTTTCATCAGGCAAGCGAGGTTTAACTTCAAGTGTTATGTGGATGTCAGCTTTCCCCAACAATGAGAAGAGAGCTTCATAAATGTGGCTTTCTTTCCAACACTGATAACTCTACATCAGGCCAAGAATGAAATTACACACAAGAGAAACTTTGATTGGATCTCAAAGGACACATAATAATACTCCTCACCTTAATTAAAGTTAAGGAAAACTTTAAAGTTTAATCGAATTTTTAAATATTAGGAATAAATAACATATTTCATTAATAGGAGAAAGGGAGTCAAATTCCATATTTTGTGTAATCCGGTCAACAGCACACAGCAAGTATAGTGTTAGAGTTGGCAACTTGTGAGTTCACAACTCAGGACCTTAAAACAATATTGGCCTTAAAACAAAGTTGTACTGAATAGCTTTAGTGTTAACCTGACAAATGTGGTTTGAAGAATCCTCAATGGGGCAATTGACTCCTTTGGGTGGGCCTGTGGCCATATCTGTGGGGCATTTTCTTGATTGTTGAGGAATATGGGAGGGCCCAGCCCATTGTGAACAATGCCACCCCTGGGCAGGTTGTTCTGTATTGCATAAGAAAGCAGGTTTTCAAAAAACAAACAAATAAATAAATAACTAAATAAATAAATAAAACAAAAAACAAAGCCGGGCTTGGTGGTGCACGCCTTTAACCCTAGGGAGGGAGATGGCAGGCTGATCTTTGTGAGTTCAAGGCCAGCCTGGTCTACAGAGCAAGTTCTAGGACAGCTGGGGCAACAGGGAGACCCTGTCTCTAAAACACACACACACACACACACACACACACACACACACCACAAAANAGAGTCCAAAACGACATCTTCAGGGAAAGTAGACTGTTTTGCTTCTTGTCCGCCTGTGCCCCTTTTCTAAGCCTAGGGAACAATCTGTGGAAGAGGGGGCGTGGTAGAATGTAAGGGCTACAATTGGTGTGAATGGTGAAACTACAGCAATATAGACTGGACACTTATTTGATCAACTTGAATGTACATACAAGCCCCTCTAGCTGGATGGTGGGAGCCTTGGACTGTGTGGGTTTGGGCACAACTGCTTGCAAACTGGTTTTACATGAAGGATACTTGTACTTACAACTTATTACTTATTGTTTAAAAAAAATGAAATAAAATAAAGTATAAAAAAAAATTTTTTTTTAAAGTCAGCTATGAAGAAAACCACCAGAAAAAAATCCCACCTGCCAAAGTAAAATAAGCTAAAAGAGGCCAGGTCAGATCATTTTACTTGCAGAAAATAATAGAAATCAAATTATAATAATTCAATTTGGTTGTGAGCATCATTGTTAACATTGTGATAAGGTGGGATGGAAGAACAATGTTTTTCAGGGGAGTTTTTTTTGGTGTTTTTTGAGATAGGGTCTCCCTTTTAAGTCTCAGCTGGCTTAGAACTTGCTATGTAGACCAGGCTGGCCTTGAACTCACAGAGATTCACCTGCCTCTGTCTTCCAAGTTCTGGGATTACAGGCATGTGCCACCATGCCCAGAAGTATCAGTGCTTTCATGTTGCACCAATATTTTGCTGACACTCGCTAATTGATAGCCATCTTTTGGGCAGGATAAAGATCCATTCATCATAGGCTGTATATTCTAGTGGGAGAAATATATGGACAGGTTAATAATTTGGTTAATAATTTGGACCACTTGAGTAATGATACATGCATTAAATATATAAAGAAGGAAATAAGACAAATGAAAGAGGTTTCTTAGTATGCTAGTAGAGAAGTCTTAGCAAAGAGGAACACCCCTTTCATAAAGAGCTTAATCATGCAAAGATAAGGGAAGAACTACAGAAGAAATAAAAGCATCAGACTACCAATCTAGGTACTTAGGAGAAAGAGCAGAGAGGTCACAATACTAAAAGTTATTGTGTGTGTGAAGGCAGAAGGTAGGGACTTTCCTTGAGGTTGATTTAAAAGGAGAAAAAAGAATGATATCTAAAATCAATACAGAAATAAAATATCCTTGCTGTAAAAAAAAAAAAAAAAAAAACGAAAGGAAGCTGCTCTGAATCCAAAGTGGTGAAATTTTAGTAAGTCACTTGATTTATTTGATTCTCACATTTTAATAGCTTTATTTTAGTTGACTGTGGAATTTACTTATTTATTGTGTTGAGATCCTGTATAAAATATGAATTTTAACCAAATGTATTCATGCATTTTATAAAATTAACCACTTATAAGTTATGCTTAAGTTTTAGATTTGAACCAAACCAATGTTCATAAGTTATGCTTAAGTTTTAGATTTGAACCAAACCAATGTTCGTGTTAACTTTATGAAATTCAGGCAATTCTTTAAGTAAATGTACATCTAAAGATATTTCAAAAGATTTTGAAAGACATATTTTCATATAGTATGACAGCATTAGAATTCTCCATGAAAAACAGGGGAATTTTAGTCTAATGCTATGAAAATTAGCTTTAAAAATGCAAACTATGAGACCAGAGAAATGAGTTCAATATAACAATTTACACATGGCACTTATGTTCAGTTAGTGATTTAATATGAAACATATGCTTTAAAATTGACAGGGGCCAAAAAATTAGCCCTGAATGTTACCAATGCTTAAAACAACAAATAAAATTGAGGGTGCATATTTGGCCTTCACAAAACAGGTCTCTACTCTCTTCAAACTTTCTAGCCTCCCATTTTAACAATTCACACTCAAATGCTAAACTTTGCTGTAGGCCAAAATGTACTTTGTCCACGAAGTACCTTCAGATAAATTTTTTAAATAGTTTCTTTTTGTCTATTCACTTGCTTTGTGGTTGTTGTTTTGTAACTTTTGATTTTATTCCTGAAATCTAATCTAAAAGTGTTTGTGTTCAACTTCTATAGATGTAGGGTGAATTAAGGACAGAATGGCAGACCTGATTTAGAAAGCTCCTACTTTTGTATACTTCAGTCAAACACCCAGCTCTGTTCTACCCTGAAGTTTTTATTTACAGATGTGCTCATTATCCCCCTTGCTGTAGAGACAGGTACCTTCTTGGCTTCTATTAGTCCCCACCAGATTAAATTACTTCCATCAAGGCTCTATTATACCTTCACTGGAGCTAGTGCTGGGTAGCAAAACAACATTGGTAGGACTGAATGGTTATCAAGAGGAAGTTTACATTCATTGTTAAGAATTAATTTAGCTGAACTGGTGCAGTGAAAGTGGTAAACACAACCCCCTCTCTGTTGTTTGTCAGACTGTGTTATATCACCCTGGATTGCTTTGTCAATAATCTGCCTGGCCTGCAAGCTAAAAATCTAAGATTGCTGGAATGACTGACAGCCTGGAGATAGCTGATAATTCTAAGGAATTGGAGGTGTAAAATCTTTAAGGACCATGTCTACAGTATAAATGCCAGGGTATCTCCACATCACTCTGTACTTACAAAGGCAACAGCATTGTTAATGGCAGCCTGTCTGTCCATCAACTTTGCTACCAGAGGATTTATCCCTCTTTCACTCCTTATCTTTCTTTGCTGTGTTTATTTCGAAACCAGCTGCAGAATAAATTGCCTCTTGTCTTCACCTCCTACACTGAGTACAATGATATGTTCTGTAAAGCTTAAAATCATGGTGTTTTTCAAGCACTCTTTTTTCAGAACACTGACTTCTAATTTTGTTTGTTTATGAATATGTATTGTTTTCTGCTCTGCTTTGGGGGCTTTTAGTAGAACACTAAAAATGAGTCTTACTTATTTCTTGAGTGTTCAAGGTCTAGATAAGGGAGTGTGTAACACTGCATAGAGAAGAAATAAATAGTATTAGGAGGGTCATTTTCTTATTGTTTCAAATAATCATATTTGTTTCATTTAAATAAAATATTTAAAATTATTAAGCAGCCAAGTGTTTGCAAAATAGATAAATTCTTACTGTATAATTTTAGAAAGTCAGTAAGTTTTACATGACCATCTTTATTGAACATCTGCTTTTCTAGTTTAGGATGCAAGATAAGGAAAATGTCTGTGGCTAAGAAGAATCAAAGATCAATCTGAGAGTTTATGAAAAATGTACAAGTTTTGTAGCAACCCAAATCATTCTAATTTGCAAGCAATTTGACATATCTGCTTTGCAGATCTAACTTTTGGTTAGATCTTCTAAAAATGGTAATTTTATACAATTTCTGTACCAGAAATATCTTTCCTAAACATATACTGCTATAGTTCCCTAAAATGAAGGAAAAAAAAAAAAATAAACAAATGTTTTCAAAGACCAAAATATGTGGATAAAATATTATTAATTGAATGTATTGCAGTATTTTCTTTTTTTGTTTGTTTGTTTTTGTATTTTTGAGACAGGGTCTCCCTTTTAGTCCCAGCTGGCCTGAAGCTTGCTCTGTAGACCAGGCTGGCCTTAAACTCACAGAGATCAGCCTGCCTCTGCCTCCCAAGGGCTGGGATTAAAGGCGTGCACCACCATGACTGGCTTTGCAGTATTTTCTTTTTTTTTTTTAATTTTTTTTTTAAATTTATTTCTGTATGTGTATGAATGTACTGTCTGCATGCAAGTTTGTGCACCCGTGTCGTGCAATGCCGCGGAGGTCAGAAGAGGGTCTCGGATT
>VZQC01000085.1:614741-658862 GCA_009823505.1 Rhizomys pruinosus | reverse complement strand
TATATATATATATATATGTATATACTGAAGCAACACAAGTAGGAGAGAACAATAACAACAAAAGAACTGAAAAAAAAGCTCTGGAAAGACTCAGAAAAATATGCAGGACATGTATGGCAGAGTACAGGGACTCTGGTGGGATGTGGGGCATGGAAAGGGAAGCGATTCTAGATTTGACTGAGAAATGATGTAAGACTTCTGGAAAAAGTTTAATAACAGTAGAAAAATAATTTTGTGAAAAAAAGATTCTATTTCCATATGCCTATGCACCTTCTCCCCTGGCTTTTACAGTCTTTCTGCCTCCTCTTCCACAATGCTCCCTGAGCCCTGGAGGGGTGGAGTTTAATATAGGAATCCTATCCAAGGGTCCATACACTGCAGATCCTTATTCTCTATACTTGGAACACTTGTGGCCTTTTCCTCTGCTTCATGAGAGAGCTTAATTAATGAGAGTTGAGATAGCCATTAGTGTTCTCTCTACCTCTTGTTCTACCATGTTCCATAAACCTTCTGTGTAGAATTCCCAGTGTAGATTTGTCACTTAGGCTTGGAAATTTCATAGACACTTATTTTCTGAGTGTGACCAGTTATGGAATTCTGTAATAGTCTCTGTTGTGAAAGAAACTTCTTTGATAACTGGTGACTGGCACAGTTGTCTGTAAATATAAGGATCCATATTTAGCAGAAAGTAAGAAATTACATTTGTCCAGGGATGTGCAGCCTTAGGGTTTTCTCTAAGATCTATGACCTCGCCAAGCATGTGTATTTGGCTATGTTTATAGTACTGAACATGAGTCCCCGCCCCCCAATCAGGCTTTAAGTCCAGTTAGGTAGCTGTTGATTACCCCAAAGATAAAAGTGCCAGTACTCCCCAATGTAGTTTGCTGTTCCAGTCATTGTTGTGGTTATTAGGCTTTAAAGCTGGAGTTGGGCCATTGGTTGATATTCTCTCTTAACAGCTTGCATAGTGTCCTCTGAAATTATGAGAGCTAGCCTTCAGGGAGGTGGCTTCTAGGTGGTTCCAACTCCATTTCTCCAAAGGAGGTCCTATTTTTAGCAATAATGTCTTCCCTTAAAGTTCTGGGAGGCAATCAAAGGCTTTGGCAATTTATGGGTCTCTTGGACTACTGTGACCAACAAGTCAAAGAGAGGTTTCTTCTGTCTAGCATATTTTCTTGCTATATAGCTTTCAGCTATAAACATGGATAAATCAGGAGATATTATATGTAATTTTGGGTAGGCTATTGACATATTACATTTCCCTCTGATTTTCTGCACCAGCTCTGCATTGTTATCTTTCCTCTCTTCCTTCCTATTTAACCCTCCCTCCCCAGTTAAAATACCCTGTTTTCTCCATTTCTCCCTTGATAAGACCTGTCTCCAATGGTCCCCCTCCTTGAGATTCTTCTTCCAATTTACCCCATATATGCTTTCTTGATGATGCCATGACCTTCAGTGTCATGTCCTTCAGCCTCCAAAATTGTGCTGAATAAACTTTTGTTTTTAAATGACTTAGCTATGGGTATATCAATATAATAATATGAAAGCCTGGTAACTCAAACATTAAATAACTGCATAAATTTCAAAGGAAGTCATAACTAAGTGAAATAGAGATTATGACACAAGATGCAATTTTTGCATGAGGGGACCTGATAAGATTTCCTTCTGTCATATAGGGGCCAGTGTTGTGCCAGATTTGTTTGTCTGCTGGGTTATTACTTTGTATTTATTTATTAGAGGGTTCCACAGAACACATGTAGAGGTCAGAGGAGAACTTGTGGGATTCAGATCTTTCCTTCCATTATGTGATACTTGGAAATTGAACTAAGGTCGCCATACTTAGCAGCAATGCCTTTACTCAATAAGCCATCTCATTATCAAAGCTGGATTTTTTTATAATTAATATGCAATTACTGGATGTATTTGTGGCTTACCATGTGATGTTGCAATATAGGCATATTAGGCTATGCTCAAAACATATCTATATTGTGGAATATCTGTAAGTTCTGACAGTGAGAAGCTGAAGAGGAAATTGTTTATTTCAGCTTACAGCTCCAGGTGATAATCTATCACTGAGGAAAGTCAGGTATTGCTGAAATTCTTTCGGGAAGAATTGCATGCAGAGTTGCTTGTGTCTACCTCACATGGTACCAAAGGCAAGCCAAGAAAAGATTCTTCCACAGTTTTCAAGATTCCATTAAGTTTTATTGGATTTGCTCACAGAGTGAATGTAATTGAGAGGGTCACTTACAGAATTTTGGCACTCTCCCTTCCTCATGTTCTTCCTGGAGTCCAAGCAGGGACCCCTGTGGACTCTGCACAAGATGGAGATGGTAGGAAAGACCCGCCCCTTGACATTCTATGCTTATGTACCCTTCCCACCTCCCCTCCTTATACAGTCAAGGCTGGCTGGCTGGTTGGGAGGGGTCATTAGATCTTTGGCTCCTTTCCCTCGGAAGGACAAAAAGTCAAGTTTGTACTTCTGGACAGGCAGGTGTCCCTGCTGGTGAGGAAGAATTTGGTGCCCAAGGTCAGTCCTCCTTTCAGAGGACCGTCCACACTACATCGGGGAAGGAGCTCAAGGCAGGATCTTGGAGAAAGGAATTATTGTGGAAGGTTGTATACTCATATTTTGTTTGAATTTTGCCAACAAATAATCGTTTATATTTATGGATAGCAAATGTTTATTACATATGATGCATTTCATAATAATATTCTAAAGAAATACCTATTTGATGGGCTGGAGAAATGGTTCAGTGCTTAAGACCACTAGCTGCTCTTGCAGAGACCTGGGTTCAATTTCCAGCACCCCCATGGATGCTAACAACCATCTGTAATTCCAGTTCCAGGGGAATATGACACCCTCTTCTGACCTCTATGGGTTTTGGAAGACACAGATGTACTTACATACATGTAGGCAATGCACTCACACGCATAAAATAAAAACAATAAAATATTTTTTTTACAAAATAAAATACCAACTTGTATATCCATGGATCTTATAATTCAAGATCTATAAACAAATAGAGCCAAATCAGGAATGGAAATAGCTTTGCAATGATCTTGAGAGAGATTTTTCTCTTTAACCCCAATTTCTTCCTCATGAGTGATAAGAACAGTATTTATCTGTAGGGTTATATCATCTAATTACTATTATTAGCTATGGAAGTCAATTGGCATTTTTTTTTTCTTTTTTGAGACATAATCTCATATATTGTTCAGATTGGCATTGAAATATCTTTTGATCCAAAGCTGGCCCTCAACTCACTATCTTTCTATCTTAGTCTCCCGGGTTCTAGGGTTATTTCGGTACTGGACACTCCTGGCTAGGACAAAGCCAGCCTGGCACGCAGTTACCAGGAAAACCTTGGAAGAAGTTCAGAAATATCAAAAAACAGAAAGCCTAATTGGTGAGCTCCAAACTAGTGAGAGATCCTTTCTCAATGGAGGAAGACGGAGGCCATCCTGAGGTGCCGCCTGAGGTTCCCTTTCAGCCTTCTCATGCAGATACACACTTGTACATGTAAAGGGACACTTGTACGTGCAAATATCTTCACACACACACACACACACACACACACACACACACACACACACACACCATAAGAAGATAAAATAAATAAAAGACTCTTACCACCCAGGGTTTTCTAGACTGCTTCAGCTTGCTGTGATAAACACCGTGACCTAAAACAACCTAGAGGAGGAAAGAATTTATGACAGTTTACATTTTATAGTACTCTCAGTCACACATTCAGCAGAAGCTATATTTCTTATAAAGCCTAGGCCCACCTGCCTAGTGTTGTAACTTCTCACAGTTTTCTAGGCCCTTCTACATCAATTAGGAAACATGAAAATGCCCCTAGCTGTGCTCATAGGTGAATTTGATGAAGAAAACTCTTCAGTTGAGGTTCTTTTTTCCCAGGTAGATCAAGTTGACAACCAAGATTAGCCATCACACAAGACTTCTTGTAGAGTAATGTCATGGCATTATTACCACTAATTATCTTCCAAATTCCTGAACAAATTCTTTCTTTTTCTGACAGACACATTAAAGTCTCAATGTGCATAATTGTGTATGTGAGTCTATACTTCTGTGTGCATGACTATGCCTAAAAAGAAGAAGAAAAGAATACAAGGAGACAGAGAAGAGGTAAAGGAAAAGGAGGGAAGGAGGATGGCATTATCACAGGGCAAGAGAAGGAAAGTAGGAGGTTTAAAGGGTAGTGGCCATAAAGAATGCTAGGAAAGGAAGTAATCTGAGAAAAAAAGAAACAAAACTGGAGCATCAACATGGCTACTTCCCTGCCCTCCCCCTTTAAACCTAATGTCTTAACAAATGAGGAAAAAAAAAGAACTATTTCATTTGAGGTTTTCAACACAGTGCTTATAAGCTGGCTTTTCAGATCACTGTTTTCCACATGCTAGCCCATAGCTTTGCCCCTGTTTTGCTGATAGCATGCACCATCATCTTCCTTCCCCAGCAGCTGTTTACTCACTGTCATTTCCAGCTCCCGGAATAATCTTTTAACTGTCTAGCACTTATTGCTGCTCTACCAAAATCCAGTGATACAATATGTATGCTTCGGTTAGGGAACAACCCCTGCCTTCACACATTTCTCTATCAGTTGTTTATTACTAAGTAACCAACCACTTCAAACCTTAGTGACTCAAAGCAATAAAAGCTCCTTCCTCTAACAATTACAGAGTAAATTCTTCTAGGTACACTTGAAGCCACTCACATAACTGCATTCATATGCTGGGTTGAATGGGGACTAGTCTCAGGCACATTCGCTCTACCCTATTGTCTCTGAGATATTTCATCCTTAAGGAAACTAAGTCAAACTTCTTCATTTCTGACAGGAAAATAATTTGAAGAAGAAAAGCTCCAAATGTCCAAGTGCCTGTATGGCTCTGTTTCCTTCCTACATACTGAAAGTGTATCCTTTAAGAAAGTCACATATCCCAAAGAGACTGCTACTACCAGCACAAGCCCTCCCATTGGGAAGAGGAAGAAGCCTGCACCTAAGAAGGAAATGGCCAGTGAACCAGAAGAGACTGAAAACATGAGTGTCCCTAAGAAAAAAAGGAAATTTTCTTTGAAGGAGGCAGCTAGCCCCATAAGCCCCAGGCCTGAAGCTGTTGCTGGTAACAAGAGTGTCACAAAGAAAAAAGAGATGGTTCCAGAAAACACCTCAGGAAGATTAGAATGGACTTTTGGGTGGAGAGGCATGCCCACAACAGATACCTTCCCAACTCCATGATTAACCCCAATAAACACACACACACACACACACACACACACACACACACACACACACACACACGAAAGTCACATAGCCAAAGCTAAAGTCACTGTTGAGAGGGACAAAAAATGAGATTGATGCAATTCACTGTGGAATATTATAATCAAATAACACAACAAACGATCATGTGGACTAAATGAAATAATGCAAATAATTGTTCTAGCATATGACTACCTCATAATAGACATTCAGTAAATATCAGCTCTTACATTTAGTAATGGTGATCCATGATTGTAGTTCAACTCTCAATCTTACTTAGGACATGTTTTAGTCACTTTTTAAAATCAAGGTTCCTATGTGCGACCACTGTTTTAACCCAGGTCCCAGCTTGATTCAAGAATTTATAGTTTGATACAGCTCTAAAGCAATTCCAGATGAAAAATGCATCAATAAATATAGACATTTTACACAACATTCTTTAGAGCTGCAGATGAAAGAAGTTATGTTATTGTCTATATAACAAGAACTAAATTCCTTGTCAGAATGTCCTTCCATTTTTTCATGTTTTATCTTCTTTATCTTCAAGCAAATCTTCGGAATCCCTTCTTCTGCCTAGACAATTCATCATCCTCACTGATATTTTTTACTCAGGAAGTCAAAGGTCTGAATAGCCTTGACTAATTCCACTTCCCTATTCTTTCAGTTCCACCTCTGAGGCAGTCCCCCAATGTACTCAGGGAACAGAATCTAGGAAAAAGAAATCTTGAGTTTCAAGTCACATGTTACTTAAATAAAAAACAACAGAATTAACAATGAAATACTAAGAATTGAACTGACTAATACCATACTGTCAGTATAAAAATGCAACTGACAATATCTTCAAAATTACAAGTCTTGTCTGTATGGCTCCAGAGACAAGGCAGTAAGATAGATGAGTGAGCGCCTATGATCAGAGTGCTTCAAGAACAGAATATAGGAAGCACCTGTGAATGTCAGCAGTAGGAGCTCCAACTCTGACAGAATAAACCCAGCAGCCTGTGTTGATCTGATAATACCTTGTTTTCTTGAAACCCTCTACTTATTGGAAGTTTTTCATTTATGCTATTCTATCCCATCCTCTAGAACATGAAGTGATTTCCTCTGCTGTCCACTAACTGTGGGTCTTCCTGCTGGTCTGCAGTCACAGAAGCTGGCTCACAGTTTCCATTCTCACACCTGCTATTACCCTCTCCTTCAAACACACCATTTATCTTGACAGTAAGTAAACATACCTGGGGAAGTATTCCTCATGGAACTGCAGTTTGTCTTTTGGATTATCTGAAAGATCAAGTTTTTAAGTTATCTTTTGATTCTAAGCATAGGTCCCTTTCTTCTATAAGCAAGCTTTAGAATGTACCTTTTCATTTTAGGTGGAAAATACATCACAGCCATGATGGCAAGAAGCATTTTAAGTTTACACGTAGGTAGTTTGAAACTTCATTGGTTTTTTGAAATCTCTCTGATATGAAGGATAATACTATTCAAGAAATTCTATAAAACTGTCTCTTATGTTCTGGGTGGGAAAGACATGGGCCATTGGAACAAATCCTCTGTCATTGACGCTCCTTTTATTTTCTCCTTAAGAAAAAACATGGAATGTATGATGTCCTCCTTCAATCCTCATCACTTCTGGTGGCAAAAATATTTTTTTTAAATATTAAAAAGCAAAGGTTTTTTTTTTCAGGGAGCATTACATGATAAGTAGTAACCATCAGTTTGAAAAAATATATATGTATATATGTACATATATATATATATAGAAATTCCAGATGGCATAAAAACAATAGTATCTTGCTAGAGAGCGAAGTCTCCCATTGGAACATGATGAAAGGACATGACAGAGTAACAAATGATTTAGAGGGAAAGGTGTGAGCAGATGGGTGGAATTCAAAGAGCTACCATATTCCTCTGTGCTTGCATCTTTACTTTTTTTTTTTTTTTTTTGGTCTTTTTGAGACAGGGTCGCCCTGTAGCCCTAGCTGTCCTGGAACTCACTAATGTAGACCAGGGTGTCCTTGAACTCACAGAGATCTGCCTGCCTCTGCCTCTGCCTCTGCCTCCCCAGTGCTGAGATTAAAGGCATGTACCACCACACCAGGCAACATCTTTACATTTTTATGTTATTTAAAATTCTCAATTTATTTTTCTGTTGATAGCAATGAAATAATTCATTTATGTAAAAGAACTCAGATTATTTAAATGGTGAAAATAGGAATTAAACCTCCCTCTCCTTGTTACCAGGTAAAAATGAGATGATACTCTATCAGTTGCTTAGGTGACCTAAGCAGAGGCTGAAAGCCCTAGAGAAGCAAAAGCCAGGAGAGAGACCATCAGACAGCAAGCTCCTGGAGCAGTAAGCCCAGTGCGCAGAGTCGGGCTCTAGGCCTAGGCAGAGCCCCTGTATAGTACCCACCCAATCTCCTTCCTTGCCCACTTCGTTCAGGGACTCTAGGAAGCCAGTCAAGAAGCTAAAGTCCCACTCTGCCATGCAAACAAGGGGGCATATCCCAGCCACAGAGACCTGCGCCCCTTCTACCAATATGGTCCTTCCATTTCCTCTAAGAGATTTCCCCAGAAAAGGTAGACTTGAAGCTTGTTAAAGCCCCACTTGTTCCCTGCTCTGTGTGGCAAGACTGCCATTGTATAAATGTCACATGGTGGTTCGGGATCTTGGGCCACCAAGTAGGACCTGGGGGGATAGAGCCTACTATGCTACCATCTTGGTATTATTTTAACAGAGCAACGGCAACAAAACTAAAACAAGTTGTTAGAGACCTTTATATATAATGGGCATGAATCTTTCCTTTCATAAAAATTTTCTTCCTCATCTTGTTTATTTTTGTTACATTAATTTTATTATTATTTATTTGCGGTGTTGTGTGTCTGTGTCTGTCTGTGTCTGTCTGTGTGTCCATGTGTCTGTGTAAATGTGTATGTATGGGAACATGCGTGCCATAGTGCATGTGTGGAGAATACTTGCTGGAGTTGGTTCTCCCCTTCTACAATGTGTGTCCTGAGTATCAAACTCAAATTCTCTGCCTTGGTAGAGAATATCTTTACATATTGAGCCATCTGGTTGACCTCATCAGCGCTCTTGTTTTTTTAATGGCCAAAAGTTAGTACCCAAGCCCATCCATTGTTTAATCTTCCACTGTCATTGACCTGCAATCTCACTTTGAGGCAGTTTCCAAAATTCCCAGGCCAAAGGACTGTGCATGCTTTTAGTAAAGGTCTGTATGTTTTCTCTCACAGCACTTTTGTGGCAAGAGAATGATTATGGCTCTAATTGATAGTACTGGGTCCCTGATCCTAGATATTGACTATCCAGGCTTCCTAGTTAACTGCTGGCCGGTCTGACACTTAATGCTCCACTATCTACATTAGATGAGGAGACAGCAGCATTGCATAAACCCTTATTACAAAGGCTATAATAGATGGTGTCTAGTCCTTCATAAAGTCCATTATTCCATACCTCCTATGAATTCTCTGCTTCTCTTAAACAAACCCTTGCTGAAACTGCTAATGTCAGGATTTCTAGATCAGCAATAAGCCATTGTGATGACTGAGCACTTGAAATACAACTAGTCAGAATTTAGATGCATCATACCTGTAAAGTGTGAACAAAATTCATTCCCCATGAGAAAAAAAATGGAAATATCTTATTTGTAATTTTATGTTGATTATATGTTGAAACAGTATTTTGTTAGATTACATTAAATAAAATAAATATCAGTTAACAAGTTAGAATTTCATGGTTTTTACATTTTAAATTTTTCCAGCAAACATTTTAAATAGGCATAAGTGCTTTGTCTAAGAGGGTTACTTTACATTTCTGGAGACTGTAATGAGGCAATGGACTAAGACATCAAGAAGGCATTCCTAGAATTGGCCTCAAGCTGTCTGCAATACATCTCTGATCTGGTTAAAGATATTGATGTCCCTGTTTCCACTAGTGACGAAGCTCCTCGAAGTTTACAAACACAGTGGAAATTAGATAATCCTTACCTGTAGCTCCCATAATATAGTATCTACAGAGGCAAAGCTTTGAGTGGCCAAAAAGTTAGTGACATGGAGTATTACAGAGAAAGCAAGACAGGCACACTAGGGAATTTGGAAAAGAAAATACTAATGCAGGGCTGGAACCCCCCATGTTACTTTGGTATACATGCTTTGGAATTGTTCCCTCACTTCTGTGCATTCCCTTGCCTGAGTATGTCTCTAAATTTCCTTTACCTGAAGGCAGGTCAAAACTAAATTTTAAGATTATTCCACCCCAACTTTATCATTAAACACAAAAGGCAACCTAAATAATTTTATTCAATTAATTTTTCCAATTATATCCAGAGGCTTGTAATCAAAGATCTATAGTTGTTAAGATTTTTATTTAACTTAAAATATATAGAATTCTATGTTCATATACTTGCATAAGCTATCACAGAAGCAAACACAAACTTACTATTTTTGAGAAATATGCATATGAATTCTCTTTAGATAGAGGTAGGAAAGCTTCCTGAAACTACTTTTAATATTTTCTTATTCTTCACTTCAATAGGACTATACAAATGTTTTTTACTGCAAATTACATTGCAAATTAACAAAAGAAATGGATAGTCTGGTGACAAATTAGTGTTAATTTTCTTCTGATTTGCAAGATAAAATGAATATTATTGTTTTTAACTGAATTTCAAAATAATGTGTTTATTGTAAATACTTTAAGCAATATATTAAAGTCAAAGAAAATTCAGCAGTAGTCACAGAACTGAATACTATAACCTATTGCTGTCTATTATATAGTTTGGTTTTATATTTTACAAAAATCAATTCAAATTATAGAAATTGATCTGACACATAGAAGTGGAACATTATATTAAAATACAAAACTTTATTATTTTGATAACTGTGATGGTTAATCCTGTGTGTCAACTTGACTGGACTAAGGAACAAATAAGAGAAAAGGGATGTTTGGATTGGACCACCTCAACCAGGATGGCCCACCCCAAATGTGGGCGTTACCTTCTGCCAGCAGGCTGTATAAAAGGCCACGGCAGAAGGAGCTGGTCCCTTTTCTCCTGCGGCTTGCCTCTCTCATCTGGTGAGTTTGTCTTGCTGCTGTGATCAACCTTTCGGATCCCAGCATGTACTGAGACCGGCAGATCTCCTGGAATCCATTCGGGCCTTCAGCACTAGATTGGGACTACTGAGACATCCAGCCTTGCAGACTGAGCAGTTCCCTGGATTCTCTTGGCCTTTCCAGTGTGGTGCAGCTACTGTTGGACTCCTTGAACTCTGTCACGTGAGCAAATCAATAAATTGTATATAACTATATATATTTGTCCTGTTACTTCTGTTTCTTTAGAGAACCCTGACTAATACAGATTTTGGTACCAGGAGTGGTTCTAGAGAAACAGAATCAAGTAGATCGGGTGAATCGTTCTGTGGATAGTCAGCCTCTTTCTCCAGCTAACCCTGTTGTTGCTCAATGGGCCCATGAACAAAGTGGTCATGGTGGCAGAGATGGAGGTTTTGCATGGGCTCGACAGCATGGACTTCCACTCACCAAGGCTGATCTGGCTACAGCTGCTGAGTGCCAGATTTGCCAACAGCAGAGACCAACATTGAGCCCCCGATATGGTGCTATTCCCTGGGGTGACCAACCAGCAACCTGGTGGCAGGTTGACTACATTGGACGACTTCCATCATGGAGGGGATAGCGTTTTGTCCTTACAGGAATAGATACTTCTGGTTATGGATTTGCCTTTCCTGCATGTAATGCTTCTGCCAAAACTACCATCCAGGGACTTATGGAATGCCTTACCCACCATCATGGTATTCCTCACAGCATTGCTTCTGACCAAGGAACTCACTTCACAGCCAAAGAAGTGCGACTGTGGGCCCATGGTCATGGTATCCACTGGTCTTACCATGTTCCCCACCACCCAGAAGCAGCTGGCTTGATAGAACAATGGAATGGCCTCTTGAAGACACAGTTACAGTGCCAATTAGGTAGCAATACCCTGGAGGGCTGGGGCAAGGTTCTCCAGAAAGCAGTATATGCTTTGAATCAGCGTCCACTATATGGTACTGTTTCTCCTATAGCCAGAATTCATGGGTCCAGGAACCAAGGGGTGGAAGTGGGAATGATTCCACTCACTATCACCCCTAGTGACCCAGTAGGAAAATTTTTGCTTCCTGTACCCACAACCTTGCGTTCTGCTGGTCTAGATGTTTTGGCTCCAATGGGGGGAGTGCTTTTGCCAGGAGATACAGCAAACGTTCCATTGAACTGGAAGCTAAGACTTCCCTCTGGCCACTTTGGGCTTCTACTGCCTTTAAACCAACAGGCTAAGGAAGGAATAACAGTAGTAGGAGGAGTGATTGATCCAGACTACCAGGGGGAAATTGGACTTTTTCTCCACAATGGGGGCAAGGAAGATTATGTCTGGAAGGCAGGAGATGCTGTAGGGTGCCTTCTGGTGCTACCATGTCCTATGATTAAGGTCAATGGGAAACTCCAACAACCCAAACCAGACAGGACAATAAATGGCCCAGACCCTTCAGGGATGAAGGTATGGGTCACTCCTCCAGGGAAAGAGCCAAGACCTGCAGAGGTGCTTGCTGATGGTGGAGGAAATACAGAATGGGTAGTAGAAGAAGGTAGTCATAAATATCAGCTGAAGCCATGGAACCAGTTGCAGAAACATGGATTATAATAGATATTAGCTTTTGTCCTATTTGGTTAAGAATGTGCTTATTCATATATGTATATATATATGTATATTAAGTGAATACTTGTGTTGTTCTCTTTTGAATGTGCAACTGAGATAAGTTGTGTTGTCATAGTTAGGTTATTAGATACTGAAGGTCTAAGTGTTCCTCAAGGACATTACCACCTACTCTAAGATATAATGCTTTGCTATTGCACATGAGACACTTATAACATGTTAGGTGGAATTATGACCTTGCCATTGTTTGCAATTGACATTTAAGCATTACATAAGGAGAGGCTATTTATTGGGTGTCAAGTTGACAAGGGGTGGACTTGTGATGGTTAATCCTGTGTGTCAACTTGACTGGACTAAGGAACACATAAGAGAAAATGGATATTTGGATTGGACCACCTCAACCCGGATGGCCCACCCCAAATGTGGGCGTTACCTTCTGCCAGCAGGCTGTATAAAAAGCCACCGCAGAAGCAGCTGGTCCCTTTTCTCCTGCGGCTTGCCTCTCTCATCTGGTGAGTTTGTCTTGCTGCTGTGATCAACCTTTCGGATCCCAGCATGTCTGAGACCGGCAGATCTCCTGGAATCCATTCGGACCTTCAGTACTAGATTGGGACTACTGAGACATCCAGCCTTGCGGACTGAGCAGTTCCCTGGATTCTCTCAGCCTTTCCAGTGTGGTGCAGCTACTGTTGGACTCCTTGAACTCTGTCACATGAGCAAATCAGTAAATTGTATATAGCTATATATATTTGTCCTGTTACTTCTGTTTCTTTAGAGAACCCTGACTAATATAATAACATACCAAAACAATTTCATATCATTGAATATTTTGGCTCAGAACAAAGATATTTTTAATCAACTCAAGGCAGCAGAAGTTTCTACTCTATTGCTTGTTGTAGTATCTGTTGACATTCCAGCCCCCCTCTCCCTTCATTTTTAAACATATTCTAGCTCAGTCCTATGATTTGTCCCCTATACAGTTCTACCCACTGTCCCATTGGCTTGAGAGTAGGGATGTGCTTCCTATGATGCTACCTCACTCCTTTCACGTTCCTTTGAATGGCCTTGCCTGCACCCTCTCTTGTATACTATCTTGTGATCAAACCCTGGTTCACAACCCAATGAAACACATCAGTCTCCATCAACCTTCTCCTGTTTGAAACCACTAGTGTACATTTTTCTTCAACAGCTGTCCTTTTGAACCCTTTAAAATTTTCAGGAAAATGACTTCCCACTTTCTTCTTGTTTATAAATAACCATTTGTATTTCAAAAATCTGTCCCAAACTTTACAAATTAAGTTAAGAATTTATCATTATCCTAAGCTGTTTTTTTTTTTTTGAGTCAGGATCTCCCTATAGCCCCATCTGGCCTGGAACTCACTCTGTAGACCAGGCTTGCCTTGCACTCACAGAGAATCTGCCTGTCTCTGCCTCCTGAGTGCTAAGATTAAAGGTGCGTGCTACCATGCCTGCTATTGTAAACTTTTTGACTATAGGTTTGTATCATATTTTCTTGAAAAAAATGCAAATTCACAATTAACCTAAATCATTTTCTTTACCTCTATTATGGAGAAAGTATCATAACCGAGAATACCGCTGAAAAACTCTTCAATTCAATCACTTTGTTTTTCTGCCCTTCAACACTACTTTCCTAGGTGAATACAGTTCACAGGTGGCCCAGCTCCTGCTGTCACCCTCCCTGCATTCATGAAAAGTAAGTGCTGTTACTATGTGGCCACCTAAAATACTAGGGCTCGGATAACCCTTCTTTTTGTTGACTAGACTGTGAGCCCAGGGTAGGAGAGGCAATGCAGTAGGAACAGAGATTGCCACTCTCATCCCCAGGTGCTCAGCTCCTGAACCACAACATCACTGAGAGAAAAGCTTCCCTTGGTCCCAGTTTCTAGCTGAGCCTCATATCAGGGCTATAGCTTTAAGACAAGCAACTGGAAAAGCAAGATCTCTGAACACTTCCCACAGGAATCAACTTCACAAAGGCTATATCATATGCCACAAAGCACAGAAAGATTTTTTCTTTTTATTGAATTTTTGTCATACAATATAATTTAATGGCATTTAGATTCCCTCATGTATCTGCATTTCTACTTAGTATAGAATTTTAACCAGAAAGTTCTCACAGAACCTTTGGAAGTTTCTGTGAAGAACAATTTGTAGAAGATACATGGATCTAATGAAGATACAACTTAGGGTCTATACATATTTGTAAAGGAATAAAGAAAAGGAGTAAGAAAAGGAAGGTCTCTGCTAGGATGAGAAGATACAGGAAACCCTAGCTTCAGGAATTACAGTAGTGTCCCCATATCTGTGGGGATTGTTGTGCAAAACATCCAGTAGATTCCTGAAAACTGTATGTAATATGTTTTTCCCATATATACATATACTTATTATAAACCTTAGTTAATAAAAGAGGCACAGTAAGAGACTAACAACATAACACATGATAAAATAGAGCAGTTATAACAATATTCTATAATAAAAGTAGTTAAAGCTTACAATATTATATTTAATGTGCTTGGATCACATTAGGACAGAGTGAACTGAAACTGCAAATGCTGAACCCTAAGGTAAGTAGGAGGTACTCTTCTCCTTCAAAGAAATGACAATTTGATTAGATTAATTGGTAGCCTCAGGAAATCATCAAAAACAAAACAGCAGAGCAGTCTGTGAGAAACTAATGAAGTTTTAACCACTGGGTGGGGACATAGAAAGAATTCTAGAAGGGTATAGGAGACCTAACCTCAACCCAGAGCATCTGTGACCACATTTCAAGCTGTGCAACTCTGAGAAGAAACAACAGAGGCTCAACCCATTTAAGGAAGGAGTGTTGGGGTGGATAAGTTTCACAGAAACAATTCAGCCAGTCACTAATCAACTTAATATTATAATAGTAGTAGTAGTAGTAGTAGTAGTAGTAGTAGTAGTAGTAGTAATCAGCTTGGGAGCAGGGGAATTGGTATCCAGAGTTGCTACTATATAATATTTAAAGGATCTGGTTTCAAACCAAAAATTATGAGATCTCCAAGGATCCAAAAATGATCCCAGTATTCAAGGATAAAATCACAAAGTATAAGTTGCCTGGGAGATTGAACGGTTGTCAAGTACAACAATAAAAATTTCAAAATACACGATATACATATATTCATAACACTAAAAAGAGGAATAATTAAAATATAGGAAGGTGTTACTGGATTATCACATTACATAGAGAAAAGTAATACAGAGTCAGAAAATATAAGACTATACCACTGGAAAGCATGGTACTAAACAAATATGGAATTGAAATTTATCTATCATCTATTTATCTATCTAACTATGTATTATCACATATATATATATATATATCAAGATGATCTCATCAGTATATTTGAAAAATAGAAGAAAAGATTAATAAAATTAAAGAAAGGTGACTAGAGATTACTCAAGCTGAAGAACAGAAAGGGAAAAGAATAAAAGGAAATGAACAGAGATTAAGATAAATACATGGATGGAACACCATTACAGACACCCCCCCACATATATATATAGATAGATAGATAGATAGATAGATAGATAGATAGATAGATATTGCACCACAAGGGAAGAAAAGAAAATATAAAGTATTTAAGGAAGTAATTAGTTAAATTAAACTTAATGTAAAACATGCATTAACTCAGCAAAGTCCAAGTAGTAAAATTATAAAGAGGATAACAGAAAGACACATTGTATAGTAAAAAGTAAGAAAGTGAAAGAAGATAGTCTTGAAAACATCAAGAGAAAATTTTGCCAAATAAGATTAACAGTTTGCTTTTAGGCAGAAAGTCAGGAGATAAGGAGAAAATGGGCAGATATGTTCAAAGAATTCAAAGAAATCTTGTCAACCAAAAATTCTATACTCAACAAAGCTACATTTTATAACATGAAGATGAAATAAAGATCATCTCCTGAATACCAGCATGCACCCAGAGTGTGGCATGTGTGTACATACATACATGACCCACACAACACTAGCATACACCCCAGTGAGTCACACCCACCTTGGTGCTTTGTGCACCCCTCTTGCCCCATGGAGATGTGGTATCAGCCAGGAATGTCCAACGTTCTGGTTACAGAGCCTAGTGTGAGGGAGTTAGATGCTCAGAAAGCAGGACAACAGGATGCCATTGCCAAAGTAGCAACACAATGCTGGTATCCATCCTGAGTCCCCCAGGCTCCACCGTCCACCACCCACCCCTTCAACCTAGAGGATATAGCAGGAACAGTATGAATTACAGTATGATTATAGTCTGAACAGCCAACATTGAGGCACCAGAATCCAAAGAAACAAAGAAACAAACAAATCATATGCCAAAGACACAAAGAGAAAAACAACATGGGAAAAGCGCATAATAAATCCACAACAAACTCCACCAAACATACAGAAGATTCCTACAAGGAGATGTCCCTGGAAGGAAACCAAGACATGGGCCTTAGAAAAACAATTATAGACATATTCAAATAAATCAAAGAATATAAAGAACAAATCGGAGAACTAAAGGGAGAAAATGAAAAACTGAACTAAAGGGAGAAAATGACAAACTCCAGAAGGAAGTGGAAATGCTAAAAAGACCTCAGCATTCTCTAAATGAAAAAAGAAACTGACCAATGAACCAAGGAACTACAAGATGAGAATGACAGGCTCCAGAAAGAAGTGGAAATACTAAAGAAATCATAAATGAAATGAAAAGGAAAACTGAACATTCATCCAATCAACAGGAAAAGATGGGGAAAAGCCTCAGAAGCAGAATGGAAGAAGCAGAAAAAAGAATATCAGACCTACAGGATAACACAGAGCAACTAGAATGCTCAAGTAAAGATTATAAAAAATTAAAAAAAAAAAAAAAACAGACAAGCATGGAAAAACCAGGAAATGTGGGACACTATGAAAAGACCAAACCTCTGCATCATAGAGACAGAGGAAGGAGAAGAATCCCAACACAACACTATTGAGTAGATATTCAACAGAATAATAGAAGAAAATTTCTCCAAACTGAGAGAAGACAAACCCATACAAATACAAGAAGCATATAGAACACCAAATAGACAGGACCAGGAAAAAAAAATTCCCCATGTCATATAACTACTAAAACACTAGATGCTCAAAATAAAGACAAAATATTGAAAGCCACAAGAAAAAAACAAGTTACATATAAGGGGAAACCCATCAGAATCACATCTGACTTCTCAGTGCAAACTATGAAAGGTAGAAGAAAATGGACTAAAGTATTCCCAGTACTAAATGACTTTAGATGGCAACCCAGACTAATATACCCAGCAAAAATGTCAATTATAGTTGAAGGAGAATGAAAAATCTTTCATGACACAAATAAGATGAAAGAATACATGTCTAAGAAACCAACACCTCAGAAAATCCTTGAAGCAATTCAGAGAACAAAGGAGCAACTATCCCTAAGCAAGTAAAGAGAGAAATCAACAAAAACATAACAGAGTAAATACAAACCTAGACCAAGAATAAAACAAAAAAACAAGGTGAAAGGTAGCAACATACATCTCTCAATAATAACCTTAAATATTAATGGTCTAAACTCCCCAATCAAAAGACATAGACTGGGAGAATGGATTAGGAAACCGAATCCTTCTATGTGCTGTCTACGAGGAACCCACCTCACCCTCAAGGACAGACACCACCTTAGAGTGAAAGGATGGTAAAAATTATTCCAAGAAAATGGTTCCAAGAAACAAGCTGGAGTGGCAATTCTTTCTTTCTTTCTTTCTTTCTTTCTTTCTTTCTTTATTTATTTATTTATTTATTTATTTATTTATTTATTTATTTTGGTCTTTTTCGAGACAGGGTCTCCCTGTAGCTGTCCTGGAACTCACTCTGTAGACCAGGCTGGCCTTGAACTCACAAAGATCCGCCTGCCTTTGCCTCCCAAGTGCTAGGATTAAAGGCGGGCGCCACCACGCCTGGCTGGAGTGGCAATTCTAATAGCAGACAAAATAGACCTTGAAGTAAAATTAATCATAAGAGACAAAGAGGGCCATTACATCCTTGTCAGAGGAACAATTAACTATGAAGACTTCACAATCCTGAATGTTTATGCACCAAACTGGTGAACCTAACTTTATAAACAGTACTCTACAGAATCTCAAGAAACAGATTAATCCTAGCACACTAATAGTGGGGGACTTCAACACCCTACTGAGCCCCTTTGATAGATCAACAGGACAAAAACTAAACACACATCAGAACTGAACAATACAATACACAAATGGACCTCAGAAATATCCACAGACTATTCCACCCAAACACCAGAGACTATACATCCTACTCAGCACCTCACAGAACATACTCCAAAATCTAGCACATACTGGGGCACAAAATAAAGCTCAACAAATACAAAAGGATTGAAATTATTCCATGGATTCTATCAGATCACAGTGCAATAAAGCTCAATATGAACACCAGAATAAGCTCAACTAGCCACAAGAACACATGGAGACTAAGCAACACAGTACGGAACAATGAGTGGGTCATGGAAGAACTAAAGAATGAAATAAAAGTACTCATGGAACTGAAGGTAAAAGACATTACAACACAACAAAACTTGTGGGATACTTTAAAAGCAGTCTTGAGAGGGAAATGTATAGCCTTAAGTGCCTACAACAACAAAAAAAAAAAAAACAGAAAGGAAACAAATAAATGATCTTACACTGCAGCTAAAAACACTTGAGAAACAACAAAGAACGATCCCAAACCCAACAGAGAGGAAGAAATAACAAAAATCAGAGCAGAAATCAATGAAATAGAAACAAAGAAAACAATACATAGAATCAACGAATCCAAAATCTGGTTCTTTGAAAAGATAAAATAGACAGACCTCTATCCTAGTTAACCAAAATAAAGAAAGAGCAACTCCAAATCAATAGTATTCGTAATGAAAGGGGAAATATCACAAAAGATAAAGAAAAGATCCAGTCAATCATACACGAATACTTAACCAATACTCCACTAAATTTGAAAACCTAAGAGAAATGCATGAATATCTGAAATCCAGGGAACTGACAAAGCTTAACCAAGAAGAGATTGACAGTTTAAACAGACCCCTAATATTTGAAGAAATTGAAGATGTAATTAAAAAAAATCTCCCAACTAAAAAAAGCCCAGATCCAGATGGTTTCACAGCAGAATTCTAGAAAACATTTAAAGAGGTCCTACAACCATTACTACTCAAACTGTTTAGAATGATACAAACAGAGGGAATTTCCCCAAATTCCTTCTATGAAGCCAGCATCACTCTAATACCAAACCAAGCAAAGATACAAACAAAAAAGAAAGCTATAGACCCATCTCATTAATGAACATAGATGCAAAAATTCTCAACAAAATACTTGCAAATTGCATACAGACCCACATCAAAAAGATCATCCACCATGAACAAGTTGGATTCATACCAGAGATGCAGAGATGGTTCAATATACATAAATCAATAAATAACATAAAACACATAAATGAACTGAAAGACAAAAAACAGGATCATCTCAATTGATGCAGAAAGACTTTGACAAGATCCAGCATCCCTTCACGTTTAAAGTACTACAGGGAATTGGACTGAAGGGAACATTCCTCAACACAATCAAAGCCATATATAGCAAACCTACAGCTAACATCACCCTAAATGGAGAAAAATTAGAACCATTTCCCTTAAAGGTGGGAATGCAGCAAGGCTGACCTTTATCACCATTCCTCTGCAACACAGTGCTTGAAACACTTGCTAGGGGAATAAGACAAGAGAAGGAAATTGAAAGAGTAGTAATCGGAAAAGAGGAAGTTATACTATCCCTTTTTGCAAATGATATGATATTTTACCTAAGGGATGCTAAATGCTCCACCAGAAAACTTCTAGAAATGATTAAAAGTTTCAGAAATGTGGCAGGATACAAAATTAACCTAGAAAAATCAGTAGTCTTTCTTTACACCAACAATAAACAAGTGGAGAAAGAATATAAGAAGACTTTGCCACTCACAATAGCCATAAAAATAATAAAATACCTGGGAATAAACCCAACCAAAGATACCAAAGATCTCTACAACAAAAATTTTAAACCCCTAAAGAAGGAGATTGAAAATGACATCAAAAGATGGAAAGACCTCCCATGCTCATGGATTGGAAAATTAATGTAGTAAAAATGTCCATTTTACCCAAATTAATATGCAAATTCAATGAAATCCCACTCAAAATCCTCCTGAGCTTCTTCACAGACTTGGAAAAAAATCCTTAATTTCATATGGAAAAAGCAAAAGACTCCAAATTCCTAAAGCAACCCTGAGTGAAAAATGCAATATAGGTGGGATTGTTCTACAAGACTTCAAGCTATATTACAGGGCCATAGTCATAAAGACAGCCTGCTACTGGCACAAAAACAGACCCATTGTCCAATGGAACCAAATTGATGATCCAAACTTCTGCTCATATGATTTCAGCCACCTCATATCCTCATATTTGACAAAGGGGAAAAAAAAAACCCTCAATGGAGGAAGGATAGCATGTTCAGCAAATGGTGCTGGCAAAACTCGATCACCAAATGTATTAGAACAAAATTAAAACCCTACCTCTCACCCTGTACAAAAAAATCAACTCCAGTGGATCAAAGATCTCAACTTGAAACCTGAAACCCTGAAGGTGATAGAAGAAAAAGTTGACAACAATCAACAAGACATAACTGTAGGGAAAGTCTTTCTACATCAGACAGCAGCTGCAAAGGAAATAAGGTCAACAGTTGACAAATGGGATCTCATCAAACTCAAACGCTTCTGTACACTGAAAGAAACAATCAAGGAAGTGAAGAGAAAACCAAGAGTAGGAGGAAATCTTCGCCAGTGATATATCTGACAAAGCATTAACATCCAGGATATATAGAATACTCAAAAAAGCAAAGTAGTAAGAAAACAAATGACCTACTCAAAAAATGGAGTAAAGAGCTGAACAAAGACTTCACCAGTGAGGAAGGAAAGATGGCTGAGAAACATCTTAGAAAGTGCTCAAAATCATTAATAATTAAGGAAATGCAAATTAAAACCACTCTCAGTATCACTTCAGTTTGATAAGACTGGCTAAGATCAAGAAAACGAAAGACACCAAATGCTGGAGAGGTTTTGGGGAAAGGGGAACACTCATCCACTGCTGGTGGGAATCTAAACTTGTACAACCATTATGGAAAGCAGTGTGGAGAAGACTTGGAAGACTCAAAATGAGCTTGCCATTTGATCCAGTAGTAAAAAAAACAAATGACCTACTCAAAAGATGGAGTAAAGAACTGAACAAAGACTTCACCAGTGAAGAAGGAAAGATGGTTGAGAAACATCTTAAAAAGTGTTCAAAATCATTAATAATTAAGGAAATGAAAATTAAAACCACTATCATATATCATTTCACTCCGATAAGACTAGCTAAGATCAGTAAAACAAAAGGCACCAAATGCTGAAGAGGTTGTGGGGAAAGGGGAACAGTCATCCACTGCTGGTGGGAATGTAAACTTGTACAACCACTATGGAAAGTAGTGTGGAGAACCATTAAAAGACTCAAAATGAGCCTGCTATCTGACCCAGTCATATCACTCCTGGGTGTATACCCACAAGACTCATCCTACCACAAAGATACATGAACATACATCCATGTTTATTACAGCTCTCTTCACAATAGTGGAGAGCTGGAACCAACCCAAATGCCCTCAACAGATGAGTGGATGACAAAAATGTAGTACATCTACACAATGGAGTACTATTTAGTGGTAAAGAAAGATGATATCATGAACTTTGCAGGTAAATGGATGGAACTCAAAACCATTGTGCTAAGTGAAGTAACACCATCCCAGAAAACCAGGAGGCAAATGGTCTCCCTCATTTGTGGATGCTAACACCAAATCCCAAGCTGAAGAGCCTTATTATATTTCTTTTTATCTGGAGGCAACTATGTTGCTATAATGTAAATCACTTAATGGGCTCTAGAATGGAACCACCACTTATTTTTAGACTCTATAATTATTGTATATTGGTGGAAGGTATGTAGTCATATTTTAGAGTAATATAAAATTAAAGGAAGAAAATGTGAATTCCTAAACATAAAAAAATACTGAGGGGGCTGGAGAGATGGCCTAGCGGTTAAGAGCGCCGACTGCTCTTACAGAGGACCCGGGTTCGATCCCCAGCACCCACATGGCGGCTGAGAACCGTCTGAAACTCCAATTCCAGGAGAACTCCAGCTCCAGGGGAATCCAAGACCCTCTTCTGACCTCCGCAGCGTTGCACGACACGGGTGCACAGACCTGCATGCAGACAGTACATTGATACACATACAGAAATAAATAAAAAATTAAAAAAAAATTAAAAAAAATACTGAGAGAAAAATACAGGGCATTTATGGCAAAATGCATGATCTGGGGTGAGGTGGGGGGAAGACAAAGTGGAATATATCCAAACTGAACTGAAAAATGATGTGTGAAATACACAAAACATCAATAAAAGCATTATATTAAAAAGGAAGGTTTTAGAAAAGGAATGTAGTACATTTATAAAACTTAAAAGGGGATGGGTTAGGTTGTACTACACTGCTGGTAGTTTATATTCTTTGAGTCACTGGTGACCGCATTCCACACAGTGTTCTTCTCTCCCTACAAGCTTCGAGGCTGTTCCCTGCCTGCAGGCAGACCACTTCTAATCTTAGTTCCTGGCAAGGAGAGGGGAGAGGGCACCTTAGGAGATTACCTTTGGAAAATGAATGGACTCAAAGGGTGAGGTCCGGGAGAATAGTCTCACTTTATTCATGCCAGCAGTGTGCTTATATACCAAAGCTACTGTGCTCTGGGCAAGGAAGTGGGGGGTGGGTGGAAGGGAGGGACAAGCCACCTTGGCTCTAATCAGGGGGGCTGCAGAGCTCCTATTTGTGCAACAGGTAAACTAGAGGTGACATTTTTGCTCAGTGCCTCAAAGGAAGGGGCTATCCAGTTCTGGAACTTTGCAGAGATAGGAGAAGCAAGAAAACATTGTAATATCCTGAACCTTCTGGAGCTAGAGATAACTCACTCAGTTATATATGCTAGAGGCAACTGAATGCCCACAGCGATATCAGATAACTCTCAAAGGTTTTACGGGAAAGGTCTTACAAGTTCCTGCCTCAAGCCAGGGAAAGTTTCATTTCTACACTATACATCATATGTAACATTGTTTTATAAAATAATCTTATTTTAGCATTAATCTTTTTTCATAAAGAACCAACATTCCCTCCTTCATTAATAATTCTCTATTGTTCTCCTTATTTTTGTATTTTTCTAATTACGAAAATGGCACAAAGTCACTTAAATATAAGAAAAGCACAAAAGTGAGTTCAGTTGCTCTATTTCACATAAAAATGTTAACATTTTGGCATTTTGTTAAAGTCATTTTAGATATTTATATTTAGCAATTGAGCACAATATGATTGTGTTTCTTTTTATTTATTAAATCACATTATATAATGCAAATTATCTCTGTCATGGTATTAAGTATGACATATAAAACTAATTTTCTTAAAAAAATTTTATCAATAAAACTGAGAAAATATGATGTTAGTAGATATCCCTTACAAGACTACTTAAAGAATTTTTTCATAGGGTGAAAGCAATTCAGTGACTTTTGGTGGTTTTTGAAATTAATATAATGAGTTGTATAGAATTCTATAGCTTGCTTATACAATGAAATATTATCCAACTATTCAGCAAAAATCTAATATTTTGTGACTAGGTAATATTCAATGATATGAACAAACCATATTCTAATATCTGATTAATCATTTAGACTGTTGATCACTTAATAGTAAATAAGTTACAATATTTCCATATATTTTATTTTGCATGTGATTTTAAGATTTTATAAGAATTGATAATTTTTATTTTCCCAGAAATATTTGTATATAATAGAAAAAATATTAATAAGTAATTAGTAAGTGGATCAGGAAACAGGCAGGACACCACGCCCCACCTCCTACTTGATTGGCATGGGCGGAGCCACCCAGCCATGTTAAGCTGCCGGCCAGGAGCCCAGTGGATGCTCAGGTGGGCCAGGAAACCACCAAGCACGAGCCAGCACCAGAGGTGTACCTCAGGGACCAGGCAGAATGCCGCATGCCACCTTCCACATGATTGGCATGGCCAGGTCCACAGGCCAATGGAGCAAATGCCCCCCCAGCACCTCTACCCCACTGCCTGCCCCACCTAGTTGTGGTGAAGAGGATCCAGTAAACTGGTCGAGAGTTGGTAGAATTATGGTGTAGATAATCCAGTAGGTGAAGTGTTAGTGATTCTAGGGTGCCCAGCCAACAAAGAGGAACTGAATGGCGGGAAGTACAGTGAGTGACCAACCAATCCTCCATAATAACATTTGAGACTAGCACCAGAATCCAAACAAACAAACAAACAAACAAACAAACAAAAAAAACCCACATGCTGAAGCCACAACGAAAAACTAACAGCATGGGAAAAGCCCATGATAAAACCACACTGAACTCGACCAGTACTATAGAAGATCCCTACAAGATCCCTCTGGAGGGAAACCAAGACATGGACCTTAGAAGAACAGTGGTAGACATATTCAAAGAAATAAAAGAATGTAAAGAACAAATCAGAAAAGTAAGAAGAGAAATGAAAAAGGAAAGATGTAGAAGGGAAGAATGATAAACTATGGAAAGAACAGGAGGGGGAGAATGACAAACTCTGAAAAGAACTAGAGGGACAGAATGACAAACTCTGGAAGGAACCAGAAACACTGAAAAGATCCCAGGCTGGAATGAAAAAAGAAACAGAGCAGTGAAGTGCAAGGAGCTAAAAGCAGAGAATGACAAGTTCCAAAAGGAAATGGAAATACTAAAGAAATCACAGGTATAGCTGGGTGTGGTGGCACACGCCTTTAATCCTAGCACTCAGGAGGCAGAGGCAGTCGGATCTTTGTGAGTTCAAGGCCAGCCTGGTCTACGGAGTGAGTTCCAGGACAGCTGGGACTACAGGGAGACCCTGTCTCAAAAGACCAAAAACAAACAAACAAAAAAGAAATCACAGGAAGAAATGCAAAAGGAAATAAAACATTCATCCAATCAACAGGAAAGGATGAGAGAAAGCCTCAGAAGCAGAATGGATGAAGCAGACCAGCAGGATAACATGGAACAACTAAAATTCTCAAGTGAAGATTATGAAAAATTAAAAAAAAAAAAAACACAAGAGTGGAATAGCCAGTAAATGTGGGATACCATGAAAAGAACAAATCTCCACATCATAGGGATAGAGGAAGAAGAATCCTAAGACAACAGTATTGATCAGATCTTCAATAGGATAATAGAAGAAAATCTTCCCAAACTGAAATAAAAAATCAAACCTATACAAATACAGGAAGCACATAGAACACCAAATAGACAAGAGAAGAAAAGAAATTCCCCATGCCATATCATAGTTAAAATACTAGATGCTCAAATACTGAAAGCCACAAGATAAAAACAACAAATCACATATAAGGGGAAACCCATCAGAATTACAGCTGACTTAGTGCAAACTATGTAAGCCAGAACATGGACAAAGTATTCCCAGTATTAAATGACTTTAGATGCCAGCCCAGATTACTATACCCAGCAAAAATGTCAATTATAGATGAAGGAGAAAGAAAAATATTTTTGTTACATAAATGAAATGAAGGAATATATGTCAAAACAATGAACACTTCAGTAAATACTTGAAGCAATTCAAAGAACAGAGGAAGGGAGCAACTATCCCCAAGCAAATAAAGAGAGAAACATATAAAGCATAATAGCATTAATACAAGCCTAGACCAAGAATGCAAAGAATAAGTTGAAAGGAAGAAACACCTATATCTCAATAATAATCTTAAACATTAATGGTCTAAACTCCCCAATAAAAAGACATAGACTGGAAAAAATGGATTAAGAAACAGAATCCATCTGTATGTTTTCTACAAGACACCCATCTCACCCTCAAGGAAAAATACACCAACTCAAAGTGAAAGAATGGAAAAAAATTATTCCAGTCAAATGGTACCAAAACACAAGCAGAAGTTGCTCTTCTAATCTCAGACAAATTAGACTTCAAAGTAAAAATAATCAAAAGGGACAAAGAGGGCCATTACATGCTTATCAAAGGAACAATTAACCACGAAGATTTCACAATCTTAAATATATACACACCAAACTCCAGCACACTGAACTTTATAAACACAATCCTACAAGACCTCAAAGCACAGATTGATCCCAGCACACTAATAGTAGGTGATTTCAATACCCCACTGAGCCCATTAGACATGTCAACTGGACAAACAATAAAGAGAAAGGCATCTGAACTGAACAATACAATATGCCAAATGGACCTCATAGATATCTACCAAATATTCCACCCAAACACCAGAGAATATACTTTCTACTCAGCACCCAATAGAACATTCTCCAAAATCAACAACATACTGGGACACAAAAAACAGCTCTACAGAATAATTTCATGAAATAATTTCTATCAGATCATAGTGCAATAAAGCCCAATAAGCCCGACTAGCTACAAGAACACATGGAGATTAAACAATCCAATACTGAATAATGAATGAGTCAAAAAAGAAATAAAGAATGAAATAAAAGTATTCATGGAACTGAACGAAAAAGACAATACAACACAGCAAAACTTGTGAGATACTTTAAAAGCAGTCCTAAAGAGAAATTTATAGCGCTGAGTGCCCACAGTGAATAAACAGAAAGGGAACAAATAAATGATCTAATACTACAGCTACAAACACTTGAGAGACAACAGCACATGGACCCTAAACCCAACAGACAGGAAGAAATAACAAAAATCAGAGCAGAAATCAATGAAATAGAAACAAAGAAAACAATAAAATCAATGAATCCAAAAGTTGGTGTTTTGAAAAGATAAACAGGATAGACAGACCTCTAGCCCAGTTAACCAAAAGAAAGAAAGAGCATGCCAAATAGTAATCTTGATGAAAAGGGAAACATAACAAGAGTTAAAGAAAAGATTCAGACAAACATATGAGAATACTTCAAAACCTCTACTGTACTAAGTTTGAAAACATAAGAAAAATGGATGAGTAGCTGAAATCTTGGGAACCAACAAAGCTTAGCCAAGAAGAGATTGACAGTTTAAACAGACCCATAACATTTGAGGAAATTGAAGATGTAATAAAAAACCTCCCAACTTAAAAAAAGGCCCAGGCCCAGATGGGTTCACAGCAGAATTCTAAAAAACATCTACAGAGGTCTTACAGCCATTACTACTCAGACTATTCATAAGGATACAATCAGAGGGAAATCTCCCAAACTCCTTCTGTGAAGCCAGCATCACTCTAATACCAAAACCAGGCAAAGACACAAACAGAAAAGAAAACTATAGACCCATCTCACTAATGAACACAGATGCAAAAATTCTGAACAAAATACTTGCAAATCACATACAACCCACATCAAAAAGATCGTCCATCATAACCAAGTTGGATTCATACCAGAGATGCAGGGATGGTTCAACATACATAAGTCAACAAATTTCATAAAACACATAAATAGAATGAAACACAAAAAACACCCAATCATCTCAATTGCTGCAGAGAAATCCTTTGACAAAATGCAGCATCCTTTCATGTTTAAAGTCCTGGAGGGAATTGGATTGGAGGGATCATTCCTCAATGTAATCAAAGCCATATACAACAAACCCACAGCCAACATCATCCTAAATGGAGAAAAATTAGAACCATTCACCTTAAAGGCAGGAGCCCAGCAAGGCTGCCCCCAATCACCACTCCTCTTCAATATAGTGCTTGAAACACATGCTAGGGCAATAAGGCAAGAAAAGGAAATTAAAGGAGCACTAATTGGAAAAGAGGAAGTCAAACTATCCCTGTTTGCAGATGATATGATAGTATACTGAGGGATGCTAAAAACTTCACCAGAAAACTCATAGAAACAATTAAGTGTTTCAGTAAAGTAGCAAGACACAAAATTAACCTAGAAAAATGAGTAGCTTTTCTATTTTATTTTATTTTTGTCTTTTTGAGAGTAGCTTTTCTTTACACAGACAAGCAACTAAAGAAGGAATGTAAGTTGGCCTTCCCACTCTCAGTAGCCTCAAGAAACATAAAATACCTGGGGACAAACCTAACCAAAGACATAGTCCCAAAGAAACAAATCCAGAATGGTTTCCCTCGTTTGTGGATGCTAGTACCAAATCCCCCAGTTGAAAGGCAAGCTGAGCAACGTTATTGTTATATCTCTTTCTATCTAAAAGCAACTGTGATGTTATAATGCGAATCTCTTAATGAGACCTAGAATTAACTTACCACATACTTTCAGACATGGTAATTAATGCATATGGGTAGAAAGTATATATCCATATTTTGAAGTAATATACAATTAAAGGGAAGAATGTGAACTCCTAAACACATATCAGAGTTAACATACAGTTTATTCCTGGAGGACATAATTCTGGTACATATATGATGTTTATATAGGCATATTTTGGAGCAATACAATTGGGAGGGAATCGCAACAAAATAGGATTGGGTCAAAGAATGGACTGATATGGTTAAATTCTGCCCAGAACAATAAACATTTACAGTGAAAACCTTAAAAAGACTGAAAGATGGATACAGGACATGGATGGAAGAATGCATGATCTGGGGTGGGGGGAATGGAAAATGGAATATGTCTAAATTGAAGTAAAAAATGATATTTGAAATACAGAAAACATCAATAATATTATAATAATAAAAAAGAGAATTGATAATTTTTATATTCTTAGAAATATTTGTATGTAACAGAAAATATATTTAATAAGCAATTAGTAAGTGTAAATGTCCAACATTTGTGATAAGAATGGATATCAGAAGATTTAAACAAATTAAAAATTCACTCACTTATTGATTAATTTCCTTAGTATTATTTAATACTTTTAAGACACATTATTAAACTAATCAGATCCAGAGAGTAATCTACTACTGTTGTTTTGCTAAATGATCAGGGTTTCAAACTGCCTTCTAAATTCTCATATTTATAGATTATTGCTGTCTTTAGCCTTTATCAGAGAAGATTCTTAGTACAGTGGGTGGCAATGAATGCAGAAAGCCAAAGCTAGCCAAATTGTGGAGAGTAAGTGATTGTGAAGTGCTCAGTCCTAAATGGGACCATTTTATGACCCTCCCAATGCTCAGAAAGAGTGGCAGAAAAATCTAAAGATGAGGATGTGGGGGGGCACGGAGGAGGGTGTGCACAAAAAGATGCCTTCTGAACGTGGCCTAGCCATTGTACTCATGAACTCACTGCACCTGTGGAAGACTGGGCCCAGCAACAATTCTGATGGTGGACTTGTGAGGCCCTACCCTTCCTTAATGGGCTTTAGCAATTAATGGTTTTTGGAGGAGGGGTATCATTTTCTTCAGTGGTCAAGCTTCTGTTATGATGCCCTTGCACCAGAAAATAACTAATTCAATTCAGCGAGTCACACACAAAAAGAAGAGGTAAAAAAAGGAGATGTATTTATTGAGAACCAGGGCTCCAGCAGGAGGTAGAGAGGGTCAGCTAAGAGAATGGAGGGTGAAGATGACGATGTTCCATTATTTAAGCAAGTATAGGAAACTGTCAAACATCAAAAAATATTTTAAGGAGCATTTTTAAAATTCACAAATTGATGAGGGCATTTTGAAAAGAGAATTTCTCTTGGAACTACTTTCCATGTTGGTTTTTATCAATACTAATTGATCAAAAATCCCCATTATTTGATTCATTCAAGACAATGTCCTTGATCTTGCAGAACACTTGAGCTAACTATTGCAGACATAAGAAACTATGATTATTCTTTAAGTTGGTGCTCTGGGAAGTTGGATAAGTGACATGAATGGAGAGGAGAGAGTCTACTCCCAGTCAACATGTAAGATTTCGTTACTGATTTTTATGCCATCTCAGCCATGAGCTTGATATTCCTGAAAACCTACTGCTTATTTTCTTGTCTATGCAAAACTGGATCCTCTTATAACAGGGATCCACCATGTCTATTCATGCGTCCTCCCGTCTTGCCTTGCTGTTAGCTTCCAGACAGTTTTACATGTATGTCATCTTATGTTTACAGTTCTCCATTTTCAGTAACCCGAAAGTACTATCTATTGCACAGGGTCTTCTCATAGTCATTGAGTCACTTTGTCTTGTTATTCCATTAGTAACAATCCTTACTAAGGGTGAAACATCCAGAAATGATGGATCTAAAATGCTTGAAGGAAAAGAAGAAAACAAAAATATTATCCCACACCTTGTCTGAGTAGATCTGAAAGATTTACAGGAGTTTTCCCCAAGTTGGAATTATGATATTGCCAAAAAGACAAGTAATCCCTGAAAGTGTTTGAGCAATATGTGGATAATACAAAGAAGAATACTATAGCTCGTTCTATATATAACGAGATGTTTTACAAGGGCTTCAATAGCTCCTCACAAATTGTAGCATAAAATTTCATTTTAAGAAAGATTTCAGACATAGATGCTTTTAAGTAAGATAAAGTTAAAATTTAAATATATTCATCTAGACCTTCAAGGAAAGAAAAGATGGTATATTACCAAATATCCAGGAGATTTGAAAAACAGTTGGATTTAGAGCCAGGGGATTAGTCTTAATGATCTTGACGTCTTTCTGAATAGAATCCTATACTTAGAATTTGCTTCACTGTGTTTACTTTTTTTTCCAGGCCCAATGAGCCTGGCAAGTCTGTTGTAATTACAAATTGCAATTCAGGGCTGAAACAAAATGTAATGTTTAAATGTATACCCACCTAGGCAGGAGGCAGAGCTCCTGGCAGCCTGCTCTATTGTGTTTTTCTTCATGATTTCCTAATCCAATTGCATATTTAAGAAACTTAACCATTTTTAAACTTGAAAGTACTCAAGAGAGAAATGTTTTCCTTTTATGGGGCCTCAGTATCTCAAAGGAAATGCAAAACTTTCCTGCCAAAGGAAACTGTTTTTGTCATATTTTAGTTTTATCGTTACACGTGGGTGGGAGCATGGGAGAAACCCAACATCTTTCTTTCTGTCCTATTTCCTTTTTTACACCTTTGTTTTAAATGTTGTCATTGAGTTCAGGGGCCAGGAGAGGGAGACGTTAATATGGATATCGTACCATGGATCTTTCTGAGACTTTCTTTTGTTCTTGGTTCAACATGTACAGGTTAGGCTGGGAGTAGTGCTGAGGAGACCACACGAAAGAGGGCTGTAAAAGTCAAGAATCTTTGTTTTCAGTGATAATCTTATAACAAATGGGAGCCAGGTGTGCAATATTTGAGTTGGCTGCCTTTCAGGGTTTTTATTTATTTTTCTTTAGGTATGCAACAGCAAGGCAAGCTCAAATGAAAATGCAGTCTTATGGTGCCAGTTTGGGGTAGTGTTTGAAATTGTTGAGTAACTGCAACAAATTATAAAGAAAATATTAATAGAAATGCAAGTCCTTGGAATAATATGTGAATATTGGAATCTCCCCAAATGCAGCAAATCATTCTTCCTTAGCTATTGAGATTATATGAAATCAGCTGTTATCTATGACCACCCATCAAGTTTCAATTCCTTCAAGCAATTCTGTCATGTTTGGATTACATAACCTAATCAGTGGAGAGACCTAGAAATGATAAAATTAATAAATTTGTCACAAGTATATTTGCTGACTTCTATTTGTAACTGACAAATAATAATTATATACATTTTTTTGGTCTTTTAGAGACAGGGTCTCCCTGTAGCTCCAGATGTCCTGGAACTCACTCTGTAGACCAGGCTGGCCTTGAACTCACAAAGATCCACCTGCCTCTGCCTCCCAAGTGCATTTTAAGGGCAAAATTAGCTGTTTTGGCATATGTATTCCATGTTGAATGATTAAATTAGGCTAATGAATATAATATACCCATCACATTACATAGTTTTGAGGGGTGAGAACATTTGAAATTTACTCTCTTCCCAGTTTTGAAATATTCGGCACACTATTATTAACACAGTCCTCATGCTGTATGATAGCCAAACCTTCTTCTTGTCTAACATTGTCCCATTTGACTAACAGCCTCCCGTTTCTAACTCCATCTCATGATCCAGTAACCACCATTCAAATCTCCATCTACTTTTGTGAGTTGGACCATTTAATTTCTATATATAAGTGGGATGATGCACTTTTCATCTTTTTGCTTCACCCTGTTTCACATAATATAATGTCCCCCAGTTTATCCCATATTTTTGATTCCATGTCTTAGCACATATAAATATTGCTTCAACAAATATTGGTGTGCAATTATCTCTTGGGCACCCTAATGTGAACTCTTGTAGACATGTATGCAGAAACAAAATTGTTGGTATGATGTCTTGGATATTTTTTGAAAATATTCATTGGATTTTGTGAAGTTCATGCAACACATCTTGGTCATATTTAGCTTCCCTCCCATACTTGTGCCCACACAGTGGCCCCATGGTTTCCATCCATTCTGTCATCTATATTAAGGCATATAAACCATGTTGAATCCCCAAATGCCATTCAGTGTGAGTCCCTCCACTGAATTCCAATCAACCTATTTAGAAACTCCCTCAATGTTAACCAATTCTTCCTCTACCGGTAGCCTTCTTCTGCCAATAGTTTTCCAGGAGGCTGGAAAGAATCATGCAAGTTCAAACCAGACAAAAACTTAGCATATAAGGCAGGAAATGGGGGGAAATTTGAGACATGGCTCAGTGGTTAAGAGTACTGGCTGCTCTAACAGAGTACTCAGGTTCAGTTCCTAGCACTCATAGGTAGTTAACAATCATCCAGAACTCCAGATTCCCGGGCAATCTAATGCCTTATTCTGACCTCTACGGGCATTGTACAACACAAGTGCACTTACACAAATGTAGACAATACATTTATACTAAATAAATAAATAAATAAATAAATAAATATTTAAAAAAGAAGTGAAGTGAGTAAGAAGCCCCAACCTTAGATTATGGTTAGTTTTAATTGTCATCCTGACACGATCTAGAACAACCTGTGAAAACAGCCTCTGAGAATGCTTGTGAGGAGTTATCCTACTTACATTAATTGATGTGAAGAAGACTTTACCACTATGAGCAGGCCCCATTCTGGGGACTGAATCAAAAGAAGGAAGTTAGCTGAGCACTAACACACATGCCTTCACTATCTCTCTGCTCTTCAGGTTTCTGCCACCTTGATTTCCCTACAACAATACATTGTAACCTGGAAACTGAATATGAGCTGAATATACCCTTTACTTCCTATGTTTCTTTTGCCAGGGTATTTTATCACATTTACAGGAAGAGAAACCAAGATAGAAATCAGTACCAGGAGTGTGGCCATGGGTATGACAAAATTACATGGCTTTAGAGCTTTGAAATTGCTTCGAGAGAGGAATGTAGAAGAATTTGAAACTTTGGACTAAAATAGCCATTGAATAATATAAGCAGTGCTAAGTGGACCATCCTAGTGGGAGATTGGAAGACAAGAAAACTGAGAGAAATTCAGATGCTAAAGCTGCAGTTCATGCAGCTTCAGAGGGAAACAAGGGTTCCATCAGGTACCCAGCTATAGGCACTGGTGTGACATTTTGGCCAAGAATCTGGTATCTATGACCACAGAACCTCAATGAGTTTGAATTTTGAGTGATGATAGACAAGTTCAATTAGCAGAGGAAACTTTAGAATAAGACAATATTCAGGCTCTTAATAAAGCAACCGTGACTGTTAAAGATATCAGCACCACTGAAAAGAGATCTCACTGCACTGGGATAATAAGGAAGATGTCCTAAGTGCAAAATCCCACCCAATGCCTCTATATTGTGAAAATTCAACTTTGTTTAAATGAAAAAAGCCTAAGCTGAAGGAGTTTCCAGGCCCTCAAAAGTAGCTGTAGCCAGGCACTCTGTCAGGATAGGAATTTCTGAAGAGAGAGCTTGAGAGGAGATTGTGTGAAACTGTGAAGGTGAAGCTTACACTTTAGTAGAGACCTTAGGATACTGGAGATGCTAGGACCACAGGCCATCCAGCAAGCAGAGCTTCAGGTGTTTAAAACAGAAGCTGTGTCCTGCATGGGAAAGGGCTGGAGGAATAGAGCTAAACAAGTCTTTTCAACCCAGTTGGTTACATTACAAATATCAGGTGCTACATGCAGAGCTGAAGATTTGATTTACCCCCTGCTATGTTTGGGAATTTTGGTTTAACTATGCCTCAATTCCATCACTTTGAAATGAGAATATTTATTCTATGTCATTAGATGTTGGAGTATATAATTTTTTTTCTATTTTATAGGATCCGCAGTTAAGATACTTTGGACTTTTGAAGTATTGCCACTGTTAAGGACTATGGAAACTTTCAAGATTGTGCTGTAGATTAAGAGATAATGTGAGACCTTGGGGACAAGGGATACAAGTTCTAGATTAAACTGATGTGTTTATGTGAAAAATTGTCAAGGGATGGATTCATAATGGTTACTTTGTCAGCTTGGCACAATCTAAAATTACCTGGGAGAAGAAATTCTCAGAATATCTATCAGGAATTACCTTAATTACATTAATCGATGTGGGAAGACATATCCACTAAAGACTGCATCATTATCTGGGCTTGGAGTCTTGAAACTTTTTCCAGAAAAGGAAGTTAGCTGAATGCATGTAGTCATTGTCTCTCTGCTCTTAACTGTGGATATGATTGTGTACTTCAGGTTGCTGCCATCTTGACTTCTGTGCAATGATGGATTGTAGCCTGGAGTTGTGGTACAAATAAACCTTTTCTCCATTAAATTTCTTTTGTGGGGTTTCTTATCAGAGCAACAGGAGATGAAACTAAAACAGTTAACTGATAACTTCTTTAAGACTGTTCAATACCTGAATCAATTTAGTATCAATATTTATTTAGTGATTAACTCTTCCCATTCCAAGCTCATTCAGGCATTTTTAATAACATATTTGTTTCTGATCCATAATGTAATGTACAATAAGTACTTTTTTAAAAAGCTAATTTTAGATTGTCTTTCTTTACATTAAATCTCAGAACTTTCCATTTCTCAGCTATCAAAGTTTGCAGAGCAATTCTTTGTCCAACAAGAATCTATTTTCCTGTCTCTTGAATTTTGTACTTTGATTTATTCTAAGTAATGTAGACACCTTCCTACTTAACACAGGCTTAGCCACATTCAACATTCCATTAAAATCAGGCCAGGGCAGTAAGAATGCCACATTAGGAGGGTAGTGTATTGTTATATTATCTGAGCTACCACAATTGACTCAAGTCACCACTCCAGAAAGAACCCATGCTGAGATAATTACAAGAATTTTAGAAATGTATCTTTAATGTAGATACTCTTGTAGTGCAATAGTTGCTGATCCAGTGAATACGACTACTCCAGTTCAGAAAACCGTTGTATGAGAAAGAGAAAAGTAGTTGAAAAATGGAGACCTCCCATTTTGAGACCTCCCACTAATGAGAAAGTTGATGAAAGTATACAGAAATGATAGGATATGAATATTGCATTTGGGGAGAATCCAAAAGTTCAAAGAAGTACTAGTGTGTGGTGGTTTGAATGAGAAATGACTCCCAAGGGCTCACATATTCAAATACTTGGTAAAATGCTCAGTTGGTAATGACTTTGGTGGGAATCATGGAATCTTTAACTGGAGAGGCCTTGCTAAAGGAAGTGTGTTACTAGGGGAGAGCTTTAACCTCCCGTGCAGCCTCTCTCTGCTTCCTGTGCATGTTTGAAGACGTGAGCTCTCAGCTTCACGCCCCACTGCCTCCTGCTCTGTTCCCACTTCCACTGTAGACTCTCCCTCTGGAGCCATAACTCAAATAAACTCTTTTTTTCTATAAGTTGCCTCGGTCATGATATTTTATCATGGTAACGTAGAAGTAACTATTAAAGAGTGCTATGCAGAGCTGACTTTATTAGGTACTTTTGAGTCTTCTAATAATTATAGTCTACATTCTTTACATGTACTATTGATATCCTAAAAACTATCATTTTAGATGAGATTGTATATTAATTACTTTGCTATTGCTGTGATAAATACCATGATCAAAGGCAACTTATAGAAGAGTTTGTTTTCACTTCTGTTTTCAAAGAGATGAGTCCATCATGATGGGGATGAATGTCAGTAAGTGACAGGTGTAGTAGAAGGAGTAGGAAGCTGAGACAAAAAAAAAAAAAAAAAAAAGCAGAGTGAACTGGAATTGGAGCAAGGATATGAACTCCTAAAGATTGGGGTTATTTTTCATTGAAACCACCACATTTCACTCCCTGGCCCTTATAGTTTATGGACTGGACATCTCATAATGAAAAATGAATTTATTCTAACTTCAAAAATCTTCAGTCTTGTTGGGGTATGGTAGTACACACCTTAATCCTAGCACTCAGGACTCCAGTTTCCAGAGGCTTAAAAGTCTCAACCCTTCCAACTTTGCTGACTGAAATATGCATCTCTGTGTATGCCTGTCAGGGCTTTGGACCTCCAACATCTTGGGTCCGTCACTAAAACCCAATTTTCAACTATCACAGCTTTATGATTGATTGCCTCTTGTGGCTTTTACTTAGAAATAGTTCCTTGTCACACCTTGCCTGGCCTCAGTACCTCTCTGAAACAGCAGAGTAATTTCTGAGCCCTTCACTCTTGCATCATTCATCCCTATAAAGCCAGTACTGCAAAAACAATACTGCCAAGTTTGTCTGCCATGTTGGGATGAACTTCTACCACCTTAGAAGCAGATTTTCATCTTCAAGAAATTGCTTCTAGTAGCAGAAAAACCCTAGGCTCTCCTTAACAAGTTGGAAACTTATCTGGGTGGGTTCTTGGCCTGAGGGTGCCTTTCCAATCAATTATTTCATTTATGCCGGGTGTGGTGGTGCATGCCTTTAATCCCAGCACTTGGGAGGCAGAGATAGGTGGATCTCTGTGGGTTCAAGGCCGGCCTGGTCTACAGAGGGAGCTCCAGGATACCTGGTACTAAAAGGGAGACCCTGTCTCAAAAATGCCAAAAAAAAGTGTAAAACCAATTAATTATTTCATTTATAACAGTGCTAACTCTTTAATAATTATAGGCTCTCTTCTTGAACAAGTTTTGGCTGCAACTTTAACCTTCCTACTGTTCATTTCTCTTTAAACTGTAAATTTTGTATTTCTTTAGGTCCCACTTGATTTTTAAAATTTTATTTATTTTTTTATGTGTATGAATGTACTGTCTGCATGTAGGTTTGTGCACCCGTGTCATGCAATGCCCCCTGAGGTCAGAAAAGGGCATCAGATTCCCCTGGAAATGGAGTTAAACAAGGTTCTCAGCCACCATGTGGGTGCTGAGGATCGAACCCAGGTCCTCTGCAAGAGCAGTTGGCACTCTTAACAGCTAGGCCATCTCTACAGAACCCCCTGTTTATTTAGATTTTTTTTTTAATTATAGAACTTCTTAAGAAATGTAGATTCCTTGAGAATCCTGAACCCTTAACCTAGTTAAACACATAGTTCTAGAGGTTGGCCCTGAGCCCAGACAGCAAAGCCTCTCCAACTCCAGCCAAAATCACTTGCATAGCTCCTCACAAATTCAGAGCCTTGTACCTTTGGTAGATATGCAGCTACAGAGCCCTGTCTTGAGCCCAGACACTGAACCTTCCCTGTGCAATGCTGTCAGGACCAAGTGCTTAGCACCTCTTGAATCCTAACACACAGGCGAATGGGCATCCCCAGAGACTCTTCCTTCCATGGTACTACCACTACTGCTGGGACCACATTCTTAACTCCACATGAACACTCAGCTACAAACCCCAGGTAGCTATTCAGCCCCAGAAACTTGTCCTGAGCTAGGAAGGCAACTTCTCCCCCCATGCCATCATCAGGAATCCCTGATCCATAGGAAAACAGGCAATCCAAGAGCCCTGCACCAAACCCAGCCAGTGGCCCCTCCCTCTGCACCACTGGTGGGACCACATGTATATGGCTCACTGAAACCATCAACCTGGTGTAGGCAGCCCCAGAACCCTGCCAGATAGCCGCAGCCTATTTCCCTATCCCACCCACTGCCCAATCACCATGCCACCCAGAGACCACAAAGAGTCCAGAGAATGACAACATGTAGAGATTTATAACCTGCTTTCTACCCCACCCACTTTTGCCTTAGGTTGATGGAACATCCTTCCCCTGATCCCCAGGGAGTACTTCTCACTGCTCCTGTGACACCACCTGTCAGCTAAGGATCACCTGTAGAACTGTGACACCTCCAAAGACTTGTGAAGATTGGCAGGGAAACCTTAACTCTACAGAAGATTTCTTCCTGGGCTAAGTACACATATATCCTTCTGTGTGGGGAACACATCTGACACTCTTCTTGTGCATCAACACAAAATTACTCCAAGATCAAGCACCAAGCAGCATTCAGTTTGTTTACAACAGGATAAGTTGAGATAACAGCAAAGCTCCAAACACTCACTCTACAAAGGTGAGACCAGAAAACAACCCAAATCAAGATGCCTAGGTACTGCCACAAAAACATAACAATACAAGCAACCATTAAAATTCAAGGCTGATAGATGAATACAAGGAAACTATGCTTTCTGGACACCATAGGAGAGTGGCACATATGAATGCACAGTGCTTTTGATAGCAACAAGACCTGAGCCAACCCAAGCCAGACAGAGACTCAGCATGGATAGGAAGGTAAGCAAGAAGCATCAGTCTTATCTGAGATCCGTGGGCTTTGATTAATGGTTAGAGAGGGAAAAGCAGTTGTTTTTCTACTGGGGCAATGTACTTTCTAACTGGCAAAAGAGAATCTTCTTAACAAAGAGGCCCACAACTGGTAAGCCCAGATTGAATATCTTATTAAATGGAATGCTCATCAATAAATGGGATACCAATATCAAACTCTTTCCTCCCAAGGCTAAGGGATCATTGCAAAAAAAAAAAACAAAACAAAACAGAGAAAAAAAATTGTAAGAGCCAGGGGTGGTGGATGACTTTAAGGAAACAGTGTTTTCCAGACAGCCGGGTAGTTGCACATATGAACTCTCAGCAACGAGTATGTACAATATTTATGCAGACCCCAAACAAACAACATTCTAGCATGTATGGGGGCATGGGCAAGAAACAAGAAGCAAGAAGGTAGGGCAAAACACTATCTGAGGTTTACAACTGATAGATTCTGGGAAGAGAATCAGTTTTCTTTAAAGGTGTGACCTGGGTAGTTTGATGAGGCTCTAGGGGGAGCTACACTGAAGTGCATTTAGGGACATAAATTAGATTTAATAACCTTAAAAAATCATAATAGAGGACATTAAACTAGGGGGAAGATGGTAAAGTCTGGTCAGAAATGGAGGAAAGAGTCTGGATATGATTAGAATATATTATATAAAATTCTCAGAGAATTAACAAAAATATTTTAAATGAATATCAATAATAACCATGCAGATTCAATACTATGTACTCTTGAAATTTCCCCTGCCAAAACAGCTACTCTATTAAGTTTTAATTTACTGCAGTTGAGATCTTGGGAGAGGGCAGAAGGCAGTCAGATCCTTTGCCAAAATATCACATGAATGGCCCTAGCCAAGTTGCAAATATTGTTGCCCTCTTGAAACCTCTTAAGCAGGGCCTCTATAGTCATATAATTCTCAGCACTGCTACTAGAATAGCCTTTTACGCTCTGTCTAGAACATATAACTGTTTTGCTTATGCAAATTTACAGAACCTTCCACATTTCTTAGTGATGTTCTCCCCCTCCTCCCCTCAAAAAAAACAACATCTTCACAGCAATAGCCCTATCCATGTTTTCAGACTTCTGTATTTACTTTCTGCTCTCTGATCAAAGACTATCATCAAAGGCAGCTTATGAAAGGAAGAGTTTATTTTAGCTTATGTTTCAGAGAGATAAGAGTCCGTCATGGGGGCTGAAGAGATAGCCCAGCAGTTAAGAGCACCGACTGCTCTTGCAGAGGACCCGGGTTCAATCCCCAGCACCCACATGGCAGCTGAGAACCATCTGTAACTCCAATTCCAGGAGAACTCCAGTTCCAGGGGAATCTGAGACCCTCTTCTGACCTCTGAAGCATTGCATGACATGGGTGCACAGACCTACATGCAGACAGTACATTCATACACATACAAAAATAAATAAAATAAAAAAAAGAGTCCATCATGGTAGGTTGTAAGCAGCAGTTGTGGCAGTGTGAGCAGGAAACTGAGTATCCTCAATGGCAAATATGAAGCAGAGAGAGGAAAATGGAACTAGAACAAGGGTATGAACTCACAATGTTGTACTTCCTATGGCAAGGCTGCATCACTTCCCTGAAACAGCACTGAAGTGGTGTTGGGATTTCAAATGCTTGAGCCTATGGGGGGGGGGGGGTTTAAACCACTACACGTAATAAATAAAGTTATATGTGGTTTGAAATTAACTTTTAATCACTTTTTACATATATCTCTATTAAGTTCTTAGTGCTACTATTTTAGATGCTATTCTGAGAAGTCATATAACGTAATCTAATTGAGAACTAGAATACATGAGAAACTAGAATAAAATCATATCTGGATATTTGTCACATTCTGATTTGCTATAATGCTTAGAAATAGTGATGATTAGGGCTGGAGAGATGGCTTAGCAGTTAAGAGCACCAATGCTCTTGCAGAGGACCCAGGTTCAATCCCCAGTACCCACATGGCGGCCGAGAACCATCTGAAACTCCAATTCCAGGAGAACTCCAGTTCCAGGGCAGTCAGACACCTTCTTCTGACCTCCGCGGCATTGCATGACACGGGTGCACAAACTTGCATGCAGACAGGACATTCATACACATACAGAAATAAACAAAATTAAAAAAAAGAAATAGTGATGATTAATGATAATCTGATTTGTAGCTGTCTTGTTTGATTAAAAACGTGGAAAAGAAAATATATTGTGTATGTGTGGAGAAAAATAAATTTATCTCTGTTGAGATACAGTTTTAAAGATAGTCAAGTAATTTCTTTTTCATTTTCAGAACATAGCCATTCTTTATATGGCTAACTATGCACTCTTTTTGTTTACTTGTTATTAACACAGTATGGACTAAGACTATAAAGGAGATGCTTTAAGGGTAGCTTCATACCTAAAAAGCCTAAATTATTGGCTTCTCTTTACAGTAGACTTCCTGGGAAATATAATATATGGGCTCAAGGGCAATTTGCTACCAGTTGTGATATGTATCTGTTTGAAGCCAAAAAAGATTTTAAAAATCAATTTTTTTTCTTGTTCTTTATTTTTCCTCCTTGTGACTATAGAGTAGAAGGTCATAACACCTTCCCGTTTTGTGTTCCCAATTCCTGTTCTCCAGTAGCAAGGAGTTCTTCAGTGTAAAGGTTTGTCTGACTTACCACTGTGCTGCTGTGATTTTACCAAGACCTCATTTAGGCGATAAATGAAGGGCTTCAAAGATAAAATTGTAGCTCATTTACCTGCCACTCTCTCGATAAAACTCTCTGACCTTGATGACCCTCTCCACACCCCATGCTACCATTTTCCAAAGGGAAAAGCTTTGTCACATTTGTATGTAACATTTAGGACTCTGATTTGTGTCTTTCTTATACTGTTCTATTTCCTTGTCCCAAGATTTTTTGGAAACCTAGCTGCAATACAATGCTTAAGTGACTGAGGGTTACACTAAGCCCAAATCATTTTTCCACTGGCACAGTAAATTACTTGGGGGGGGAGGAGAGAGAGAGAGAGACAGACAGGGAGAGAGAGCAAGAGAGAGAGAGAGAGAGAGAGAGAGAGACAGAGAGAGAGAGAGAGACAGAGAGAGAGACAGAGAGACAGAGAGACAGAGAGAGAGTGAGAGAGAGACAGAGAGAGAGAGACAGAGAGAGAGCTCTTTATATTTAGAAAGACAGGAATGGGTAGAAACATGCATCTCAATATAAGTTAAATAAAGAGAGAGTTCAATGTTCAAATTTGAAATTTGATGGTGTGCACAATGAAGCTGATGACACATATCACTGACAAGGTTTCAATAGGAAAATCTAGTAAGGAGAGCCAAGGCTCTTGGGAAAATGACTGAGTCTATACCTAAGACAGAGCATATACTATGTGAGCCTAAAGTATCTTTTAAGTATCAGAAATTAAGGAAGGGTTTGAAATTAAAAAGAAAACCAAATGGGAGGTTATATCAAGTATACACAGGAGACAATTCAATGTTTTTCTATTTTTCATTCACATTATTTAAATGCTTCCTTCCAGTTTTGCCAATAATCCAGCTTTTTCATATCAATCAATAAATATTAATTCAATTTTCATCAAATTTGGACAATTTGAAAGAACATAACTATCAGTTTGTTTGAAACCTATTCTATAATTGTAAACATTAATAATGTATCAACATTTTAACTTCAAGTCTACCTTAGTTGTCCTTGTCACTAAACCTAGAGAAATATTGAGAACAATGTGAGTGAGAATCTAGCTACAAAAATAGAACACAATGGCCAGACTTGGTGGCACAGGTGTTAATCCCAGCACGTGAAGAGTCCATATATGAGTTCCAGGCACACCTTGTGTACATACTGAGTTTCATGCCATTGAGAAATACACAGTGAGACCCTGTCTCAAAAAATAATTAATAAATAAAAATAAAAACAAACAAACAAACAAAAAACAAACACAAAATGAAAACAAAAAGAAAAATGATTAGAAGAGAAAATACAATGCAGAGAAGTACACTATCAGTTTATATGTGTTTTATGGTCTACTATGAAATTGAATATATTCTAGAAACATAATTTAAAGAAGTCAACTAATATCTACAGCCCATCAACAACTATAACTAAATATCTCTTTTTTTCACTTTCTATGTATTCTAGAAAGGCCTGCAGCTCAATAAGTATGCCACGCGGGACTTGAGCTCATGCTCATCATACTTTAGGCTCCCTCAGTGCTGGAATTAGAGTCTTGTGCCAATAAATCCTCATAAATTAAATTTGCTCTCAAAAGGAAGAGAGAGGAGCACAATATTTTCAAGCAGTCTCCATTTTCACACTTCAGATGTGCAGAATGATCTCTATTTACCAAAAGAAGAGTCTGAAAGCAGCAAGTGAGAAGAATTAGTTCAATGAATACATACATACACAGATAGATGAACAGACAGACAGACAGACACAGACACAGTGAGTTATAATTGTTTTTAACAAAATTAAGTTTAAAATTATTAAGAACATGTCTGGTTTAAAGACATTGGGAAAATTCCTATGCTTACGTCAGTGACCTGACATAAGCATAGGAAGGTTGTATGGAGACCACATTTGCAAGTATACAGTTGGTCTCTGGAATATCAGAGAGTGTTACCAAAGGCCACTGAACCAATAAAGCAAATGTTGGTCTCCTTGAGTCAAGCAAGACTCCTCCATCAACATCAGCTACACCTCACCTGCTTGGTGATACTGTGCAGCAGTCGCAGCCATATGTCTGTATATCCCAAATCTATTTGACTATTGGCTCTCTCCTTGGAGGAATAACTCAAGGATGTTGCCACAAGCTTATATCATCTAGTGATTAGGAGATGTTATATGCCACAGTAAGACCATGTTATCTTTCACAGGAAAAAAAGTAATCCATGGATTAACACACCATCCAAACATCTGTGTCTATACCAAAGTAACCTACCATAGTAATTAGCAATGTTTAAATACCTATATATCTAGTTGCTTGTGCTTCATTAGTAGGATTGAAAGCTTATTCCTGGACAAATGGTCAGCCAATGAAAGGAAACAGCCAGAACTGATCAGAGTCCAAAACGACATCTCCAGACAAAGTAGACTGTTCTGCTTCTCGTCCAACTGTGTCCCTTTTCTAAGCCTAAGGAACAATCTGTGAAAGAAGGGGAGTGGTAGAATATAAGGGCTGCGATTGGGGTGAATAGTAAAACTACGACAGTGTAGTCTGGATGCTTATTTGATCAACTTGTTTGAACATTCAAGCCCCTTCAGCTGGATGGTGGGAGACTTGGGCTGTATGGGTTTGGGCACAACTGCTTGCAAATTGGTTTTATATGAGGGATGCTTGTACTCAAAAAAAAAAAAAAAA
>VZQC01000085.1:602020-612720 GCA_009823505.1 Rhizomys pruinosus | reverse complement strand
GGCTGTGGAGAGATAGGGGTGAATCATGAGACTACAGCAATATAGACTGGACTCCTAATTCATCAACATGCCTGTGCATACAAGCATCACCAACTGGACTATGGGAACCTTGGGTTGTTCAAAATTTGGACAAAGATACTTGCAAAATGCACCAGTTACCTAATTGTACAGCAAACTGAGTAACATCAATGTTATCTGAAAACAACTGTGTTATTATATTGTAGAATCCCTTAACAATAAACAAATAAAAGAGAAAAAAAGACATTGGGAAAATTCTCTAAAGTCAACCAGTTTGTGAATGGTGAGGCTCCACCTAGACGTGGAACTATCACCTCATGTTCTTACATACTGCGATTAGAGAGGAATTACTTTTGGTATCTTGTTCTTGTTTGAACTTGTGTACTTAACTGAACAAATGTGACATGGCAGAGAAAATAGGAGAAAGCCAATGGTGGTTATATTCAGTAGATATGTCACACTTATTTTGAGGAGGCAGATTGCCTTTCCCTGTTGAGTAATATTTTCTGGCATATGGAAATGATGGCGTTATCTTTCTATCATATTCAGCCACTCAATTAACCTTCAACCACATATGCTTCTTTAGTACTATGATAATATCCTAAATTTATTTTTATTATCTGAAACACTCAGTATTAATCTTTAAAAAGTTGCTTAAAAGATTATAAAGATCTGCATGCTCGGTCTTTATTATTTTTGGAAGGAAAATAATGTATTGGTAATGGTTAATCACTGTCAACTTGAATGGATTTAGAATCATATATATGATTCATCTCTGTAGTTTTGAATGTGTCTGTGAGGTCATTTCCAGAAAAGGTTAACTAAAGAGGAAAGTTCCCCACCCCTAAATATGGGCTGCACCACACCTTGGGCTTAGGTCACAGATTAAGCAAAAGGGTTATAGATAAGGAAATTTTTTTAGAACAGTAAGAAGGTATCTATGAAGTGCCAATGAAACTAAATGATTTCCCTAAGGTCAAGTAGAAACAAGTGGTCAAGCCATGAGGGCCTAGCTTATTTACTAAATATTAACATGTTGAGAAAGCTTGTAAAAACCTAAATGGATTTAAATCAAGAATGGTAAATAAATACACAACTCCAGTAGTGTTCATAAACACTTAAGAGGTATGGAATGATGAGAGTTAAAAGGTAGAGTCCAAAAATGTCTAAATCCTTTTCCATTCACCAAAAGTAAAACATTAAAAAAGAAGAATGATGGGGCCTAGGAAAGTGAGGTGAAAACTATGATCAAATGTTTGGGATTCCAAGGAAGCTGCAGGATCGCCCTCATTAGATGAGTCATCCCAGTTGTTTTCAAAACCCTGTTAGAACATTCCAAATATAGGTTTGCCTTTGGGTTTTATGACCCTTGATCACTTCACTGTTGCTTTGTATTGTGGATGACCTCACACAGCAAAGCAACCCAAAATCTTAGGATGAGATATATAGCAAATTTCGACCATCCCACAATAATTACTTATATGAACATCCTTTAAGTAGACATATTTAAGGGTGCAATTTAAGGAAAGCATGTTATTCTTTGGAAACAACATGATTCAATTATATGCATATTAATTTTATTAAAACTGTTCAATTTTTATTAACATAAATAATAATTCAATTATAAATATGGTTTTAATAAAGAATGTGGATTAATTTGTTTAAAAGGAGAGCTTCTTATCATTTCATCTTTTAGAATTTTTCCACAGAAATGGAAAATAAGACATAGATTTTTCATTAACTTAGGAAATGCAATTGTATCCATGAAATATTTATTAGTGCATACATTTTATCTAAGAATAACTGTATTTTCATCTTATCTTTGATGTTTTCTTTCTTAAAATATAGATGTAGAGGGTGAAAGGCCACTTGAGCAGTAATGGAATCGATGCCTTGATTTGTAGTGAACAGAATGAGAAATATGGAGGTAAATTTAATTAGAGCATACTCATAAACCTAATTTGTAGCCTTACCAGGAGTTGTCTGATCAGTACTATATATAAAAGTGATGGAACATACACGGAATAAGATAATATACTTAATATTTTCCTTTTTAATATTTCCTTTTTAAATTAATATTCATACATACATACAAGGTATTTGGCTCCAATTATCCACTGAGTCCACTTAGTGCTGCTTGTACACTCATGGGCGTGGAACCATGTACTAGAGTCTGGGTACTCTCTCAGCCTGAATCCTGAAGGAAGTGTCTCTCCCTCTCCCAGTAGCCACAAACTGACAATAGTTCCTCAGATGGAGTGGGGCTCCATGAGTTTCTGCTTCATCCATACTGGAGTTTTCTCTGGTTGATCTTGTGTAGGTCTTTTGTACACAGTCCCAGTTGTTGACTTCATGTGTGCAAATTTAATGTATGTCAAGTACTTTTCAACTACAGATGTTCACTCCCTCTGGCTCTTACAATCTTTCTGCCCCCTTTTCTGTGATGATTCCTCAGCCTGGGGGGAAAGAGTTTTGATATTAATGTCTTCTTTAGAGCAAAGCACTCCACAGTCTTCTTTTCTACACATTGACTAATGTTGGTCGCTGCATTATCTTCTGCTGTATTAATCTAGTGCAAATAAATCTCATCTAATGAGAGATATGCTAATCTATGGGTAGATCTTTATAAGAGAAGAACTTACTGGGCAATTTCCTACTATGATGTTCTCCCCTGTGGCCTATGGCACCCTTGGCCACAGGGTTTGAGCCCACTTTAAAGTATTGGATATGTAGTTCATCTTTTGGAATAGGCTTTAAATCCAACTAGAAAGTGGTTGGTTCTTCCCACAACATTCATGTGACTTTTGCACCAGTGGCAGGTCAGTCATGATTGTAGCTCATAGGATTTGTGGCTCAATAAAGCTGATGATGACTCTTGTCCTCTGTTGGCAGGCATACATAGAAACTTTCAGCATTAAGAAAGCTAGCTGGTAAGAATAAAGCTGCCATGTTGATAATCAGGTTTATTTCTCCATGCGCTATAACTCAGGGATGTGGTGTATTCAATAACAGAGTCTAATCATCAAGTTCCAGAGGATAACTAAGAGCAAAAGCAACAATAACCTGTAATGTTTGGGAAGACATCTATGGGTCTCTGCTGGCAACTCAGAAAGAGGCAACCTGTTCATAGCGCTAGACTGTTTAAAAACAGCCAATGGTACATGCATTGTAGCCCCTTTAAAAGGTAGTTCGATTTAAACCCCCTATTATGTGTGGAATGAAGTGTCTACACTACTAGGTTTTCATATCATATTTTCTTTTTTTTTAATTTTTATTTTATTTTTGTACGTGTATGAGTGTACTGTGTGCATGTAGATTTGTGCACCCGTGTCATGCAATGCCGCGGAGGTCAGGAAAGGGTGTCGGATTCCCCTGGAACTGGAGTTCTCCTGGAATTGGAAATACAGACGGTTCTTAGCTGCCATGTGGGTGCTAGGGATCAAACCCGGGTCCTCTGCAAGAGCAGTCGGTGCTCTTAACCGCTAGGCCATCCCTCCAGCCCCCATATCATATTTTCAAACTTCTTTGCTCTTGTTTATCCTTCCCCAAGCCCCTCCTTCACCCTGTTCTGCCATCCTCTACCCCGTTATCCCCTCCTATTTCATTACTCTTTTCCACTTCTTACCATCTGCAAAGCAATACCAAGTTTTAGTTTTGACACTTAAATACATGTATGTCTGTTGGAAGACTGTTGAAAATGACAATTGAGATCTTATAAAGGATAGAGCTTGTATTTAAAACATTTTTGAAACCTGTAATCCCGGTCATTTTTCATTCACTCTTTGTGAGGACAAATGTTCCTTATTTTCAAGCTTATACTTTTTTTCTCTGTCCCAGATTTACTTGCTCCTATTATTATCAGGGCATTTCCTCATAAACATTTATCACACTTGCCAACAATACACAATGATGTGATTATCTAGTTGCACACATATTTCTTTGAATAAACACAAAATTCCAAGCTGAATTCAGTAGCACATGTGTGTATCTTAGGATTGCAGAGAGAGGAGGATGATTGTTTTAAGGTCAAGTTGGGTTACACAGAAATTTCTTGGCAATTGTATACACATATGAAATCCTCATAAAATTCCAGGCCAGCATAGACTTCATAGTGAGACCCTGCCTCAAAAACAAGCACACATAAAGTGAATTCAAGGTGGAAAGGTATTGAGAATTATTCAGATTTACATTTATAAAATTGGAAAGAAAACTATAAGAATGTGGTGAATGAAATGGGATTTTGTTTATAAATGAACATTAGAATCCTAGGAGGGATATCAAGAAATTATAAAACTATTAATGAAAGACATAATCTGTAAAATAATCTGTAGCTAGCAGTCAAGGCAGGATCAAGGTTTAAAACAAAAAAGACACAAAAGGATAATAAGGAACCCATTGCACTGAGGTATGCCAGAACAGATGAAGAGGAACCAGACAACTTAAACAGGAAACCAGAGACAGGAGGAAGGCTAAAATCAGCACCTCAGAGGATAGGGAAATTCACACTACAACACACACACTGTACATTAATGCAGAATCACTGATATTGTTACCAGTTTCCTGGATTGGAGCTGAATTTATGTATCAAGATTGTGAAAATAGATGTGTTAGGAAAGTAAAAGAACAAGGAAGCAATATTTATTGAAAAGAAAAGAAAAAGAACTAGCTCCCTGTAGCTAGGAAAGGACTAGAAAATGACTGCAGAGTAGCACTCTGGATCAGAATTTCTTTTATATCATGGGAAATATTTGGTCCTGCCTGTATGTAAATTAGGCATCAAATCAGGACGCCGACTAGATTTATTTGAGTGCATGTTGGGGATTTTCGTTGACTGATGGGTCAGGTGGAAGAGTCCAGACCCAGGAAAGGTGCCAGAGGTGAAAGTCCAGACAAAAAGTTCCAAGCAGGGAGGAAGAACAGGGAAGAAAAAGAAATAAAAGCTGGTGGTTAGCTGACATCCTGATGAGTCAGGGCTATTTGTTTTTCCATTCTTGAGCTCATCACGGGAGAAGAGCTCATTGTAAGACCATCCATTTTGCCAGGACATGTAGATATTTTTTTTTTTCCTTTGATTAACTGCCTATAGAACATGTCTGCCTTCCTCTTCATGCTAACTGTCAGTATTGGTAGAGTACACACGGTCTGGTAGAGTACATGGTGCAGAAGAGAAACTGCCTCCCCTGGAGGGTTCTCAGTCTCATTCATAAAAGAATTTAAGAATGGACTCAATTGGAACCTTTAGAGCAATTTTATTTGAATTTAAAGAAAAATTCTCAGGGCAGATCAGCTGGAAATCTCAGCACCTGCCTTGAGGAAGAAAATGGAGGGAAGAAGGTGTTGGGTTCATTTTGAGTGGAGACGGCGCAGAGAGGAGAAAAATGTAAGGACTCCGATGAAAAGGAAGTCAAGTTTATTTTCGGTATAGTGGCTGGCCTGCCTATGTCGGGATTAGGATGATCAGGATTAGAATGTCCCCCAGATGTCGGTTTTATGCCCAGGCACACAGGAAGTGAGTTTACAAAGAAGGGGGGACAAAGGGATGGGGAATGAGCATATGTGGGTCCGCAGCTGGCATCAATAGAAGCATATTAAGGGAAACTGGGACCTGTGACTGGTATAAGTAGGAGCATCTCAAGAGAGACTGAGGCTTGCTTCTTGTCTCTGGTGAGGTATGATTGCAAGATACTGCAGCAACTTTTCTCAGATCGCAGGAGCACAGTCCAGGGTAATTATTTCTCTGGACTTCTGCCTCAATTGGTTTCATGAAATCCCTGACTTAGGAGGGCTACAGCCCTACAGAAGGAAGATATCCAGGGAGCCAGAACCTGCTGGGAGGTAAATCCTATGGTGGACCACAAGTCAAGAAGAAAGATTTAAAGAAAAGGTAAAGAAATAGAGGATACCAGGGCAGCCCAAATTGTTTAAAAAAGTATGTTTAGAAAGGGGATATGAAGAAGAAAAGGAGAGAGATTACACTTTTCTGAAGAATTCAAAAAAGCAGGCAAACTTACAAAGAATCAACATGTCTTTGGCCTAGGTTGCACTGGACTGGGAAGCAGAGATTTCAGGCAGGAGAAGTTCATGATGTCACTAAGGCACTAATTATTCCATTCATCAATTTAGCATGACTTAAGTTGAACCCACATTCCTAGGTTGGTCCTATGATTAACTTAGTGAAAGTGGAAGGGTGGGGTGTCCAGAAGATAGACTACAGATTTTATTTTTTGACCTATTCATCTTATGGTGCCTTTTCTACTCTCATATTTCCATTATCTAAGCACCTGGGAGGTTAAAGGAGAAGGATAAGAAGTTCAGGACTAGACCGAGATACACAGAGACTGAATCTCAAACATAGACATATACAGACACAGACACAGACACTCACACTCACACACACACACACACACACACACACACACACATACACACAAAGATATATATCAACTGTCAACACCAACAATATAGTACACTCAAACAAGCCAGAGTGGATTGATAAGTGGGAGGATGAGGGGAGTCAATTTTATGAAGTGACAAGTATAAAGTTATATAAGTTAGGATTATCCTCTTTTTCTTTCTTTCTTTCTTTCTTTCTTTCTTTCTTTCTCTTTTTTTCTTTCTTTCTTTCTTTCTTTCTTTTCTTTCTTTCTTTCTTCTTTCTTTCTTTGTTGTTTTTGTTTTAAAGACATGGCCTATTACAGTGGATCAAGCTAACCTGAAATTCACTACTGAACTCATAGAACTCTTGTCTTAGCCTCCCAAGTGTGAGGATTACATATAGGAGGACAATGGTTGGTTTAGAGTATTTCTTTATAAGTGAATCCTCAGTGACCACCACAACCATCTTTTCCTCTTGAAAACCAGAATTCTTAGACTTGTGAGATTAGGAGAGAAAAGAATTTAAGGGATGTAAATTCTTTCTAATGCTTCTTAGTATTTTAGGACTACTTATTTATGATTATGATTTTTAAAAATTAACAGATGTATAGAAACATAAACATTGCTGATGGATTAAGGACCATACTCTGTTCTCTGGGAATGCAGATACTTCCTTAGGAAGTGTCTTTACAAAGAAAAGTGAAGCTAGCTGAACTTAATATAAAAACCTTCAAGGTCACTTTTGTGGCAGATAATTAGGGCAATTTTATCATTCTACAGGTAACTTTTGATCTCTTTTTTTGATATTTAATTTCCATGAGGTATTTTTTAAGTTGATGAGCTTATATACATGCATACCATGCATACAGCTTAGTTACTAAATTTCATCTATCTTAAATTAAATGCATCTAATATATATATATATATATATATATAAACTTTGGAAATATAGCTATGTAAATAAAGAAGAAAAAATTTTGTTTAATTTTCATTTGCTTTATAAAAAAGTATATTCCCACTTGTACAATTTTTTAAAGTATTTGAGCATGAATATGCATACAAATATTCATTTGTAATATTCCAAAAGTAAATTCAATCATGCAACAAGCCTACATTGGTTACAGAACTATGTAATGAATGATACTATATGCTCATTTTTATATTGTACACAAATTATCTACTAAATGGTCTGTGTCTCTTTAATTACTTCTTAATAAAAATTACCACAGTGTCTGTGGAGAGCCATGAATGTTATATTGATCTGGACTATAACAGGTAGGGGTATTTATTCAGATTGTATGGAATAAGGGTTGAAATGTGAGAATATGTGAAAATGTAGATATATGAAAAAGTTACATTTGATCTCCAAATGCTGCACCTGTGCTTTTGACTTTTCCTAAAGAAACAAAACATTTTAAGGCCAATATCAGACTATGGAATAGACCAGAGGAATGTGTATGAAATCAAGTGTCTAGAATAAGAACATCTGAACTTTAAGGCAAGCACCTGAGAAAAATATAATAAAAAGAAACAATTTCTCAGGAGGGGAAAAATGATACACATTTTTTATATGGAACTTCATCTAGAAATGCAAGGTTGGTTCAGGTCTATGAAGTGTGCTGAGGTATTTACATTAGTGCATCAAGCACTTGCTGTGCCCTTTGCTTAGCACACCTTCCCTACCTCAATACATGTCAAATACTCAAGTATAACTTCAGGTCATTCAAGTGTATTCTCATGACCACTCCACAAAAAGACATAACAAGTATATACACCTTCTAAAGGAGAACTCCGTTGTTTATTGTTCTGTGTTGCAGTAATTGCTTCCTAGCCCCATAGCATTCACTCAACTTTATATTCCTTTTCAATATCTGTATTCACAAAAACAGGAATTCACTGTCTTAATAATTGTTTTATATTCAAATCTTGGAATAAATATGGCACAAAGTAAAGTCTAGTTTTGAGTTATTCATGTGTTTACCTTCAAATGTGTTAAAATTGTATTTGATGCCATTAGCATACTTTTAAAACAGATTTTTATTGATCTATTTTTATTTTATTTTATTTTTTTACTTTAAAATAACTTGTTTAATATAACTGTTCCATGTTCATATATAAAGGTACTTTCTTTTTTTTAATTTTCATTTTTTTATTGATGCTTTGTGTATTTCATACATCATTTTCCAATTCAGTTCAGGCATATTTCCCTTTCCCTTCCCACCACCCCACCCCACCCCATCCCAGATCATGCATTCTGCCATAACTGTCCCGCATCTTTCTCTCAGTTTTCTTCATTTTTTTAACAATAAGTGATAATTTATGAGTACAAGCATCCTTCATATAAAACCAGTTTGCAAGCAGTTGTGCCCAAACCCACACAGCCCAAGGGTCCCACCATCCAGCAGGGGGGGCTTGTATGTTCAATCAAGTTGATCAAATGAGTGTCCAGACTATATTGCTGTAGTTTCACCATTCACCCCAATAGCAGCCCTTACATTCTACCACACCCCCTCTTCCTCAGATTGTTCCCTACTTTGGCCTGAATATATCAAAGTGCACCATGTGTATGCAGTGCCAGTGGAGGCCAGAGAGCATCAGATTCCCTGGAACTGGATTTACTGATGGTTGTTATCTGTATTGCTGGTACTGATAACCAAACCCATGTCCTCTGCAAGAAGAGCCATGGCTCTTAACCACTGAGCTTTCTAGACACCCATTTATTTAAATAATTTTTTGGAGGCAGGTATTTAACAATTCTGGGTTTTCCAGAGTCCCAAGGGATACAGAGTTGTCTACTTCCTCCAGAGCCTGTCAATCTTCTGACCTTTTCCCCTTTACCTGAAGTCCTGCTGAGTGTTTATAATGTGGCATACCTCAGTTCCCATCTTCCTGGTTGCCCCACCATGTACCAACAGGTAGCAGGTCCTGGAAATTCCTGAAGTAAGTATGTTTCTGGAGTGAATAAAGCTCCTGTGCCTGTCTTTTATCTGGGGTTTGTGCTGTTATAGATCTAACAGATATCACTCTGTAGCACTGATTGGCCTCGAACTTCCTATGTGGACCAAGGTGGACTTGAATTCACAGAACTGCCTGCATCTGCTTCCTCAGTCCCAGGATTAAAGGCATATGCTATTAAGCTCAACTCCAAGAGAACTTTTAACATTTGCCTCCACTCCAAATATAGTTTTGCTGCCATCTTCTTCATCTGAAATAACGGGAAAAACATTTCTCTAGTGTTTCTGTGTCAAAGCTTCATAGTCATGTTTCATAACTTAAGTTCTCTTTCACATTCAGATTCTAGACTCTTGTAGACATATGTTGAGAATTTAATGATCTTTCCTAGCCAACATACTGTTCCAAGTCATGACCATTTTCCTGAAGTACTATAATTGCTAATACAGTTTTTGGTACCAGAGAGTGAGCTGTTGGTTGTGAAGAACCTGACCAATACAGTAAAAGATCACAAAACCACTATACTAATAATAGATGATTAGGTAAAGTTGGGAAGCCTGGTGAGTCTGCAATGAATAAAAGGGCAATCTAAGTCCTTTGAAATTAAAGTCCCAGAAGTCTCATATGGAGCTACTGGTTGTTGGTCTTGTTTTGATCCTATATCTCCTCACTATGCTTCTGTTCCTCCCTTTTGGAATGGGAGTATTTGGTTCCATTGTATGTTGGGAGTATGTAATTTGCCTTTTGATTTTACAGGAATTTACAGTTAAGAGATTAGCTGGGTGTCAGAAAAGACTGGACTATAGACTTCTGAATAGAATAGAGACTGGTAAAGACTATGGGAACTTCTAAGGAGTTTGGAGAAATGTGAAGAATTGGAATCTTGGGCTTGAAAAGCTGTTGACTACTGTAAGGAGAGCTTAATGGCCCATTCTAGTAGAAGCCTGGAAGAAAGTAGTGCTGCAAAAAGTGTAGTTCCGGAGGAAAATAAAGACTTAAGCAGCAACTGGATATTTTGACAAAGAATCTGGCTGGAGTTTGCCCACAGCCCAAATGCTTGCCTGATGGTAAATTGAAAAGGCCATGGCAGATGGGAGCCTGTCCCTTTTTTTGCTGCCTGCCTTCTCTCTCACTGGTGAGTTTGTCTTGCTGTTGTGAACAACTCTTTGGATCTCAGCATAGACTGAAGATGGGAAGATCTCCCGGAATCCATTGGGCCTTCAGCACCGGATTGGGACTACTGAGACATCCAGCCTCGTGGACTGAGCAACTGCCTGGATTCTCAGCCTCTCCTCTGTGGTGAAGCTATTGTTGGACTACCCAGACTCTATTCCATGAGCAAAAAAAAAAAAAAA
>VZQC01000085.1:532359-596663 GCA_009823505.1 Rhizomys pruinosus | reverse complement strand
GATTCCCCTGGAACTGGAGTTCTCCTGGAATTGGAGTTTCAGATGGTTCTCGGCTGCCATGTGGGTGCTGGGGATCGAACCCAGGTCCTCTGTAAGAGCAGTCGGCGCTCTTAATCGCTAGGCCATCTCTCCAGTTTTAATATTTTAAGCTAGCTCACAAAAGGAATATTTGAGCATTGAATTAAGTATAGTGAGTGGGTGATGTGTTGGACAATTTGTTTTAGATTAGTACACTATTTGTGAAGAGAAGTGTCCTTCCTGTTTTTTAACATGGTAGAAGATGGTAAGGCACCCTAGGAAATGCTTGCTGTTCCTGTATACTCTTTCCATATGTGAAAGAAGGCTGTATTCTGTGCTGTCTGTGAAACCATGGGAGATCTCTTTCAGGAAATAAGCTGCTTATATAAGTGAGGAAGAGGAGAATTAGATTTAAGCCATCTTATAGAAAAAAATATATCTAATAAGATTAAAAAAAAAAACCCAGAGTATATGAATTGAAAAATTAACATTCAAAACTCAGCAATATGTCATACCATGATTAAAAGTAATTAAACCATATGAAAAGACAGTATCTTGTGTGACAGAAACTATGAAAAAGTTAAGATTAAATCTAATAAAAGAATGCAAAATTTTAAATGTAATAGAGTGAAATTTTACAGAAAAATTAAAGCCAAAATTGGGTGAGAAGGAGTTTATCATACTAGTGGGGGCTAACCCATTAGCAGGTCAACTCAGAGATCGTTCCTTACTGGACTCAGCAACTTGACTGAGTCTCTGGTGTCTTTTACATCCCCTGACAAATTCAAGCAATCAGCATATAACACATAAGTGGCAACAAAATAAGTGGTTTATAGGTAACATGCAATCACAAAGGCTCTAGAAATGTGGCATCCTGTTTTAAAGATAACATAAGATCCAATAGGATTCAGGAATGTGACATCCTTATCTATAGGACAACATAATACCACAAAAGTTACAAGAATGTGACATCCTGGTTAAACAAAGAAAGTTGCTATTCTGGGTGACCTCAGGAGGCGAGGGAAGCTTCGAGACTTCCTCTCCCTTGTTTATCTCCATGACCATAACATTGCAGGGTTTCTTAATAACAAATTGATGATTTTTCTACTATAAATTTAAAGAAGATGCAAATAAATTATGACATCTAATACTTTCATAGACTAAGAAACTCAATAATACCAAGATTCCCCAAAATGATCAATGAATGTAATACTGTTACATTGATAAGAACTATTAAAATATGTCAAACTCTAGAAAACTTCAAAAAAGATAAAAGAAGCAAGATTAATTAAGGAAGTTTGTATCCAAAGTATGGATACAACCAGTCAGATATTAAGATTATCATAAATAATAATTCAACATTGAACATTTTTCAGAGAAAGAGGAAAATATAAAGAAATTGAGAGCTGAGAAATACACTGTTAGAGCAGAGATGGTAACAGCCCAAAGGGGTAGGGATTCCTTCATTAAAGTGGAGAAATTGATTATCTACATAAAAATTTTGTCAATGGTACTATCATAAAAATACTATTATTCTAAACTAAATAAATGAATGTAAAAAATATTTGCAATTTATGAAGAAACATTTTTTTAAATATTTGACCTTTGACTAAGCCTTTTTAGGGAAGAAAAAAATAATAACCTAGAAATAGTAGTATGAATGAAATATTCCCAGAAAGATCCTTCATCTTAAACTGAACTTCCCCCAAGGTTGAACAACTGATTAGCACTTCAATGATTGTGGGGAGATTATAATTTTTTTTTTTTTTTGGTATTTTTGAGACAAGGTCTCCTGTTTTAGTCCCACCTGTGCTCTGCTCGCTCTGAAGACCAGGCTGGCCTTGAATTCACAGAGATCCACCTGCCTCTGCCTCCCAAATGCTGGGATTACAAACCTACTCTGCTGGGAGTTTATAATTTTGCAGATCTAGAGCATATTTACAATTTATCTTGGGCCATGTTTGGCCCTTAAATTGTAGGTCCTTGTCCGCCTCAGTTTCTGACTTAACATCTAAAGACTAACCAATAAAAACCTTAAGGAATGTAACAACAAAGCCAGGCTCCTACCAACCAATAAACTAAGAATGCCTTCAGGTGCATCTGAGCTTGTAGCTGAGACTTCTCTTTTGCTCTATCGTCCTATTCAATGATTCCACCGAAATATTTGAAAATTGTCTTCATTTATGTCTTTTCTTTGTTCTGTTTCTATTAAACTTTGATATTGTTTCCATACTTAATCGTGGAATTTGAGTTAACTTGAATCTGTGTTTCTGGGCCATAGTCACTCATATTTGGATACAGAATAAATTATGTCTATCCCGTTTGAGGTGAGAGTTTTGGTTTTGCATCAACTATAGGAAAATGACAATTCATAAGAATTACTACATTGAGATTACCTCTATAACAGTTGGTACCAGTTTACAGTTGGAGAACCACCTCATCATCATCATATTTCTCCTTGTCCTATGGGGGGGGGGGTAAGAAAGTCTCTCATATTAAAACCTTTGCAGCACCTAGAAGGTAAGTTTCATTAGGACTCATTATAAATAGTTGTCACTAGTAGGATCCACAGAGGGGTTTGATATTTGTAGCAATCTGAGGCTTTTCTTCCTTTCAATGTTCAGAGAGGCCAACCTTTCTGCTGGCACTTTCTGGTACATCCTACTCAATGCAAAGCTGTATCTTTTCTTTCTCAGCCATTAAGTTGGTGANCCCCCCCCCCCGCTGGATTGTGGGACCCATGGGCTGTGTAGGTTTGGACACAACTGCTTGCAAATTGGTTTTACATGAAGGATGCTTGTACTCATAAATTATCACTTATTGTTAAAAAATGAAAAAACACAAACTGAGAGAAAGATGCAGGACAGTTATGGCAGAATGCATGATCTGGGATGTGGTGGGGTGGGGTGGGGGGAAGGGAAAGGGAAAGGGAAATATGCCTGAACTGAATTGGAAAATGATGTATGAAATACACAAAGCATCAATAAAAAATGAAAATAAAAAAAAAGAATTACTACATTGAAATAAAAATATTTCAATAGGCCTGGAGAGATAGCCTAGTGGTTAAGAGCACCAACTTCTCTTGCAGAGGACTTGGGTTCGATCCCCAGCACCCACATGGCAGCTGAGAACCATCTGTAACTCCAATTCCGGGAGAACTCCAGTTCCAGGGGAACCCGACACCCTCTTCTGACCTCCGAAGCATTGCATGACATGGGCACACAAACCTACATGCAGACAGTACATTCATACACATACAAAAATAAATAAAATTTTAAAAAATTAAAAAAAATGTTTCAATAAAAGAGGCAAAATTCAGAATTGGAGATAAGCTAGTGAAAGGGATTTTCACTGGGAAATTTGATGTTGGATTGGTACAGATTTCCTCTGAACTATAAGAAATGTTGTGAATGGAATTTAGAGGAATATTGGAGCATATAGAGTTTATAAATTGACCATCTCTATTATGAAATACAAAATTTTCTAAAATCCAAAAATTGTATCATGTCTGCATTATAATTTTCAGAATATGCACCATTTCTGATTTGAGAGAAATGGATCTTAAAACTATATTATATACTCCATATTGAAAGTTCTATAAATATTTGAAATAAAAGTGGAAACCAAAATAAAACCAGGCATTTCTAAGCCACATTACACCTTTTTTTTTGGGGGGGGGGCTTTTTGAGACAGGGTCTCTCTGTAGCCCCAGCTGTCCTGGAACTCAGTCTGTAGACCAGGCTGGCCTTGAACTCACAAAGATCCGCTTGCCTCTGCTTCCCTAATGCTAGGATTAAAGGAAGGCATGCACCACCACGCCCGGCTTACACCATTATTTTTTAAGAGACAGTGTGATCTTTAGCATCTGTTTTAAGGATAAGGGCATCTCTAAACTGCTGAGAGCCTATTGTTTCGTATCTCTCTTGGAACTGTGGTCTGGAGCCAGAGATTTGCTAACTCTTTATTAGAACATTCTCTCCAACATTAAATAGGGAAGCAGAAGTCAGTCCTTCCCTTATCAGAGCAGAATTTGGTCCTTTGATCTGTATATAGACCAGCAATGCCATATGTTTAATATGTAAAAATATGCATAAAGACATTTATACACTATCTTGGGTGGAGGGCAAGGAAGGGCCTTAAGGGATTAAGATCATATGCTTCTCACAAGAGGATCACATGGTTCAGTGTGCTTGTTTACATTAAAACAGTAACATTTGAGCTGCAAAATTAGATAAAAATAATTAGTCATAATTAAGTCCTGGGGCTGGAGAAATGGCCCACAGGTTAAATGCACTGGCTGCTCTGACAGAAGACCTGTGCTCTGTTCCCAGTACCCAAATGGAGGCTAATAGTCTCTCCTTCATTCCCAAGGGATCTGATGCCCTCTTCTGGTCCCTACAGGCATTGTACACAAGTGGTGCAGTTACATAAATGCAGGCAAAACAGTCATATACAAAAGTAAAAATCAAAAAAATCATTAAAAATTAAAAGATTATGTCCATATTGAAAAATTCATTCCTACATAAAAGAGCTTCAATTTTACTTTATATCAGGAGAGTTCATATTAAACACTAAATGAAATATTCTTCCTCCAGCTTTCCTACATTCAAAAACCAAGAGAAATAAATGTAAAGGAACATAAGAAGAAGGATAATAATCTACGGGAGAGGAGTAAAATTGTGTAATCATTTTGAAATAACTCTGGTAATATGTTTATTCCCTGAAGAAAATGCAATTCCAAATCCAATTATGTGTCCTGAAGGAACTCTTATGCAGAAACACACACACACACACACACACACACACACTCACACATACACACACATACTCACACACATACACACAAACACATGCAAACACCCTCACAAACACACACATACACACAGAGTACATGTTGTTTTATTTAAAATACTACTTATACTAGGAAAGAATCAGAAGCATTGTATGCAAACATCTATCTAAAAGTCATAGAAGCCAGGCATGGTGATGCATGCCTATAATCTCAGCATTAAGGAGGTCAGGTTAAAAGGATCATGAGACTGAGGTTTGCTGACTAGAGGGAGTCCTGTCTCAAAAAAGAAAAAAAAAATCAAAGAAGAAATAATTGCAATCTTTCAACTATATAAATGGTTTCAAAATGTGAAAAAATAATTTTCCAGTTAATTGAAGATATCATCTGTCTGCCACTAAAAGAAAGCACTACTAAAATCAATATAGACATTAATTTCACTTATGATTATAATATAAAGTGACAGGTAAAATACTAACATATTTGAAACAATACCATATAAAAAGAAGGACAAAACTCAAATAGTCTCAATTTAATCCTAAAAATGTAAGGATCTTCCCGTGCGATACATATATGCAACTTAGTTTATGGAAAAAGATCCATGAAATGCCAACAAATAAAATAATCAAGAACCATGCAAAGAACTTCTCCTGACAATGTTAAAATAACTGGAACTAAACTTACCATGGTGTGGTAAGCAAGCATAAAATTGGGGGAAAATGCATGAGGCAACTGTTTTCAGACACAGAGAAGCAGGCAGTGCAGACTACAATTGTAGAGAAGCAAAATCATGAGATAAACTCCAGGATTGGTTTGGATTCCTGCAGGAAAATTTCCATCAGTGTAGAACAAAGCCTAGAGCTGTTTATCTGAGCTCATTACAGAACCAATGTTATATGGTTTCACATGTAATAGAAATGGTATGGAGGGAACTTTATGTTCCAGTACTAGTCAAAAAAGAGAAGCCACTTGAGTTCTAAGGAAATGTCTAAGTTAGGAAGAAGGACCACGCCCACACTGACTGTAGGCCAGCTCTCTAATTAAAATAATATCCAGGGGTTAACAAATCCAGGGAAACAGAATTTGGAAGCAGAATTCCACCAACAGAGCTTGATAAGTGGATGCGGCTTTTGATTAATGCATATTAATATGGAAGTCTAACAAGATGTCACTCAGAAAACAAAGTAACAAACAACGAAGTAATATTCTTCATATTAATCATCCAATGTATCTTCCCAAAGATTTAACATATAATTAAAATTCCTTAAGACATCCAAAAACTAGGGAATATAGCCTATAGATTGTAAAATAGAACCTAACCCTACTAGAACTTAAATACTGCATTGCATGAGTACAGTGAAATACCATATTACAGCAATGCCTGAATAAAGACAGCATGATTTCAGAATCCAATTTAGCCAAGAGGGGAATCCAAGCTGCTCGAAAATCTTTTCCTTCAGTATTGTCTTAGAGTTATGCTGTTGAACAAAGGCCTTTCCAACTCTTATTGACACTGTAGATGCAGCAGAAAATGGGAAGGACTCAACTGAATCATTCTGCCCTTTATGATCCCTGTTCTGCTGACTTGGAACAACAACACATGAACAAGCACAGACAGTTGTTACCAATTTAAACTCGAAATTTGTTTGCAACACAAATGGAAAATTTACTTTGGATGAATATTTACAGCACTTGATATGCAACACATTACACACATGTGCACATGCACAAATGCAAACACACACACACACACACACACACACGTTCATACATTGTTCTGGGTCAAGGCCAAGGGAAGGTCATGAGGCATTAGGCTGTACATTTTAGGTTACAAGAGGAACACAGATCCAGTACACTGCTTTACAGTATAAGCAAGTCTAGATAGAGCTATCTAGAACATAAGCTTAACTTTTTTGGTTGCAAGTTTAGGTACAAAGCATTTGTCCAGGTGATGTTTATGTTGTAAGCCTCATTCAGACACTGGGTTTCACAGTACTACTTGAAAGCTGCTAATTAACTTATAATAGTATGCAACATAATATCATACAATAACTTAAAGAAAATATATCTAAAGAAAAATGTTGATGAGGGAACATATAAGGAACCACTGAGAATAAGTGAAAATCTATAAAGAAAAGTCAGATTAAGAATTCTGCAATTAAAAATTTTCAGTAATTGAGGGCTGAAGAGACTGTTCAGTAGTAAGAAGATCTGCTCTGAAAGCTTGAGTAATAATTTGGATCTCAGTGCCCATGTAAAAAGCCACATCTTGTGTGGTAGTGAGCATTGTAATCCAAGCACTATAGGGAGAGGTAGGAGACACAGGACAAAATCAGGGGCTGTTGGCCTCCAGCTAAGCTACAGGTACAGTGAGAGATCAGTCTCAAGCACAATAAGATAGAGACTGACAGAACAGCACGTGTCCTCTTCTGGCTAACAAGAACATAAATACAGGAGTGTGCACTCACACACACCCTTGGCCATAACGCCCCACACACACACACACATACAAAGTGGAACAATTGAAAGATAGAAAAAAGTATTAGTTTTTTTCTGTTTCTCTTTGATTCTGATTTTCTTTTTTTTTTTTAATTTTATTTATTTTTGTATGTGTACGAATGTACTGTCTGCGTGTAGGTTTGTGCACCCGTGTCGTGCAATGCCTTGGAGGTCAGAAGAAGGTCTCGAATTCCCCTGGAACTGGAGTTCTCCTGGAATTGGAGTTACAGAGGGTTCTTAGCCGCCATGTGGGTGCTGGGGATCAAACCCGGGCCCTCTGCAAGAGCTCTTAACCGCTAGGCCATCTCTCCAGCCCGATTCTGATTTTCTTATCAGATTAAAATGACAACTGAGAAGGAAGTAGACAAAGTCAAAGGAAGAGCCATACAATTATACAATTTTGATTACAGATATTTTTTCTTATAGAGGCTATATAGTCATTTTACACACACTTAGATGGCTATGCCTCATACTTTTATTGTTCACTGTTTCCTAGATATTCTTACATGTTTTTTCTTATTTTCTTGTTTTGAATTTTCATTTTTTATTTAGTATTTGAACTCCTCAATGTTTTCCATATCTGTAAGAAAAAAAAAAAAAAAACCTACTTCCATGACTAGTTCTTACCTTAGGAAAACTTTATAGCTCCTAAACTAAGGAAAAGTGTATACCTACTGAACTAAGTGCATATATTACTTTATCCCAGGCAAGCTGAGCCTCTAACAGCAAAATTAACAGTACCCACACCATAATTCTTCTCCAACCCATGAGAATGTAAACCTGTGTGAAGCATCCTTTACTAAAAAAGATAAAGCTACCAAGGCCCTATGTACCTAAGATTTGTATGAATAAAATCTCTATCCATGTTTGTTGTGAACCAAATTGTGTCCTTCAAAACTTTATTTTTGAACTTTAAACACCAGTGCAATTACATTTAGATATAGGACTTTTGGGGAACTAATTGTAGTTTGTTCAGATAATAAGGGTGGGATCCTAATTTAGTGGACACACAAGGAGAGACAGAGCCCTGGGGTAACATCTACATACATTTACCTTGGAAAACCTACAGGAAGTTATGCAAGTCCAAGGCCAGGAACTAAGGAGGCTGGCACCTTGACCTTGGACTTCACAGCCTGAAGAAATGTTTAAAAAAATATCTGTTTCTTATGCCACTAATGTGCTATATTGTAATGTCAGCCCTAGTCGCAGGTTTCCATGTCTGTGCTGGATCAAATTACTCATGTTCTGGGTCATGCTGAACCAGGTGAGTGTACTGGGCTTGATTGCAGACATTCCCTCTTTTCTCTCATAAAATAATGCACTTTGATTCATCAAAACATAATTGATTATTAAAATATACATTCATGGTAATAAATGCAACTCAGAAATAAATTAACAGTTAATGCCTCCCCTTTACTACTCTCTTGTGATACTTAACCTACTTGCTATGTCTCACTGAAACTGAATGCCTACAAAACTTTTTTTTTCATTTTCTTTTATTATTTTAATTGTTTGCATGATTCTTACCTTATTGACTATGTTCCCACATTAGAAGTTATTAGTCAGGCACTGAGGCACAATGTATAAACCACATTCTCCTCAGCTCAGCAATTCCTCATGAAGATGAATTTTATGTTTACAATTTAAAACATTTTAAATCAATTTAAATGACTTTGATATTAAGATATTTCTATGTTGCCGGGCGTGGTGACACATGCCTTTAAACCCAGAACTCAGGAGGCAGAAACAGGTGGATCTCTGTGAGCTCAAGGCCAGCCTGGTCTACATAGGGAGTTCCAGGACAACTGGGGCTGAGACCCTGTCTCAAAAAGACCAAACAAACAAACAAACAAACAAACAAACAAACAAAAAGGATAGTTCTTTGTTGATGAATATTGAATTTTTAGGCTGCTGTTAACCTCTATGCTGTATTGGCACTTCAATTTATATCATTCTTCTATTTTATAACATTCATTTTGATCAGGTTCTCAAAACTGCATATGTTTATGTAAATTATCTTTTAATATGTTACTTATATTTTAAACAATAATAAGCAAATTAAATGATTTGTGATTAAGATGTATTTGAAGAAACACTGTCAGAAAACTGGTTGTAATTCTGTGACTGGACACAAAAATGTGGTTTTGTTAAATTCTGGTTTGATACATATATGCTTTTTATTTTAAATTCTATATATCACACCAAATATGGTTTGCTGTCATGAGTGAAATAGACTCTGAAATACTCCTGTCTTATACTCTACCTTCCACTAAGAAACTCATTTGTTTCATCTAGCAATTACTTAAAAAGCCAAGTGTTTTAGTTTCTTATGCTATATACTAACACAAAGCCCACTAGATTTACCATCCTAGAATATCAACAAATTTCCTTCATGTTCGGTTGTAAAATCCACTGTTTACATGATTAGCCCCTCCAAAGTATCACATTATGGTTCCAATTGTATAAGTTTATCAAATCTGTTACTGAAATGAAAATCCTTAATGATATATTATTTCTGAATGTTTTTAATCTACATGTTTATTTTAAAAATAATGAAGCTGAATACATGAATGTATACATGTATACATTTTTTATTCACACACATTTATACAAAGCTTCACATATATCTTGTGCTGAGCTTTAATGTGTTTGACATATTGAAAAATCAATGCAATCCATTGATTGTATCAATTTAAAGTGAAAAATCCATTTCTTTACATAATTGTTTCTTGTTCTAAAGATCACACAAATTGACACTATTTTTGCTTACTAGACGGTGTCTAAAGAGTACAATTAGTGATGCACATAGACGTTATATTTAGGTCAGTAATTCAAATCCAATTTAGAACGTGTTGCTAAAAATCTTTATAGGAGGCCCCCAGTGAGGTACAAATTCTCCAAACTAGAGCTTGGAAAATCATAGCAAGTTTATAGGGCTTAGTAACAGAACAGTGGGTGAGGGCTTCAGAAGTGTGTGTGTGTGTGTGTGTGTGTGTGTGTGTGTGTGTGTGTGTGTTGGGGGGGCGCTCCCTTACAAAGGCCATATAGCAAATTCTACATCCCAGCAGCTCCACAAAATGGTGAGAGTATCTGCCTCTGTCTTTTTCTGCTTATACCCCCTAGTCCCTTCCTCACACACAACTGGCCAACTGGTTCATTGGGAGACAGGATAACTCTCTCTGACCCTCCTTTCTCATGGAGTATCAATAGTCAGATTTGTGATGATCCAAGGTAAGCAGGTGCAACCAAACTTGGGAAGAAGGTATTTGTCCATACATTGGCAGTATAGCTGGCAAGGTGGAGGGAAATTCTATGGCACATAATTTTACTATTAGAATTGTTACTGAGTTTGAACATTATTGTCTTCTCTATTTCAAGTTACAGTACTCTGATTCCACTGTATGATAATTTTTACAACAATACAGAATGTTCATTCATCACCATCCAGGCCTATTTTTTCATGTAAATAGTCAAGCAGAATATACAATATATCTGATAAATACATTTATTCTATAGTAATAAGTGTTCTGTTTTCTTTCTTTAAAAACTGTGTCAGAAGATTGTAGTCAACTTCTTTGAATTTCTAGGTTGGAGGCAGTGTGCAATCATAGAGATTTTATTTTTTCTTTCAAAGTGGGAGGACTTATATTTGTGAAAGACTTTTTTAGACTCTTGCACACATAAAGAAACTCGGTAAGAGGTGACAAAATGTAACAGTTGGGGAAAGAAAAAAAATCCTTTCTCTCGCACAGGTTATAGCTTTTGTGTGCTTGGGAAAAACATACAATCCTAAATAATAATTTTTCTTTTGCATGAAGGAAGTGCCTTTGAAGTAGGAAAAAATGCGCAACACTGTATGCACAAGTCAAAATCAAAGAAGGAAAGGCCCTGAGAAAAGTGGAAAATGCTGGAAAGCATATTTAGAAAAATTATGTTCCAAGCCGGGTATGGTGGCGCACGCCTTTAATCCTAGCACTTGGGAGGCAGAGGCAGGTGGATCTTTGTGAGTTCAAGGCCAGCCTGGTCTACAGAGCGAATTCCAGACAGCTGGGGCTACAGGGAGAGCCTGTCTCGAAAAGACCAATCTTTCCTAGATTAGAACTGACCATTCCACATGAAGTTGTAACTATGGTAGATAAACTGGCCAAGAGAAAAGTTAAAATCAGAAGATAATTATTGCGGCTAGAGAGATGNTTTGGAGATACAGAGTCTACTGAACGAAGATACCACAAACAAGACTTGCGGGATTTCCAGCTCATCAATATGCTGTTGTTTGATGTTTTTATTTACAGAGTTTGACTTCAGTCAATAGGGATAGAGAATTACTTAATATTTTATGGGAAACATATGTGTACTAAAATTAGTTTAATGGAAAGCATATATACCCCCAAAACTAATTTCGACCAAACTTAAACTATTTAGAATTAAAAGTGGAGTATTTTTAATGATAGAATAAGTAGGAGGTAGCCATCCTATAATCTGTCATTGTAAATAAAATTGTTGTTTTTTTAGGTTTCTTTAATTTTAGTTTTCTGGGCTATCTGGCCAGCTTCTATGTTTTTAAAGTAGATTCAATCTAAGTGGACATAAGAGGTTGGAATTAGGAAGCCATCAGACTTCAGTGGGTTTTCTTATATATGAGGTTTGCTGCAGACAATAGAAATTTGTTCCTTAATCTTTCTTCTTTTTAAATTAACTTCCTGTTTGTGTGGTGGTGGAAAAAAAATTATCCTCAGAGGTATTTGAACAGCTTGAGATTTGTTGATCTGGGAAACATTTTCCTGTGATCTAAGCACTTGGCTTAGAGTTTAAGTATTTCAGTAGGTTGATAGCTAACATTGGTTTTAAGTCTCCAATATCTTATTTCCATTTATTTTTAAGATGGGAACATAACCAAGATTTTAAAGGTCATTTATTTTTCAAATACAATATATATCTTAAGTGGTACTCTAAATTTACATTATAATTTTTACTATGGACAATCTAGAGACTATGTTAACCTTAATTGAAAGGGAGCAACATAATCTCATGGATTAGAGGAAAGTCTTGATTTTCCTAATTACAAATAATAAGAGAGATTAACTTCTGCCTGTAGAATAATTCATTAAAAATTAGCATCAAATTGTAGGATTTATTGATACCTTTAATGTATGGATTCTGTCATCTTTTCTTCACAGAGCAGAACTGCTGTAAATGAAAATATGTCTTTAATATATACAGAGTAATTTCAAAATACATATGATGAACAATTTGTACAAATATATGTATATATCATTATTGTAAAATAGAGCACAATAATCATGCTAATACTCAGTAAAGTGATGTCACCCCCAAATGAAGAAATAATCCTTGAGAAAGTCATTTTTGATAGCTGGCTCATTAGGTTTGAATCAGAAGTTTCCACATCTATTTGCATATGTACATGATATAAATATTTTCCATTCCTATGGTGACTTGATAGTACTTTACAATCGATGGTAGCATTGGTTCTGAGAAAAACAGCCTGTGGGGACATGGCCTTCTGAGGTATGCAAAGTCAGTGCTGGAGAATAGAAAGCAGATCACCAGGGAAGACACACGGAGTTCATCTGTGTTCTCAGCAAATGTCTGATGATCCAAGGGGCCCACTAAGATGCTGGAGCAAATTTACAAGGCTGGTCTGAATTCAGAGGTTTGCCAACTCTGTCTTCTCATACAGAGTACTTTCATAGGTGGAATCATGGCAAGTTTGCATTTTAGCACAAAATCCTTGGCAGAAGCATGGCCATTTCTCGGTGTAGTACAGAAGTCTTTCTCACTCTGTATGCTGCTTTTATACAGGTATGGTAAGGACTGGAGAAATCTTACTCACTTTTAATTAAAATTAAGGCACAGGAGATAATAGAACCAAATTTGGTATTTTGCTTGTGTTCTGGCTGTATAAACAGCCTTTTCTCTAGACTTTGGCTTCACAGGAGATCACTGGATGAACTTGGATGGGGTGAGTCAACCTCTCCCACAAAGCATGAGATAGTAAACATTCTGGGCACCCTGTAGTATGTTTCATAGACACTGAATCTGTTAGAATGAGAAAATGGTCAAAGACTATCTACAAACTGTGAATATTTTAGTTATCTCAGAAAAGCTCATCTACAGATACTGCAATTTGAAATATTATGTATTACAAACTATTATTTAATAACTACTTCAAAATACAAAATATCTTATCTTGTGAACTGTATACAAATAAGTAATAAGCTGGATTTGGCCTGTAGACTAGAATTTATCCCATACATGAGTAAAATACTATATTGTCACAGTATTGAAAAATAAGAAAAATGATGGTTATATTTTTCTTTACATTAGGAATTTAAATTGTACTGAAATTGTATATTCCTGTTAATTCTGAAAATGCATCATAATTCTCTGTAAATCTCAGTTCAAGAGAATTTGAATTATTGAAGTAATTAATATTAAGTTAATACTAAGAAGTATATGGGTAGTTGGGTCAAGGTGGCTTTGATCCCAGCACAAGAGGGGCAGAAGCAAAAGGATCTCTGTGAGATAGAGGGTAGCTTGGTCTACATAGTCTACATTGCTTCAGGCCACTTGGGGTTACAGGGAGACACTGTCTCACACAAAAAGTTAATAAATAAAATAAATTAGTATGCAAATACCCATGTCTGGAGGTCATAGACCCTAGAGAAGAACCTACTACAAACACTTTCTTTCCTAGACTGGTGTAACTTCCTATGATAGTCTAAATATATATCCCTATATTTACAGATAAATGTAACTCTCATCACTCAGCAAAGAAGCTTCGTTTTGCAACAGATTGAAACTCTTAAAAAAATGTTCCACAACTTGGGGCTAGAGATATGGCTCAGTGGTTAAGAACACTGGACACTCTTAAAGACGACCCAGATTTGATTACCAGCACCAACATGATAGCTAACAATCATCTATAACTCAAGTTCCAGACGATCCGGCATCCTCTTTTGATCTCTGTGGGCATTGCACAACTACCTACATGCAAGAAATACACTCATACACATAAAAATAAATAAATAAAATACATTTGAAAGTTACAAACTAGTCAAAACACAGAGAACAGATAACTGCAACCTTTCCACAACTGAAACATACATAGTGCAATCCCACCAAATGTTCAGGAAACAGCAGACTAATGGGGCAGAAAGATTGTATGAGTCAAAGGACCTGGAAACCTGCTACTAGACACTTCTACTAGACATGACCAGGAAGCTGTGCCTTTGAAACATCAACAACATGGTTGTTTAAACAAGACCTGCATAATGATGACACCAACTGCAAGGACTATGACAATGTGGGTGAGGGGATGTGGCACCATTCTAATGCCAGATAAAGAGCTATTGGTAATCAGTGGCTGCTGAGAGAAGGGACAATCAGTTTCTCCAGGGACCAGCTTCTAATGGTTTATGCAGTCCCAAGTGGTCATTCCTCAATGCATGTACACTACACAGAAGCACCACTAAATGGACTTGTGCAATATATATATATATATATATAAAACATTATATATATATATGTTAGAATTACATATATATATATGATTATACATATATTTGCACATGTGAATAATATATTTTATATATGACACAACATAATAAAAGGAAGAGATCATGAAATGAGAGGGCTTGGAAGGGACGTAGAAGAAGTTTAAGGAGGGGACCGAGGGTGGGGATGATATAAAGTACAAGTCTTCATTATAAAACTGTAAAAAAAACAAAAAAGTTCTTAAATGAGAAAACTACGAAGTTAGTATTAAATATTTAATTGTGGATCTTATCTGATTGACCCATTATAATTGGTTAATATAGCTACTATATAAAGGACACTATTACAAATTTTACATTTACACAGAACAAATACTGTCAATGCAAAAGCAACTCTTTTAGGTTGTTTTTATTTTTATTTTTGAGAATTTCATACATGAATATTGGCTTTGCATTATTCCCATCCTTCCCAGTCTCCTTCAACTCCTCCCACATCCCTCATTCCCTCTCAATTTCTTGTCCTTCTTCTTTGATTCTTTTCTCTATAATTTCTTTTTTTCATTATTAAAGTCTTTATTGTTATTCTTTTTCCAGAGGTCATCATCATTTCTCATCAACTCGCTGTTTCCTTTCTCCCATGTCTAACCCCCTCCCACCTGATCCCCTGCACTCTGGCCCATTATGTTACTGTATCTTTTTCTGAGTCTTTCCAGAGTTTTTTTTTTTTTTTTTATTTTTTCTCTTGTTCTATATATATATATTATTATATTATATATATTATATATATATACACACCCATATCACTTGAATTGGGAGTTTTTTTTTTTCCTAAAGTGTCATGTTTTCTTTAAGGAAGTGCTGAAGGTTTCCTCCTTGGCAATCCCAAAACATCAATCCTACTTTGTTCCACATTGGGGTCTTTCCCCAATGTTTCCCCAAATTAAGTCCAGTAAGCACAGGTCCTATCTTGACCCCCTGCACTGGCCCCCATGATATTTCTTGAATATATATATATTATATAATTCAATGTGTCCATTTAGTCATGCTCATGTGTATCTGTGTTTAGTGTTGTCCACTTGGGATTATATAAACTTTCAGGGAGCTAGTCCCTGGATGAAACTGGTGTCTGTAGCTCTTCATCTCATCAGGAGGTTAGGTGCTGTGAAATTTTCCCCATCCACCTTGGCATATCAACTGGTTTTGTCATTATGTAGATCTCATTAGACTACCATAATATAGAGGTTTCATTGATACAGCTTTCTTATCACATCTGGAATAAACTAGCTAGCAGCAGGTGTGTTGTCCCTCTGGCTCAGGCATTCTTTTAACCCCCTCTTCTGTGTTGTTTATCTGAGTCTTAGGTGTAGAGGTTGCACTGTAGATGTGTCATTTAGGTCTGGGCACCTCAACTCACAGTCATCTACTCCCTGCATTTGGCCAGTTGTGGAACTGTGTAATAATCTTCATTTGTTGCAAAAAGAAGATTCTTTGATGAGTGGTGAGAGGTACACTTGTCTTTAGGTATAAGGATATATATTTAGAATAGGGTAAGAAATTACATTGGTCTAGGAAAGTAACAGAAGTATGTTCTATAGCTTCTATGACCTCTGCAACCATGTATACTTGGCAATTTTTACAGTACCACACATGACTTCCTTCCAATTAAGTGGAAATTAAGTCCAATTAGACTGCTATTGAGTACCCCCAAGATAAAATTGTCACTACTGGGCCAAAGACAATAGTTTACTGGGCCTGTCATTATTGTGCTTCATAGGCTTTAAAGCTGGGTGGTACTATTGATCATTATTCTTCCTTGGTAGCTTCCATCACACCTTCTGATATTATGAGAGCTAGTTTTCAGGGAGGAGGCTTCTAAGTCAGTGTCATCTCCATTGCTCCAAGTGCTGTGTAATCAATATATCCTGTCTTCATCAATAGGGACTCACCTTCAATTAAGGCAATTAAGGGTTGTGGAAATGGCCTGCATTACTTTGAGAGTCTCTTGAAATATGCCTATCAACAACTGGAATAAATGTTTTCCTTGCCTGTCACTGTGATTTTTATTATATAACCTTCAAATATACACTGTGCTCACGTTTATATATGCATTTTCAATAGGCTTATTAAATACTACATTTCCTTTGTTTTTCATATCACTTAAGCTTTATCTTTTTCCTCTCTCTGAAACTATGTAGTCCTCTTTCTTTCCTCTTCAGTTAAGGTAACCCCAATTTCCCTCATTTACCTCTTTATAACACTGTCCCTTACTTGAGCTCAGCTCTTATCTCAAAGGGGATAAGACATATGCCATTCTAGAGCCAAATTTGAGTGAGCATGGCCCGATCATACAGTTTTAAGTTAGCCCAAATTCCACTTTCCAACATGGTAATTGTTGGACAAAGTTTTTATAGTAACGGACCAAAGAAAGTCACCAATCAAGACATTTTTCAAACACATTGGTAGAATCATTGTAGTGGTGAGAACAAACCAAGGAAAGGCCAGCTATAGATAGATGTCAGATGCTACCTGATAATGTTTTTACTTTTTGGTTGGTGGAAATTAGGGTCTCCAAGTCCGTATGCTTTAAAAGGTTTCACCTAATAGGAGAGGCAGGAAAGAAAAGGCTCATAAAGGGGCTAAAAAATAGCCAAAGATAAATTTTAATTAGGTTCTGGAACTGCAAAATTCCAACTTTTCCACAGTTTTTTTTTTTTTTTTAATTTCTAATCAGTAATCGGCTTTGCAGAAGGTTCAGTGAATATATGCAGATTCTTTTGAGGAACTTTCATTCACAATATTATGTGTACCCTTTGTTATAAATAAAAAAATGAAGGTATTAAGTGTATATTGTATCTACATATTTAGTACACATTTTAAAATTACAATTGTGCAAAATAATAAACAAATAGAAACAGAAAGTCAAGATATCAACTAAGCTTGTCTCAAATTTGAAAGAAAACTGAGATTTTGGCCATAATTGAAATGGTATAATTTTCTAGATTACCTACTAGTTTCTTATTTAGTGGCATGATAGGCATTCCCTTTGAGCTTGCTGGACCCTCCTGCACCTCAGGAACACTTATCACCCTGTCTTAACATTTCACATTCTTCTAGCCATATTAGATTTCAGAGACACTACTGAAGGTATTAGGTACTTCAGTCCTTGCTGGAAACAAAGGGAAGGGATTGTGTTAGGCCAGGAAGGCCAGGATGTTACATCTATGTCTGAGATTACTGATTAAATCAAATGTACTGATTAAATCAATTGTTCTCAGGAACAATTCTGTAAGTGTTTCTACGATTTCCAGCCAAGCCTCTTTAAAAGAGAGTGTGGAGGGAAAGGTGCTCTCAAGTAATTTACAGAGTCATCAGCAGCTATATATTTTTAATGTTTTGCAAATGTTATAGTAGTATGCCACTATACCAAGTTTTAGATAAGCATGTACTGCCATGTCTTTCTCAATTTCCTTTTTTAAAAATCTCTGTTATTATGACAAGACAAAATCCTTCTTTGATATTTCTCGTGATGATACTAGAGAAAGGAGAGCAACTTGGGCTGAAGAAAGTTAAATGCTGCAACATTTGGAATCCCTCTCCGTACAAATCGTGGTCGTGGGGGATACCGAGGCAGAGTAGGCCTTGGTTTCCGTGGTGGCAGAGGATGCAGTTGTGGCCAAGGAGGGACATTTGCTGCCCCTTGAGGATTTCGTGGTTGATTCAGAGGACGTTGTAGAGGCAGGGAGTTTGCAGATTTTTAATATAGGAAAACCACAGCTTTTGGACCCTAAAAGGTCTGGATTGGTCATACTGCTTTCTGAAAGAAAGACAACAAATTTGATGCATAGTCTACAAGCAAGTTTTTGAAAATAAGTGAATTTCTACCTCTTCCTGGTCCTGAAAATTGATTTCAGCCTTTATGAAGAATGAAAAAGTAAATTTTCTGTATATCTGTAACTAGTACTGGGTTATGTTTGTTTCTTTTTCTGCTTAATTCAGAAGATGCAGGCAGTTACCTGTGGAGGGAGGGAGCTTCATCTTGAAAAGTGAGCACTAGATGTATTTGGAATAGCAGAAGGCTACATGATCTCTTACGTATAGTAGACTAAAGCCACATTTCAATGGAACTCAAGTATTTTTTCATCACTAAAGGGATTTTTATTATCACTAAATTGTATTTGGCAATTGCAAGTTGCCTGCAGATAGGGCCTTGATACTGTTTTGAGACACAAAGTTTGCCTGCGTGTGTGTGTGTGTGTGTGTGTGTGTGTGTTGTGTGTGTGTGTGTATCTTTCTCTTTCTTTTTGGAAATCCTATACTATGAGGTAGCTTATTTGGTCATTTAATTAAGGTGTTGGATGGTAGGGAATTTTGTTAGTCAACAATGTACACATAGGTAAATACTGTTTCTTAGGCAAAGGTAACTTTTTTTATATAGTTGTAAAATTCCATTATATTCCATTGCCAAAGAAACATTAAGAATTTTGTATAGCTGTATAAAAAAGCAACTAATTTTTTTAAAGAATAAACATTTTAAAGTAAAAAATACATATGTATTTATTTCAAAACAAAGCGGAACATATTTTTTGGTTGTTTACATTCTGAATGAAAGAAAGTTGTGGCTTATAATTAACACCAACAAAGAAAGTTCAAAGAAGAACCCAATGCTTCAGGTGACAAATCGCCTTTAATGTTGATTTTTTACTTTTTCTTTCTTTTTTTTTTTAATTAGTTTTTATTGATGCTTTGTGCATTTCATACATTTTTTCCAATTCAGTTCAGGCTTATTTCCCTTTCCCTCCCCCCCCTCACCCCACCCCATCCCAGATCATGCATTCTGCCATAACTGTCCTGCATCTTTCTCTCAGTTTTTTTTTTTTTCATTTTTAGCTATAAGTGATAATCCATGAGTACAAGCATCCTTCATGCAAAACCTATCTGCAGGCTGTTGTGCCCAAACACCTACAGCCCCACCATCCAGTGGGGGGTGACAGGTTGTTTGTTCAATCAAGTTGATCAAATGAGTGTCCAGACTACATTGCTGTAGTTTCACCATTCACCCCAATCGCAGCCCTTACATTCTACCACGCCCCCTCTTCCGCAGGTTGTTCCCTAGGCTTAGAAAAGGGGCACAGGTGGATGAGAGGTAAAACAGTCCACTCTCTCTGGAGCTGTTGACTTGGACTCTGGTCAATTCTGGCTGTTTCCTTTCATGGGCTGACAGTTTGTCCAGGAATAACCTTTCGATCCTACTAATGAAGAAAAAATAATTTTTAAAAAAGTGTTTTTAGGAGCTGGAGAGAAGGCTCAGCAGTTAAGATCATTGATTGTTCTTGGAGAGGACAAGGGTTCAATTCCTAGCGCCCACATTACAGCTGACAATGGTCTGTACCTTCAGTTCCAGGGGAATCCAATGCCTTCTTCTGAGCTCCACAGGCATTGCACCACCTGGTGCACTTACACACATGCAGGCAACACATATACACATAAAATAAAAATCAATAAAATATTTACACTGTTTTAAAGTCCACACTGGACTCCATTATTAATATTTAATACTAAGAACACATGCATACTTGTGGTGGGAGGCACACTAAAATAAAAGCATAGGTATCTTATCCAAAGAGCCAAAAAAGGGGCTATTCAATATAAACATAAAACCTCTTTTATTTTAAAAAAATCCTATCATTTTTCATTTGCTATTTTATTTTAGTTGCTTTATGAAATGGAGCACATAGGTGTTAAATGTAAACCTGCACACAATCCAGCAGTCCGTGCTTTTAATTCCACTGTCTGCTATGCTCTTGCAAGACACCTCTGGTAGAAGCAGAAATCTGGAATAGAGAAGCCATTGCTCCACAAGAGATTGGAACTTCCACATTGGATGAACTCGTCCTAGTCTGCCTGTTTATACAGCTGGCCGTGAACTTCCAGCTGGGAAGGCTGCTGCCAAGGCCCATGCTAGAAGCCACCGAGTGCTTTGGGTTCTCTTACTTTCCTCACACCTGTGTCTAGGGCCCTAAAGGGGATAGAAGATGTCCAGGGGATGCTGGCTGTGGTCTGAGAATTTTCACTGAGGTGTAGGATAAGTTTGGAGGTGCATAGTTTCCCTGTTCTTGCTCCATTGCACTCCTGCGTTTTCACATGCAGGATCAAATACAAACTTATTACAAATTTAAAGTCAATGGCCCTAAACAGTGGGCCTTTTTGAGAATGTGGCATTTTTGAGGGCTATCATTATACACACAAGAAGGTGGCCCTAGAAGCAGATACTGAAATCCTATGTCTTTTATTTTACTTCACTTTTCTGTAGCTCTGATGAAATACACTAATAACAGTTTAATATGTGCTTTTATAAGTTGTAGACTACCAAAGAACCAATCTATGTGTTTTAATCTTGTGGGATAAATTATTTCTTCTTTGAAATGGGAGGAGCTAAGCTTGCAGCCCAGCTGTGCAGCTAGTTTCTGCATGATGCTGGCATTCCCATGGAAGGTGCATAAGACTTGGGAATTCCAGGACTCTGGGAGTGGAGGTAAAGATGTATAAAAGCCCACCATGTGAGCCTGGGCCCTCTCTTGCCATGTCATCCTGGGGACAGAGGTCACCGAGTCCATTTGGGGACTTTGGATTTACATGGGGGTGGGGGGAAGGGAACTGCTACCTGGTATGTAAGCTGTCTCCTTTCACTTTGTAGGCAATCCTGAGTAAGCTGATTAGACTTCCCTGAACTGTGATTTGGGGAGCTTTTCTTGTGGGTCTTGGGAACCCAGGGGTCAGGGGAGGGAAGATGCTGTGGTTATGTGCATCTCCTGGGTGGAATCTTAATTACAAATTGCCATAGTAATGGCAGGATTAAACAGAGCCACAAAGGGTTTGGGAATAGACAACCCAAAGGTTCAGGAAAAGTGATGGAAATTTCTTGGTTATAGAAAAAGAGGCCAGTAACTGAAGGAAAGGTAGTTGAAGGGAAAGAATGGGCAGAGGAAATTTTGATATGCTTAGCCATCCCTCTATGCCTGATGGGGTAGCAGGGGAGGCATGGGTGGTACAGTGGATAGTGAGATGTATACCTAGGGTGAGACCACCCAAGCAAATGATGGAAATGGGAGAAATCCCACGATGGAGATCCATGTGTATGTGGTTTGGAGGAGAATGCCTGCTAGGCCAAGGCAATGCATTGAGATGCCAGAAGGTTTAGAACAAAACTTACAAGCCCTTAGAATAGTGCACCAGCAGCAAAGATATCAGTGACCCGCGGTGAAGGTAGCTAGGCTACTGCTGTGTGGGTGATAAAGAATTTCTCTGAGGCAGAGGCAGTAGCTCAAGGAAACTGGAGATGTAAGAGAAAAGTTAGAGCAAGAGAAAACTAAAAAGTTGGCCTCCCACCTAGCCAGTACGTTGCATAAAGGGGAAAGGCTACTTTTCCGAGCTAAGAAACCCAGGAAAAAAGATAAATAATGATAAAAAGGAGAATGACATGGGAGAAGTGCCAGATGCCCCTCAGGTTTGACCTTTGGTACAAAGAAAGGTAAAACCCTTGTCCCAACATGTTAGTGGTGTGCGGGGGTTGTAGAGAGGTGGTAGGCAAAGACCACCCTCTCCAGTTTCCTTGCCGCCAAAGATCTTCACTCTGTCGGCCCGCGATGGAGTGGGGCTGGGGAGAGTAAGTGCGCTGCCAAAAGTAACCACGACAGGGAGTTGAGTCAGGGTGTTACAGCTCAAGCTCACTCTATTGCAGGTTTACAGAGGTTTATAAGCCATGCCGGCTTCCCTATTGGGGTATGTGTCTCTTCCTAATTGGTCCTTTTAGGAGGCTTAATTTACAAGTCCCTAATTGATCCAATCCCTTCCCTTCCTAGCATAGTCCCTAATTATCATGTTAGTACGCAGAAGTAAAGAAGTGAAACTAGCCTTCCTTGCTCGATGGGCGGGGGTGAGTTCGCGAAACTCTAGCGCAGGCTTTCTTTTGTCCTTCAGGCCTATCTTCTCGGCTATTCCATGCCGTCAGTGGTGGATTTAGGGATGGCTCAGAATTGGATGCTAAGGCAGTCAGGGAAGAGTCAGCATTGGAACTGCTGAAGTTGAGAAAAACTTTCAAGCAGGCAGTGAAGGAACCCGTCATTACCAGGCTTGTAAGGCCGTGGGACCTGGGAGTGGGTGGGATTATTTCAAGTGCTGCAGAAGCAAGAAAGCTGAGTAATATAACCATCCATCCTGCCTTAAGACACAAGCTGCATAGCCTGAGACAGCATAAGGGGAATAAGTCCTTAATGGGTTGGCTAATAACAGCCATTAGGGACACATGGTTATCGGCAACAGAAATTCCCCTACATACCAGGGTGGAAAGTGATAAAAGAGGTACAAATGCTACCAAGATGACTAGGTATGAGAAAGCAATATATAGTTATCAGTGTACTGGGCCAGATAGTGATTTAAGAAAAACCCTGATTGAACTAGGACCTCCAGAATGGTATGAAACTTTAATGGCTGTGCTGAGTCCCTTGACAGGACAGAGTCTGTGTGAAGTAAGGAAGGCTATGCTGAATCTAGGTGACCTAGGCCAGCATGTAAAGTATGTCTACAGATGAGTGAAGAAACCTAAAGGAGTTATAAAAAGGACTAAACAAAAAAGGAAGTCTGCTTCGGTTAGTAGGAGGCAAATGTGGTGGGATCTGTGTAAAGCCAAAGTTCCTAAAGAAAAAAAAATGATAAAAAGCCAAATTCTGTACTGAAAAGCCTCTGGAAGGCTTTAAAGCCCCAGAAAGAGTTCACAAGAAAGGTACAAAGAATAAAAACTGTTCTGGAGTGGATAATGAACCCCTCAAGTTAAACAGAGTACCTTTCTTTGCTGAGAAAAATCTTGCTGGTGGTGAGAACAGTTTTCCTGCCTGGAACCTCCCCCAGCAGCCACATGGTCTCAGTTAAAAGAAAGCAGGTATTCTGACTACAGCCAGAAGTCACACATGTCTGAGTGCTTTACAGTAGTGACACCTGTTGGAGACATATCCCATACATCTGAAGGAACAAAGATAAAAAATAAATTCAGTAAGGAGAGGTACCAAGGCCAGGTCTAACTATGGAATCTTTAGGAGCTTTATGGTTAAATAAGACATGTAAGTAGATAAAGGCTTCAGTACCAGGCATAGACTGCCCCATTAGGGGCTATTGGCTGGGGTGGCTCTGAAAGTCCTCAAAGCAAAGGCCATTTGGCCTATAACTTTGGGTGCACACAAAAGTGGATAATAAGACCCTATTGTTGAAGAAACTATGGGATGTGAGTGTGAGAAAGAAATATTACGCTGAGACCTTGCACTGCAAATGGACAGCTGATCTTCACAGTGCTGAAGAGCACTATGCAAATCCTTGGAAAGAAATAGTCTCTGAAGCTCTATGGATGCATGTGCTGCAATTTTCCAAAAGAGGATATAAGTGCAATAGTGGCCACCAAGATGTGTGTGCACCCAGAAAAATACGTCTAATTGGATCTATGGCCCACTCTTTTGGAGGGTAGGATACATGACTGATAATGCAAACATAGTGCCGCCTAGTGGTGGAAGACTTTATAGGCCCCATTAAAGAGCTGTAATGCCAGGATTTATAGGCCCCATTATAAAGCTGTAATGCCAGGATTAAGATACCATCCCAGCATCTACGTTTGTGCTCATAGAGTAACTTGTTATAATGGTTAATGTTTGTTTAGATATATGTGCTTCTGGCTATTTGTGTTTTATTTAGTAGAGATACAAGGTAGACTCCAGAATGAGCCAGCAGCCCATTGAAGACAGAACAGGGACAGATCCGAGAATTTGATGTGTCACCTCGAAGACTATCTCCCACCCTTCTAAGGTCCATGGTCACTTGCAGAAGAGGTTGGTGCAAGCAGTTTGTAAGGACCAAAGAAGGAAGGTGGAGTGTGGGATAAATTATTTCTTCTTTGAAATGGGAGGAGCTAGGTTTGCAGCATGATGCTGGCATTCCCACGGAAGGTACATGAGACTTGGGAATTCTGGAGCTTTGGAATTCTGAGACTTTGGAATTCTGGGACTCTGGGGGGATGGGGGTGTATAAAAGGTCCACCACACAAGACTGGGCCCTCTCTTACCACGTTGTCCCCGAGGGCAGAGGTCACTGTGTCCATGTGGTAACTTTGGATTTACATGGGGGACGGAGCTGATACTTGGTACGTAAGTTACTTCCATTCATTTCGTAGGTAAGCCTGAGTAAACTGGTTTCATTTCCCTGGTTCGGAGAGCCTTTCTTATGGGTCTTGAGAACCCAGGAGTCGGGGCAGGCAAGGCGCCATGGACATGGGCATCTCCCAGGTGGAATAGTAATTATAAATCCCAATAGAGAAAACAGTCATGGGTGTGTAGGAGGTAGAGGCAGGAGGATTAGAAGTTCAAGTTCCATCTGAATCGCCTAGTGAGTTTGAGGCTAGCCTTGGGGCGAAATGAAATCTTGTCTCAGAAAAACAACAACAGCCATAACAACAGCAACAACAACAACACAGCACATCACAGCAATCCCAGCATTGATGATACCAGGAATGTTTCTAAGATTAATGACTTTGAAAGTCATCAGATCCAATATATCTATGAGCTTATAAAGTAGCTACACTGATAAATCAAAAATATTTACTTCATATGTTGATTTCAATAGAAAATCTACAATCTTTGAATATATAATACAGCAATTTTATGAAACACAGACCATAATTACACCTCTATTATGTAGAGGAGAAGGCAAGTCACAAAATGTTGTCTTTCCCAGGGAGCTAGAGTGGTCAAATAGTGATGACGGCTACTAACCTGATACAGGCAATGTGACTCCACCCCCTGCCTCATGATATTGTGCCTCAAGATCATAAGATAGCAGGATTACCTGAGCATTCATGATTTTAAAACATCCATACACATTAAAATCAGAAATTCTTGTAAATTGCTTTCATTAAATTAGTAAAATGACAGGCCTCTGAGATGGGCCAGCAGATGAAGGCCTTGCAATGTCAATCTTGCATATCAACTTTGGATCTCATAGTGATAGGAGAGAAATGACTAGGAAAGTTGTCCTCTGACCTCCACATATGCAGCATTGTGGTATGTGCACACCCATTCTATCACACACACAACACACACACACACAATTATAATATATAAAACAAAAGTAAACTAAAATCCATGCTTCACCTAGTTTTGTACACTGAATGCAAAATACAAGGCTGTAATATTATTTAATCATTAATTTCAATATCAAATGCTTATTGAACACCTAGAATAATTCAAGTTGGCTCCAGATATGATATACCAGTAAACAAAATTGATATTCTTCTTACTTAAAGCTTATTTTTTACCTGACAACTTTGGTTTTCTTTGGATTATTTGCTCTATGTTGAACACATGTCTTAGGATTTATTTAGGATCAAGACAGTTGATATGCAGTTAAAATTATTTTGCTGAAATTTCTTATATCCAGCATTGAGTCACATAAGGTTTTCTGTCACCATCATGGTGTCTGCTAGTAGCACTTTCCTCAGTCTTACTGTCTTTTTTTTTTTTTTTTTTTTTTTTTTTTTGACAGGGTTTCCCTCTAGCCCCAATTGTCCTGGAAATCACTATGTAGACTANACACATGTCTTAGGATTTATTTAGGATCAAGACAGTTGATATGCAGTTAAAATTATTTTGCTGAAATTTCTTATATCCAGCATTGAGTCACATAAAATTCTCTGTCACGATCATGGTGTCTGCTGGTAGCACTTTGATCGGTCTGACTGTCTTTCTTTTTTTTTTCTTTTCTTTTTCGGAGACAGGGTTTCCCTCTAGCCCCAATTGTCCTGGAAATCACTATGTAGACTACCAGATTGGCCTTGAACTCATAGAGATCCTTCTGCTTCTTCCTTCTGAGTGACTGCTGGGATTAAAGGCACACACACCACTATGCCAGGTGGGTTGTTATTTTTTTAAGATTTTATTTTATGTGTATGAGTATATTTCCTACATGAATTTAAGTGCATTCGTGTCATGCAATGCCCAAAGAGGTCAGAAGAGGGCACTGGATCCTCTGGAACTGGAGTTATAGAAGGGCATAGGGCCCCATGTGGGTGCTCAGAACTAGAACCTGGGTTTCTGTAAGAGCAGCCTGTGCTCTTAATGCTGAGCCATCTCTCCAGCCTTCCTCCCCCTTTTCTTTCCCCTTGTTAAACATTATATTTTAGCCCAAGCTTAGTTTCCTGACCAGCTGTAGCCCAGCTGATCTTCTGCAACAGTGATGTGTATGATGGTTCATTTTGTCACTTAGATTAAATTGATGAAGCCCCCCCCCCGAGTTTAGTAAAGCACACTTTTTGATGACTGTGAGTTTCCAGGAGAATTAGATTATGAGGATGCTTGCCTAATGAGTGGATACACTCCTGATGGACTCATAATATCATGGCCTTGTTGGGAGATGGTAGAAAAAAAAAGGAGAGCCAAGTTAGAAGTTGTGCTCTTGGGAGCTTTTCCTGGGCTCTTCTGTACCCCCTTTCTTTGAATTCTATTCCCTAACTGTGAGTAATTTCCTTCTTACCACAAACCAATATCACTAGATGAAACTCTACCTCCTGTCAAGCCTAGAAATACAAAGCCAAAGGACACTGGGCTGATCCCTTGAAACTATGAGCTAAAATAAATAATCCCTTCCTTAAGGAAGGGATAAAACCTTCTGTCAGGTTTCTAGTTACAGTGACAATAAAACTGAATGACACATGTGGCTTAGCTTTCCCTAAAAGAGAAAAGGTGTATTGTAAGGAAATAAGATCCCCAAGCATTCCTATTTCCATTGTTTGCCCATCTTAAAAACTCTAAGATGTACACTCTCCTATTACCAGTTATTTTTATTACCCAGTTACTTTGAAAGTTAACCAATGTGTAAAAATAAGAATGACACTTGTTTACATGTGTTTTAATAACATCACACATTTTTTAAATTTTGTCTAATTGTTCTTAAGGCCTGCAAAATAGGAGGGAATTCATGTAAGTTACTGTAAACAGCCAAAAGTACAGATGGTTGGAGATGCTCTAGAGAAGAAACTGCTACTGCCACTTTCCTAAACCAATGTATATTTTTTTACTCTATTTTAAATACTTATATCCTTATATTCACAGGAAGATTAGCTTTCACTACTCATCAAAGAAGCTTCTTTTGGTAACAGTTGGAGGGTGTTACAACAATCTACAACTGGTCAAAATTCAGAGAATAAGTGACTGTGCTGTGTCCAGCCTTAATTTGGTATATCTACAATGCAATCCCTATACTGAAGATTCAGGGAACATCATGAGAGGGAAACATCACAGAAAGTTCTTAAAAGAAGAGGATGTCTGCAGCTAAGTAATATATGCTAGACATGAGAGGAAAGTTCCACTCACAATATTCCCAGAATATGGCTGCCTAACATAATGACAATATCTAGATAATTACAAGTCACCAATGCAGTAGGGCAAATTTCATGGAATACCACTTTTAGATGAGTCCCACCTCTAGAGTTACAAGCAATTAATGGATGCTGAGGGAAGAAGAATTAGATTTCTACAAGGAGAAGCTCACTGATAGGTTATCCAGTACCAAGTGCTCATCCCTAAAAACATTGTACATTATACATGAGTAACACTAAATGGACTTAGTGTAAAAATATGTATATTTATAAGCCGGGCGTGGTGGCCCACGGCTTTAGTCCTAGCACTTGGGAGGCAGGGGCAGGTGGATCTTTGTGAGTTCAAGTCCAGCCTGGTCTACAGAGCGAGTTCCAGGACAGCTGGGGCTACAGGGAAACCCTGTCTCGAAAACAACAAAAAATGTATATTTATAAATGTATATATATACATATGTATGCATATGCAATAATAATAATAATAAGGAAAAGGAATTTAGAGGGATGTGGAGGGACAAAGGAGTAGTATGAAAGTTGATAGGTAGAAAAGATGCATATCTAGTACTCATGTGTGAAATTCTTTAAAAATATGAACAAATATAAAAATAACTAAATGAAATAAAATGCGAATCTTGTGAATGGGCCTTGTCTTTGATATAAGGAAAGTTACTGCACAATGTACATTTTATTCCAGCATTTCAGTATATATATCCCTATGTTAAAAAAATAACTGTAGCCAGGCATGGTGGTGCACGCCTTGAATCCCAGCACTCGGGAGGCAGAGGCAGGCAGATTTCCATGAGTTCAAGGCCAGCCTGGTCTACATAGAGAGTTCCAGGACAACTAGGAATACAGGGAGACTCTGTCTCAAAAAAGACAAAAACAAATAATAATAATAACTGTAAAGAAAAATAGTGGTGAAAATATATTCCTTAGTGCTAGAGAGATACGTCAGTGGTTGATAGCACTGGCTGCACTTGCATGACCCAGGTCCAGTTCCCAGCACCCACATGGTGGCTATAGCTTTAGTCCCATGGGGTCCGAGGCATTCTTCTGGCCTCCACAAGCATTACACATTCATACATGGTACACTCACATACATGGAGGCAAACCACTCATAAGCATAAAATGTCATAAACAAATAAACAAAGAACAAACAAAATTTGATTAAGAGTAGAGGAATTATGATATTTTTATTGTTTTTTATGTATCTCTCCAGAGAGCCTTCCTTCAGAATGTAGGGATTTTAAAATTTTGTCTGTACTAATGGTAAGCCAATTTCTTCTGAGATTTTTTTTTCAGCAGTTATTTTTATCTACATCATGGACAGTATTTCAAAAGCAAGCTTTTGGTTGTAAATATTGTGTTTCAGTTTTGATATTATCAAGGTAAATGAATGAAAAATGAATTTGGTGAAATCAGCACTTTTGTGCAGAACTGTTTTTTAAATATATTTTTATTGTTATTAAACTTTTTCATACATCATACATCATTTCTCAATCCAATCTAGAGTCACTTCCTTTCCATGCTCCCACCCCACCGAGTCCCTGCACTCTGCCATACATGTCCTGCATCTTTTTCTGAGTCTTCCCAGAGCTTTTTGTTTTTTTTTCCAAAGAGGAGGCTTATTATTTGGGGGAGAACTTTACTGTTTGAGTCAGTTTTTTTTTTCCACTTCTTTTGTTGTTCTCTCCAACTTGTATTTTCTCTATATATAGAAACTGGAGGATTTTGGGGAGGATCTTTCTTTTTCTTTGTTTTTTTTTGCCTTTTTTTTTTTTTTTTTTTTTTTATGCTAAAGAATGTTATGTTCTTAAGGCTCTAGCTTGGCAAGCCCAAAACATCCATCAATCCTGACCTTGTGCCACACTGGGGCTTCTTCCATCATCCATGAGGTCCAGTAATCACCACCTCCTGTCTTGATCTTCCTGTTTACTGCCCATGATACATCCTGGGTAGTCAACAATGGCAGTCTTATATTCTAAAGAGGCTGAAACCCCAGTAGCTGCTCAGTCCACAAACCGGATGTCTCATCAGTCCCCATCTGGCATTGAAGGTTTGGAGGATTCTTGGAGAGACATGAGTCTTCGGTCCGTACTGGAGGGTTAAAAAACTATGTTTCATGTCTTTGAAGGATGACAAAAGCAGTGGCAGCCACAGAGTAGATGCACTTGCCAGTAAGAATCAATGACAGGCCAAACAACAGTGTTCTTTTTTTTTTTTTTTTTTTTTTTTTTTTGTCTTTTACTAAGATCTCCTACTTTTATATCTGAAGTACAATTTCTCAGACAAACTGATTATTTATTTCTGGTTATACTATCCTTTTGGATGCTTAAGGCCACACAGTCCAGATTAACCAAGGTTTTTTTTTCTCAAGGTTGGTTGAGGATCTGGTCCTCAGGGATCTCTAGTTTTTTGTTGTTTTTTTCTCAAAGGTTGGAGGAAAAACTGTTTTCTTAATGTTGGAATTTTATTAGTCATTGTTCTTCACCAATATTTTTGCCTTTTCTAAAATATTATGAAAAGTGAAATACATTGCCAGACTTTCTCTGTTGGTACATTTAAATGTCCTTGCACTTTGCTTGACATTTGGAAATGATGACAAAATTATACCTTTGCTTATTCTTTTTTTTTTTTTTTTTTTTTTTGGTATTTTTGAGACAGGGTCTCCCTTTAAGTCCCAGCTAGCCTGGTGCTCACTCTGTAAACCAGGTTAGCTTTGAACTTAAAAAGATCTGCCTGCCTCTGCCTCCCAAGTGCTAGGATTAAAGGCGTGCACCACCAAACCCAGCTACCTTTGGTATTCTTTTATCAGATTGAATCTACTTGAAGCTATAGGGCATACTTTGCTTTCCTTTATCTTATATCATAGTTTATATCATTGTTTACAATAGTCAAATACTATAATACAAGTATTGGTTATCAAAATGAGATGCACATTTAGGTCAAACAACATTGCTTTAAAAATATTAACTAAAATGTTTCCAAATTTATGTGTCTTTTGTGTTGCACAAACCAAGTTTTTTTATTTTTATGAGACACAAATCAATTCATCTTTGATTTTGTTACATCATTTACCCAAGAAGAAAGAATGAATAAAGAAAGGAGGTAACATGTTTTCATGATAACTTAAGGGAAGGTGAAGTCTTCATTTTCTATTTTAACATGTTTCCCATCAGAACACAGATTTTATAATTGTTACAGAATATAGTCTTATCTCCTCAAGTTGAGTGAAATTATCAGGAATATACAACTTGAATCTTAAGCTGTGTGTAGTAAATGTTGGATCTCATTCAGAATTACATGCAGTTGTGAGCTTCTTGGCATGGGTTCAGGGAACCAAACTTGGGTCCTCTGGAAGAGTGGTAAAAACTTCTCAACTACAGAGCCATCTCTCCAGCCCCAACGTTCTCATTCTTTAACATTATATGAATGCATTGGAGGATTCTTATATTTTTTCATAGTGTTTCATAGAGAAAGTCTGACAAAGACACAGCAGAGGGAAAGAAGGGAGATTTCACTATGAAACACCATAAAGTAATATCCATGTATATGTAGTTGTAAAAAATTATCTAATTAGTGATTAAGATGGCTGGCTATATTACAAGGAAAGTAAAACATTTTTTACACTAATCATGAACTTATTTCATAATCCCACATTAAAAATAAAATAAGAGTGACCATTAAACTCGAAGGAGTATTTATATACAACAGAGAGACAGAGAGAGAAGAGAGTGTGGATGAAGTAAATAATGCTAGTGTTTCCAAATTCAAATTATCCATTATATAGTCCATAAAAATCATGGAATAAGTAAGTAAAGCTTTGGTACACATTTCTATTGCATTTAAAATATAGAGGAAAATAATAGAACTTCAATTCTGGAACTACAAGGCCCATTCCAGATATGAAATTCAGTGTACTTCCAATATGACAGCTAAAACAACAAGAAGAAATTGAAACAAATTATATACCTTTCACAGCAAATTTTGAGAACAGGACAAAGCAGATGATATATACAAAAACCCAACATTTTTTCTCTCACATTTATATTGAAAAGTACCACAAGCAATAATCAATAAAGCATGCTGCAGGATCTATTTTATGGGCTAGAATATTTCCAAGTTAAAAGTAAGGTAGATATCACAAAGCTGTATACAAGAAAGGCAGTAGTATTTGGAATATACCCAAAGGTGTAAATGATTTATCTAAAAATGCATTAGTTGAAATAAAACTCATTTTTTATAGACAGCTGTCAAATTGTTTCAAAAAGCAACAAAACTTACAACTGAGTATCTACCATTGTATCAGTATTTCCATATTTTGCATCATCTTGATTTAATATTTCTGACTTTAGTGAAGCTAGAGTGGTCTTTTCTGGTAACCACATCACCACAGAAATGTAATATATGTGTTCTGTATAGTTTCCTGCATTATGTGTGTGGGTTGTGGTTGTTTCTTGAGTTCCCATGACTGTTGAGTGAGGAAGTTGGGTATAATTCCTGGCACTGTAGTAGTTTATCCATTACATTAAAGAGGATATCATATTTCAAAATGTTTCTCTGAGATCATTACAAAAATAAAAAGCAAATGGCAGGGTTATCAGCTCTCATTACCAATTGCCCAGCAAATGTTAAAAAAACACACAGGCACACTAAAAATAACCACAGGAAGCAATAATTTCTATGACAAATTGTTAGGCTATTTACTTAGTGTGCTAAGTAATATATTTTAGATCAAAGATAAACAGTTTAAAAAGTTACATTTGGGTTGTTGTGGAAAGGAGAGGAAATTGTCATTCCCTGAAGGCTGGTGTACCTTGTAAAATAATCTGTCTTCAAACTCAGAATGAAAAAGAGCCAGAACCAGCTCTGAATTACAGGAGGGCTCCCCAGAGAAGCTGTCCATTACATAATTTGCTGTAGTGGTTTGCAGATGTCTCATTTTGTGGCTCACATTTTAGACTTATTTTTTTGTTCTGTAAACTGTGTTCCATTGCATTGGCTGTAGGTTTTTTTTTCCTGATCTGTAACCAGTTCTGTGTACACAGAACAGCATCTATTATGAACAAACTGAAGCATTGCATCCAGTGCTGTTTCAAAACTGTGACTGATGAAAGAGCTTCTGCACTCTGGCTCGGAAGTAAGTCATGTACTTAGCAGAAAATGGCCCTTTTATACAGTGCACCCAACTATGACATGGGAAAGCCGGACTTTATAGAGAAAGTACCCCCAGAGTGCATGGTGAACTGATCAGCTAAATGCCAACTCGAAGCTGCAATGAAGCAGTGATTTCAAATGACCCATTTTGGCACATTTTATTTTAAGGATATAATCTGGCAGCACATACACAGTCTTTCCTAAAGTTAATAAAACTTCCCTTATAAGCTCAGAAGTCTTACTCAGAAAATACTTTACTCCTAAATTTGTTCCAAAGTTGACTTTTTTGTTTCAACTGAGGTCATATTCAGGCAATAAAGATTCTAATAAGGGAAACTTCCTTTATTTTCTTAATTTGGGGAAAATGTCATAATGCCTTGGGAAGTATTATCATATTTTTGTAATCATCTGCAATGCTCATTAGTCTTCTTATTATATCGAAAGCACTTGTATTTGTTGGAGTAGAAGCAGCTGAGATAAAAGAAATTTGAAAGTGAAATCATTACACATTTGAGTCAGTGCCTTTTTCAAGCTGGAAGCCTGCTCTATTACTCTTAATGAGCTGATGCCCCAAATACTGAGAATGGATTCATATTTTTTAACCTCTTTAGAACCTCTGATTTTAAAACTATGCTGTGAATTCATAAAAAAAAGGTCAGTCCTGGTTTTAAATTGTCTTCAATTGGGGACCACTAGCCAACTTACAAATTAGAAATAATACCTAATTCTTTAAAAAATTCCATATTTATTGAATAAAATTATAAACAACTTATTTTGATAGTATCTTTATATTTTTTATGAACTATGTATAATTTTTTCCTAAGCACCTATTAATCCTACATGCTTAAAATTTAAGAAATATTTACGGGCTGGAGAGATGGCTCAGTGGTTAAGAGCACCAACTGCTCTTGCAGAGGACCCGGGTTCGATTCCCAGCACCCACATGGTGGCTAAGAACCATCTTTAACTCCAGTTCCAGGGGAATCCAACACCCTCTTCTGAGCTCTGCAGCACTGCACAACACAGGCACACCAACCTACATGCAGACAGTACATTCATACACATAAAAAAAGAAAGTCTTAAAAAAAAGAAATATTTACATATGAGCATGTACATATAAAAATATTAATAAATATTCATGTGCATGTAAAGGTAAAACTATGTAAAGCTGTATGAAACTGGAGAAGTTTTGTCAGCATCAGTGTCATGATTTACTATTATAGTCTGGTTTCCCACTTGAGAATTTGGATAGAAGTAGACAAGTTGATATTAAGACTTAGGTTCATTCCTTAGCACCACACACATGCATATGCACACTCACACACACATTCATACTCTGGCATCATACACGTATGCATAGTTAACAGGTACATGAATACTTGCATACTTTTGTTCACTCCCCTGCAACACACACATGTACACACATACGTTTTACATTTACATGCACATGAATAGAAACATACTCAAGAATTAGGTAAAGTATATCTAGAGCATTGTATTCTTTCAATTGTGTGATATAATTAATTATTATAAATATATATTATAATATATAAATATATATATAAAAATAAATATAATTATTTAAATAAGAATTTTAACTAAACATTAAATGTCTCACAATTATGTTACATATTTACATCCTTTACATTTTACATAAGGCAGATGGCCAGACATTTTAATCACTCATACAAAATAACTTCTCTGGATAGTTTAATAGAAAACTCAGTAAGAAGATTAATACTAGATTTAGAAAAATAGAACTCAGACACATATTGATTATGAAAATTTGGAAGGTAATGAAATAATGGGTGGAGAGATGAATTTTGATCTCCTTCCTGGGTTTACTCTTCTGTGTCTAGCAACATCACTGTTGAAAAAACTCAGAATTACAGACTGGTGTTGATTTTCTTTGAAGATAATGTGGTCCAGCTTTACATCCTATTTTGTAAATCAAATGAAACATGGGACAGGGACTGGTTGCACTAGAGATCCAAGCTGGAAGAAGAAATCATACTTAATTAAGAAGCACCAAAGTGATATATTGTAAAGTGCCAGATCAGAAGAAATGAAACACTTATGTTTTAATAGCTTCCTTTTGGTGACCTTAATTATGCTAATCTACCTTTGATAAATTGTGACAGGGACTGTCAACTTAAATGGTCAACATACTCATTATTTAAACAATAACATTTTGCACTGATAATACTGAATATATTTAAATGTGGCTCATTTTTAGGAGCTAGAACATTAAAAGCCCTCTTCTGGTCTCTAAAATCATAAATGCTTACTGGATGCAACAATATTAAGTCCTAGCAGTATGTTAAACAACAAGCAAACTTTGGAAATTTCAAAATCATGCAATCTACATTGACTATGAAATACAATGTTGATAGTCCTTCATTTTAAAATATTTTGCTATTTTTGTTTCTTATGTGTGTAAGTTGTATTGCCTGTATGAATTTAATGCACCCATATTGTGCAGAGTCCACAGAGGTCAGAAGAGGGTGTTGGATCCCCTTGGAACTGGAGTTAGCTAGGCTTGTTAGCCACCATCTGGGTGATGAGAACCCAACCCAGGTCCTCTGCAAGAGAAGCCAGTGCTCTTAACCATTGAGCCATTTCTCTGGCCCCAATAATCCTTTATTTAATATGCTCAACTTAGCTATAAACCTAAGTGAATGATTCAGACCCTACACTTCCATATATTTTCATACTTAGTTACTGTCTACTGCTGAAATAACAGTGAAGTGATGAAACAAATTTCATGCTATATAAAGATAACTTCATATAAGCAGGTATAGTGGCTGTTGGGTGGGCAGCAATACTGAATCAGTGCAATTGTGAATAACAGTTGTTTCTGTTTTGATGATTTCAAATACATCAATATTTGATGGTTTCATATATATATGTATATATATGTATATATGTAAAATTTCTTATTTTTAAAAAATCAGTCCACAGACCACTAAGGATGAGTGCTTTTTTTCCTGGAAAACAAAAACTCTTGTGAATCAGGGAAATTGCACTTATACTTTGTAATTTGTGTTTCTGATTATGCCAGAACTGCTAAAGGAATGTGAAGCATAAAAGTAAATATGTAATATTTCCCAATACCCCATGTGTAGAGGTTTGAAGGCTTATTTAAAAAGCTGATGCTTTCAAAGACTAAAATATTGCCCATGATGTATCTATGTTTTCATTTGTTTTTATTGACTTTTAGAGTTTCCAAGAAATTTAGTTGAAATTCCTCCTTTGAAATTGGGTAAGGGACAGAAAGATGAATCATTCTCTTTGTTGGTCAATACATACTAACATTCTTCTGATGAGACAAGCACGTGATTACTTTTATTTCTTGAGGGAAATGTCATGTATCAAATTTGGCATTACATTTTGGTAAACAAGATACATGGATCAAATGCCATTTGAGCAAATAGATTTAACCTAGATTTGGTATTGACTCAAAAGTTAAATTCTTAGGTAAAGCGTAATTATTTTTTCTTCTCATAATCTCTGAAAAAAATAGTGGTAAAATTATCAAATTTTACATAAAACACCCAGAAAAATAAATTTATTTAATAATTTCATATTTGTAAGTTATATTTATTATGGATATAAACATACCAAGTTAATCAATGCAAATCCAAGCATGGGCAATAAACACATGCAGCTCTGGCTGGCCTGGGCCTCAACATATATATACTAGGTTGGCTTTGAACTTGCTGCACTTCTGCTTTTGTTTTCTGAGTCATGGAATCACAGGTGTGAGCCATGATGGCCAGGTTACCTTGCATCCTTTTTTATTTTTTTCTGACTCTAGGTATAAAGTAATTCAAAAATTATAAACATGTTTTAATATATTGGTGTTCAAAAGTTATTATTCAGCAAGGTATGATATTAGAATGCATTTTGAGCCCTAACTTTTTAATTTTAAATTGTAATTTTGAGAATTGAGCTATATGAAGTCTCTTGCTTCACTTGTACTCCTGACTTGGGTAGAACTACAGTTAGGTGAGATCTTTTCTGTCACAAGGACAAATTCTTACTTTCCTTCAAAAAACTTTCCCCACAGCTAAGAGGGTGGTAGATTGAATTGTCTCCTGCCTTTTTTACTTCCCATGAATGGTCCCTTCCTGTAAATTTCAATGATCTATTTATGATTCACTAACAGTATTGAGGATAAAAAGTGGTTCTTATTTTTCTCTGGGATTTGAGTGCAGTAGAGTACCTGGTACTTCCTTAGTAGATGTTTAGGAAAATTTATGTTCACTTTGAAATCATCTCTACATGTCAATAAGTCACACTTTAGTTATTTACCTAGCATATGTTAATAACGGTAGATTAAATGAACTTGATTCTAGAATCCTTATAAAATGTAAATATTTCATTTACCAATACCTGACTCAATTACCTTTAAAACTCCTATACAGAGGGCAATAAAGGTGTTTATTGAAACTTTGGCATTGAGTTTTCAGTAGTTGTGTTTGTGCATGGAGATATTTAACAAAATCAATTGCTATGAATTGAATTGTTTCCTTTCCACTCCATGGTCGTTAAAATGCCAACTCCTAGTGCTTGCCTGTGAACTTATCTAGAAATAAGGTCTTGGTAGATGAGCATGTTAAGAATGCCCTCTGAGGATGCCTTCTGAAAAAGGGAAGACTAGACACAGAGAAGTACACAAGAACAATACTATGTGAGGGTAAAGAAAGATACCAGGATATTCAACTATAAGTCAAATAATTATACCAGAATATCTGGGTGCCATTGAGTTTGAAGGTGGTTGACTGCTGAACTCTCATGGTCACATAAAATTTCCAGCAACTCAGTGACCTCCAGGTTCTTGCCTTATGAATTCAAAGAATGAAATTAATGGACACAGAGAATGACTTTTCATAAGTTCATTATTATAGATACATTGGCGGGAACTTAAACTGTAGAGCTCCTGTATAACAGGAGTAGGTCCCAGGATACAGAGTACCCTATATTTAGCTATTAATCTAAGGGCTTTTTATCTTATGGCAGAAATTGAGTAAGGCACAGGGATTGAAATAAGCTGGTAAGCCCAGTCAGCCCACCATAAGGTGTCCCACCTTCTCTTCTCCATTCCAGGTGCATCTTTATATATAGCTTTCAGGGTAATAGATAAGGAACCATCAACTAGAACTGATTCCTGTCCTTCAGCAAGGACATTCTTGGAACTTATGCTTTGGGGTACCTGCCTTCCTGAACACTCTGTATCTTTTACTCTCATCAATGGTCGTAAAACTGTCAAGAAGCTACCAGAAGCTAGAAACAGGAAAAATTCCCCCGATTCAAAATAAGCCAACACTGTCGTCACCTTGGTCGGAGACTTCTAGCTTTCAGAACTGTGAAATCTCATGCCACTGAGGCCCTCCAGTTTGTGAAGTACTGTACTACAGAAATAAACTATGATTGAAGATAAGTCCTCTTTCTCTTAGCTGCTCATTATTTGAGGAATGCATAAATGGCTAGAGTGAGTAAAGTCTGAATGGTTTCCTTTGAAAGACTTTCTAGAATAAACCATCACTAGGAACTTGCAAAGTGAAAAAATCCAATTTGAGGTAAAGGCCTTTACAAAGGCAGGCATCCTAGAGAGAAGGAGAACAGGTGGGTTGTATGATTAGTTGAAGCATAGTTTAGGATAGCATGAAACACAGGCAGAAGAAAAGGAGAAAGAAAAATCTGAAATCTTTTAATTGTGTTCTTTTATTCTATTGCTACCACACATTTGCTTTTTCCTAACATGATAACTGACAGAGACATCAGATGGGCAAAGTATTTTTGCTTCTAAATTAGCCCAGAAATTCCACAAGTTAAAAAAAAAAATACTCAGTTTGTCTTCCTGCTAGAGTTTCAGATAACATATAAAGACCAAACACAGTGCTGATAGAAAGGCAAGACTTAGATTTTTATATTTTGGAAAAAAGCAATTTTTAAAACACATATTATATGTGAAGAGATGTAGCAGGGTACTAATAGTGTAGGTCTTTTTAAAAAATCAGTAATTGGTGTTGATATTAAGAGCTGTGCTGCAGCCAGCTGTGAAAGCGCCCTCACTCCTGCAGAGCAGAAGAGAAAGGGATCAGCTGATGACGATCAACTCCAAGTATTGCTTGCAGTCAAAGTTACATTTTAAAAAATTAGTAAAATACCCTTTTTACCTTAAAATATGTGTCCCGGTGTCAAAAGATGTTATATATAAAGAGTTCAGAATAGAACTGCTGCAAACTGTTCAAATCAAGGGTATTTCCCAGTTGGGCTGCCGGCCTACATTATGGAACTCACTCTTTAGCAAAAGCCCTTCTCCTCCCAATTAAAGAAAAAAGGTTGGGATGCCCACAGGTCTGTGCAGCATGTTTGGTGTGACTTTTAACTCCTCATTCCACCTTCTGTATATAGCTCTTCTTTATGACACCACCAGGTACAGGAGCTGAATCTAGTCTGTACTATAAATGAGGCTGTTAGCATCTCTTCCCCGATTTCTAAAAGTCAATGTGGAAATTCGCTGCTGGCCCTTGCTGCTCTCCTACTCGTGCTACCTGTGAAAATCCAGTCATTTATTTTTATTTAAACCAAAGGAAGAGATTTTTTTGTTATGAAATAAGTTACTCAGAAATGTGTAGCAACCTATTCCATTTTTAACAGCGTATTGCTGAGTGTGATATCCTACCCGAATTATCTTAATGAGGAAAAATACCTAACCACTGAATATGTAATCTTAGGTTCCCAGCTTACACTTTTAGCTGCCGCTCACCTGCTCACGACCTTACAAAATCTCTTAAATCTCCAAGAGCTCATTGCTCATTTCCCTCTGTGCTCCCATGGAGCTGATCCAATGCTTTTTAAGGGAGCTCTGAGCATGGACAAGCTCTGAAGGGCATGGGGCAAGGCAAGCAATGGCCCCTGTGCTCTGGGCTTAGCGTAGTAGAAAATAGGTATGATAATATCAGCCCCATCAGGGGCTCATTGCAGTTAATGTCTGGAAAATTTCTGAGAATCCCAAAGTTACAAAACCCATTGCCATTGTTAATTATTTAAGTCCTCTGGAAAACAAAAACAAACAAACACAAAACAACAACAAAACCACCAAGCTATTAGATTACTTTGAATCACTTTTTCTAAAAATACTTGAAAATAAAGGCATTTATACTATCTGAAATTCTATGTTAATATGGTAGTTTTATGGTGTTTTAAAATTTCCTCCTTTGTGTATTTGTGCACCCCTCACTTAAACACCAAGGAAGTGGATTTGAAAGAAGGGTGCTTTTCTTTGTCGATATTGATTGGATTTCTACAAGGTTCAAAATGTGCCGATGCTTAGCTTGCTCTCATTTCAAATTTCAGAAGGAAAGAGAAACAAATGCTGGCAAATGAAGGGTGGAGGTCAGGAAGGAACTTCATCTTGCATCCTGTGAAGGAAAGAGAAAAGTTTTCCAAACAAAGGGCTAACATAAGTTCCTATAAGTCATTCAGTTTGAGCTTTCGTAAGCATGCAATGCTTCTCTCTAACACGATTTTGTAGTTTTGACTCTAACACCCTGGAATTTGAGATAGATTTCAAAGTGTTTTTAAACAATGCATAATAGTGCCATTCTTAGAAGTCTTTTTAAAATATATAACCATCATACCAATTTTAATATAGGAAAAGCAAATAGACAGCAAAGTTACTTCTAAAGATGAATCTATTACTTGGATTTGTTATAAAGCAACTGGTTTTATTTTAAAGTATTAAAGCTTGAATTTTAACTGGAAGAAAATGCCACTGAAGAATTCACATGGACCTGCCATCCTTTATCTGCAGCTAGAGGTGGGCAGTAGCTGCTGGGGGCAAGGTAGAAGTCTTTGAAAATGTGTTTATTAAATCTTAACCTTAGAAACGTTCAACTAAACTGTACAGCTTCCATGGATCCTTGTAATTTAGTGTTCTTTTTTGCTTTATTTGCAGTTTATTTAATATTTGAAAATACTTTTTGTATCAATTAGCGAATTAGCAGTTTATCTGGGTGGAAAAACCCCATCTGAGTTACAAAGTGAATTGTTCTGCAGCTGCAAAATCAAGTGGCTCAGCTGAGTTAATGCTTTTCATTTCTTTTGCATGTGTCAGCATTAATGGAGGCAAGCTTCTATGAAGCCTTGCATGTGAAGATGATGCTGAGCAGACTAGATTCAATTCTGTTAGATTCAATTCTGTTAAAATGCGTTTTGGCAATTTTTTTTTTCTTTATTTTTTTTTTTTATTTTTTTTTTTTTTTTGTAATACCAGGCACAAAAGGAGACTTCAAATCAGTCTGAACTTCAAGCAAAAGTTAATGCTATTCTCCTTTGGGTTCAACCACCCACTTTGCTTAAGGTCACTAGTTAAGGCTAATGCAGCTCAGAGGGGCTGCAGTAAACTTGGCATCTCCTTGATTAGGCTCCCTGCTGATCTAATACACAGACTAGCTCACTTGCCAAGTCAAACAACACATTTAGTGAATTGGAAATAAGATTTAAGTGGGCCAGCACAATGCGGCTTGCCCTCTCATCTTTTTACCGAATCCTTCTCTTTGTAAGCAAGGCTGTGAAAACTGCTCTTGTTAGAGAACTTAATCTTCATTTTTTTCCTGTAGATTATTTGGAAACAGGTCAATTGAATGTTGGAGCTGCTAACTCCTCCCACTAAAGAAAGACCCTGCTTGTGGCATACTGATTGCATCATTTAAATGAAAGGCCCCTATTATTAGAGAGAAAATACTATAGTATAAGGGTCTGTTGGAATTAATAAAAGAGAAATCCTGATATTAGATGCATTCCTTTTAACAATGTGTTTATTTCTTTGTCTTATAGGCTCTTTTCTAAAGTGTGCCTTGTATTAACGGCTGGTGAGTAATAGATGGGGCTGATCACGTCGGTATATATTCATCTCCTCTGGCTGTTCTGCTGCACTTAATTCTTAAATACAGGACGTTATAATAGGGTGACATTTCTACAGTGCCTTTCATAAGAGCAATCTAAAGCATGTCACATAATGTTTGACTTTGAACTATTCAGTTTCCTAGTGACACAAATCTCAGGGTAAATTTATGCCTTTGTGGTTTGTTTCTTTTTAAAATATGAGTCATTGTATTTGTTATAGCTTGAAATTTATCGTAGATTCACCATAGATTATCAAGCTATCCATACCATAATAATCTGTAACTGTCCTTATCTCTGAGTTAGATGCTCAGGGTTATGATGTGTGTGGACATTTTATGATCCACTTATCTCTTCTGGTCACATAGATTTATGCGTATCTCTTTTCTGCCTTAATCTTAAATCAAGGCTTGGTTTCTGAAGAAATAAGACATATTTATGTAAAATCCAAGTATTATGCTTAGACATCTATTAATAAGCAAAAAATGCCCAGAATACCCTAAGCCCAAATAGAGACATTGAATTGCCTTCTTTATAAGTGAAACATTAAATGTTCAATACACAATGAAATTAAATATACCCAAGATAGGATTTTTTGAATTATGGCAAATATAGGATATATTTCAAGAAATACTGTTTATTTTAATACATTCCATATTTGCAACAGTTGTTTCTAAGTAGTAATGATTTATTTACCAACCCCAAACAACTACTTTTCCAGGAAATATGAAATAGGCTGCACTATTTATACTGTGTTTAATTTCATCCATCAAAATAAATCCCAAGTCTCTGCACTCCATAGATTTTGTAAACCAATGATACTACAGTAATAAAAATTAATCAATTTAGCATCTTAATGGGAACCTTAGTTTGTGGTTAGTTTAAAAGCACTTGTCAAGTTCCGAAGGACTCCACAATATGAAGCTAATGCTGACACTATTGCCCTTTTTACATTTGTTCTTTTGTTTGTTGGAAACACTAGAAATGTTAAAAATCATCTTTAATGGAAGAATATAAAAGCCAAAATAATCAGAAACTATAAATATGATGAAAAATAAAATAATTATGAAAAAAATGAGATTTCTTACTAAGCATTTTCTTAGTAAACAGTATTGTTTTTAATGCTTTAGCAACAGATAGATGGCATCTCATCTCAAGTGAAGAGTGTCCTGCATTAACACATTTTTATCCTCACTGAGTTTGTCAGTAGAGAAAATAAAAGTGGTTTATTGTTCTGATTGTTAGAAAACATATTTTTTTCTCAAAGCTAGTAATTTTTCATGTTTCTAGCAACTGTACATCTGTACATTCAGAGATCAGTAACAAAGGCAAATGGTTGCTTATTAATGGTTTTAAATGGCCAATCATAATTGTCCTTTTTTAATATCTTAAAATATCTTCTGTTAATAACGGTTTTAAAAGCAGGTACAATTTAATTTTTTTAATTTAGTTTATTTTTTATGTGTATGAATGTACTGTCTGCATGTAGGTTTGTGCACCCATGTCGTGGAATGCCGTGGAGGTCAGAAGAGGATCTTGAATTCTCCTGGAACTGGAGTCAAAGACAGTTCTCAGCTGTCATGTGGGTGCTGGGGATCAAACCTGGGTCCTCTGCAAGAGTGGTCAGCACTCTTAACTGCTAGGCCATCTCTCCAGCCCAAAGCAGGTACAATTTTAAACATTTACACCAACAATGCTTAGGCCAAAGCTCTTGTGAATAAAATTATTTTTAAAATGCAAAAATTTTCATAATTTGAAGGGAATTAACAATTAGCAGTTTAGCTAAGCCCTTCTAACTAGCCAAAATGCCACCATTGTAATCCTTAGCATTCAGGCAAAGCTATTTCCATCAAGTATAACCGACATTTTTGGTTTCTTGGTTTCTCCAAGATGACTATCAATCTAAGTAAGAACAGAAGAAAATTACAATAAACAATAACAAACAATAAACAATAACAATGTTCTTTTTACAATTGTTAACTTTTTTCATATTTGATGCAGAGTATAGCAAATTTTGCCCACCTTTTTAAATTTACAAAAGAAGTACCATATTTAGCTAAAATTTGAATGCTTACAGTATTTATTTTTCTATTGTCAAAGGACCATTCCCTCCTTTGTATATGCAACATTTCAATTTTGTTTATATGTTGCACCCTTTCCAAGGGACAAACATGAAGTTATATTTTATAATTGATATAGAAGGAACATGTATAAACGAGTGACATCAGGAGATGGTATGTGACTACATGACTCCATAAATATCATAGCAAAGAATAGAACATTTTTAGTACATGACTGATAGTCTCTGGTTCTAAAAGAGCCAAGGCCTAGAATTATAATCTATAAATTGCGAGTCCATAGGCCCAATGGAAACTGTCCACTGTTATTCTCGCTTTTATCAAGCCAACATGTGAAAACAGAATATGAACCCACTAAAATGGCACTGTAAGATCTCCACAGATAACTTGCAAAAATGGTAGCCCTAACCTCAAAAGTAGTTACTAATAATTTATGAAAAGCAGGAATCGAATTGTTGAATCAGTGATTCTTTAATTATTCTGACTATAGGAATAGAATTCATTTTGTTTACAGGAGTTAGAATTGAGGATGGTTAAATGCATATACCAAGAATACTTCTAAATTACAATTAGAAATTGCAGGCAGTGTTTCTATACTAGAACTGTATTTTTTTCTGATCTAACTCTTGATGACCTGAAAAGCTACAGTGAATACAGATTTATGCAAAGGCATTTCTAAATGATTCTTTTATCTTCACTATTAAATTGGGAATGCAGGGTGTATTTTGATAAATATGAAATTCCACCTTCATTTCCTTTATGATACCTCAAAATTTACACGTAGGCATTTTGGTAAGAAGGTTAATGTGCTATTTTCATGGTAAACATTTCCCTTTATTTGAATAATATAAGTAAGAAGGTTGAAGAGAGCATAATAATGAGAAATAGCATATATAATACAGTTGTTGTATTTGTAACAGGGAAATTTTAGTTACAAAGACTAGAAAATAATTATGTAGTCTTTCAAATTTCAGTATTTCAGTGGAATCATTTCCAATTATCTACTCCCGATGTACAGTTGAGCCCATGTGAAGGCCTTAATCCATATGAGAGATGGCAGGAAATCCACTGGAGGGACTATTAGGGGTGGGGATGGTAGAGGGGCCTAAAGATTATTTTTGTAAGATTGTAATATTCGGTAAGAAAGCCACAAAAATTCACTAAAATATGCATTGTATAAAAAAGTATTTAGATAAGCATCTGGACAGCAAAGACAGCATGACTGCAGGCGCCATGTCTGTATTCGTTTTATGAAGACTGCATCTGTCATGTCTGCTTTCTAGTAGATACAAATTGTTGATAGATAAATAGCATTTTCCCTCATAGTTATTTTGCCATTATACATCTAGATAAAACTGAAGTGGAAATGTAGTAGCGTTGAATCCTGAATAAGGGAAAATCCATTAAGTAATCAGATTGGTTAAATAAAAGGCTCATAATATTTACCTTAACATGAAAAATCCTTTTCTTTAATAATTAAAATGGAGTTAAAATATCATCACAGAAGATGCTACATTTTGAAACTAGTACACTTACTACTCACATGCAGAACACTTGTCCCAAGTTTGCTTGGAGAAGCAACTCAGGTGTTCTTTCAAACATTAGGTAGCATAGCATAGAAGTGAGAAGCCAACAAAGACCGTCTCCTCAACTCAGTACCCTGTGCAGCAAGGAATCATTTTCTGAATCTATATGGACATTTTTCAGGAAAAGTTAAAATGTTCATTTATCAGAACTTTAAATAAATTGAATAGCCAAAATTTATTCTTTCTTATCACAATGACTCTGAATAGAGAACTACTTTCATGTTCAATTCCGTGTCTGGGGTGGACTTTGATGTTTAAAATGTTTAAGGTAATCAGGAATCTGTGAGAAATATAAATATTCTATCATTCTTATTTTCACTGTTTGCAATCATGTTTTATGGAAAACCATGCTTAAGCTCTTTCTTTTCCTAATGGGTTTACTTCAAAACATTGTTCATTTTTTTCTTAAACAAAAGTGGCTAAAGTCTAATAACTGGAAAGGCACATTGGATAGACAGATATAGAATTAAAATTCTTTCTATGCAAAATATATGAAGTTCTTAACCAATAACAGATGTATTGTATATCACACCAGTTTGGCTTATTGTAAATTCACTTCCTTCCTCATCTATTCAAATACAGGCAGTACACGCTATCAGCACTATGAACTCTTCAGTTTACAACATTGTAAAAATGTTCCTTTATTTCTTATTACCTGAGTTGGTGGACTAATTAGAACCAGTCAAGGTTATATCTAGGTATGTGAATTAAAAGTATTTCTAATTGGCCTTGAAATTGAAGATAATTCAATTACAATGATCTATTCTTATTGTTCTTAGGAAGGATTATGCTGATGGAGTTAAGGTAATAGAAGTTGGTAGCTGAAGAGAAGCATGAAGACATCCTTTCAACTTGTAACTAATGTGATTATGCTTTATGAGTTTGTTTTTCTTCTTAAAGCCTTACTGAGGTCAAGTATTCCTCTGATTCTTTTAGAGCAGAGTTTGGGCAAGTAGATGAGGTGTTATTAATCTTTTTAAATGCACTTATTGAAGTCCTTAAACGATTTTAAATATTCATTTCCCCATTTAAAATAACTAAGTTAATAAATGAAAGTACCCAATTCTTGTCAAAGAAATCTGTTATTGACATGAGCCTCAAGTGCTTCTATATAACGTCTGGATAGTGCACGCATACATACAGCAACCAAGGAACAAAGAATGCTTTTTAATAAACTTACTCTAGAACTGAATTGGAAAATTCTTTTCATTTAGTAACTAAAGTCTTCCTCTAGCTACTTACAACCCCTACAAAAAGAAAATCCATTATTTTTTCCCTCAAAGGAAATTTAAGCCCTAGAAATTTAACACTATATTTAATTTCATAGAAATACTTAAATTTTTCAAAGGCATTATACAATATACCTTGTCCATTTTTTTTTCCATTTTTGTATGCAAAGAGCTTGAATTGCATGGTATCTTCTTTCCCCTTGAAAGATGAAAAAAAAAAAAAACAATGTATTATAGGTTACAACTGGAACATTTTAAGATTTAGTATCTAGAAATTAAATGTATCATGAAACGATAGGTGGAGTTTAATGTTCACCCCATCAGTGTGGGTCAGTGACCTGGAACATTTTCAGGATTAGTATGAATAAAAAGTATTCCCTCCCATTTTATCTTCCTGTATGAATATATTTTAGTATCTCTCTCAGTAGATCAAAGGCTCTTTCTAGTGTTTCTAAGTACAAAAGAATTTCAATAATATTATTGTATTAATGAAGAACCAAATATAGCACGATATTTTACTAGATACTATATTTTAAATCAGATTTGCTTGTATGGATATCTATCTTTATTTCATATGAGCCTTCTGTGCTAGATTAACAATCTATGCTTATACTTATACATATTGTTTTGCAGCAGAATATATTTCTAAGAGAAAGAACTCTATAGGTAAGTGTATTTCTATAATTCTGGCATACATTGTAGACTCATCTGAAGGAGTTGGTTTGGACATGTGTCATGAGAAGTATGCAAGTGTTGCTATTATTTATAGCGATGCTCAGCCTTTTGAATTACATTTTACATAATCTACATATGATCACTAGAAATTTTATTAGACCCATAATACCTGAAGCTTGATAATTACGTTGAATGAAAGAAGGAACATGTCTCAGTGGACTGTCTCTCTTGCCTTAGAGGAAATATTAATTGGAGTCAATTTTTCCATTAGACCAAAGATCTTGTGAAATTTTCTCCTCTACAGATTCTTATTCCAATACCATAGAACATTCTAATGGTTTTTTATCACAAGGCAACACATTAATTAAGTGTAGTGTCATCCAGTGAAGTTGATAAGCGGCTTTATGCTTGAAAATATATAAGCAAAATAATAATTTAATTATGTCATTAAAAGTTACTATTTTCTATTCCCTTAAATTCTAAAAGTAAAATAAAGTTTATTTGCCAATTAACTTTCAGAAAAATTAACTGAGTGGTATATTTCTAACACTAGTTCTAATAATATTTGATGGGGAGCCCTCAAGGTGGTTCAGCAAGCAGGCAAGAGCACTTTCCACCAAATCTGATGATCTGAATTGGATCTCTGGAATACACATGGTAGAGCAGAGAACCACAAATGATCCATAGCAGGTGCTGCCCCCAAATTAAATAAAGATATTTAAAACCTTTTCAAATATTTAACCAGGAGGGAATAAACATGAAATTTAATTTTTATCTTCATTAGACTTTATGAAATTATACTTTTTTCTTAAATGCTATATTACTTATCTAATAATGACAACTGTGGAATAAATACAAAAGTTATAATTTTTAAGTCACATCCATTCCCAATTATGTAACAAAATTGCTGATTTCTAGAAAAATAATTGTTAAACCAAATATAGATTCATTTAAAGCAGGTCATGTGTGAAATAATAAAATTCATTTTTTTTTTAAATACAAACTTTTTGAAATTCTTGAGCTGATGAATCTTCCTCCATATTTATGTTTAGGATAAATCTTTCTGCTGAGAAATAGACTATGTTTCTCACTGATGCTTGATTTAGAAATGAGCACTGTGGGACGTTGAAACATGGTCAGCACTTAAGAGCTCTGGGTGTTCGTGCAAAGGAGCTGACTTCAGATCCCAACACCCACATGGTGGCTAATAACCATCTGTAATTCCAGTTCCAGGGGATCTGACGCTGTCTTTAGGCTTACTTATGGATTGTACACAAGTGGTACACTTACATACATGAAAGGAAAACACTCATACTCATAAAAATAAAATCACATTTTTTTTTAAATGAGCACTATGGAGCTGCCAGACTGGAAGTCTGTCCCAACTGCAGGAACAGATATGTAACTGACTGACCACCCCTGAGTTAGCTTTAGATCCCATATTTCTCTTTTGTTTTCAGTTCAGAAAGATGTACAACAGCTGTTCTTCAAAGAACATATGTAAGGAAGTGGTAACTAAGTTTGCCTTCACTAAAAACTTGATTTCTTTGAGAAAAATATGGAAATGACAGTACGAATCCTTAAATAAGCTCTGGAATCCTAAGTGTCACAGGGATCAAAGAGTGCAGTCAATAGATTTTTACATAAACCAAGACTTTTATTGCCTCCAGCAGAATAAAAGTTTGCATGCTGTCAATATTTTTAATGCTAAAGGAAAAAGAAATTTGAATGAAATATTTAACTCTTATATTAAGATAACAAAAAATAAAGTTTAAATCACTCTTTAGGAAGTATATTCTGCTTTCGTCTCTTATTTTAGAAAGTCCATCTGTTCAGATTCCTTGCTTCATTAGTGTTTTGGACTTTAATAAAAGCAGTGTCATTTATTTAACTGTAGGCTAATTTTTAGCTGCAAATGGGAAATTATTTAGTGACATTTCTTCTAACTTAACACAAAACCAAGAATAATATATAGTATTTTTTTTTAACAGACTTCATTCACTTTATTGAGATGGGGTCTCCCTTGATATCCCCACCACACCCACTTTTTTTATAAAAAAAAACTCTAGGTAGTGGCCACGGCTGGAGCCTGGGTTCTCTGTACTGAGACTCTGGTGTGGGTCTTCACAAGATGGTCAGCGAATTCCTGATAGGGAGACTTGGTGAAGACTGTCTCTTTCCAAAGGTCTGGAGTCAGGTAGCTGTAGGTCTTAGAGATGGCATCAAAGGTGGCCTTGGCGAAATTGCCCAGGGTGGCAGTGCAGCCCTGATAAAACCTCCAAGTTGATCCCGAAGGCATTTATCATATTACTAATTCTAGATGCATGTGCATACACACACACACACACACACACACACACACACACACCCCTATATGGGGTTATCAAAGGAATAGACAGTTTGCATTCCTCTTGAATCATATGACTTGGCACTAATTTTGCCATTCACAGTGTATTTTGTGTTTTATACATGCAAATCATTATTTGACATGCTGATTAACTTAGGTCGAAAATAAAATATATCATACATTTTCTTCTCTGAGCTTTTAGATGTTCTTTCCTACTTTTCAGATGTTATGTTTGTTCTGCCTGTCATCTTGATCCATTTTTCCCCTCCTCTCATGGCTGGCCCTTTTGTAACCAATTACACTCTGTCTAAACAGCATGCCATGGATATAAGTCTCTCTCCTCTTTTTGAGACTAATATATAGGGGAAATTGGTGCCTTATTTTATAATAACAATACAAAAATCCAAACAGTGCCACTTTTGCTTGCCTTGTAGGCCAGAAATTAGGTGTACTTTTCTTGCGAGCACAGAGACAAGGGCTGTAATGATTATACACTCTGATTCAAATGACCTAAATACTGCTTCCATATGGGAACTGTTCTCCACATTTAGTAGGAAATTTAAACATATTTCAGGTCCTCAATCATGACAATTGTCAAATAAGAAGTTCTGAAAATTGTAAAACCTATACTTCTTTTATCAGGACACTGCCACCCAGCATGCAGTCAAAAGCAGAGGCAAAACACCCTTACATTTGAATCAAAGTTTAAGTTAAGTCCCGAAACCAGGAGAAGAACAGAAGGCCAAGAGGAAGGTGCACTGTGATTTGTCTCACGCATGCTTAATTATAGGTCAAAGTACTTGTCTTAGCCTTGATTGCCAAGGACAATAAGTCATTTTTAAATGAAATACAGATTACTTAGTATCTATAATATATTTTATATAAGAAATACAAATAATTTTTAAGTAATAATGTATCGCAAAGGAAATAAGCTTCAAAATCATAGTCAGCACCTCTGTGGTCCATGTTGATAGGAAACATAAAAAAGTTTAAAAACTAACCAGCATTGTGCACAACTGATTCCCAATTTTTCTAAATTTTCACAGGATATATTTCTTTGGAAAATTTAGCAGAGCAAATAAAATGAATGTTAAAGAATCTCCAGTATGAAACCTGAAACTGGTACTGAGGAATAGCTAGGAAGATTAATTTGGCACAATACACCCTAACACAAATGACAGAATGTATGAACTCCAGAGGAGAGGCTGGGGGAGGGGGGGAATGGAAAAGGGGATGTAAAGGTGAATAAGACTGATTGAGATGTTATGCATAAAAAGCACACAAATTCAATGAATAATTTTTGAGCGATATACTCACACAGAGACTTAAATAGATAAATAAAAATAAAAATCTGAATTGCCAAAACTACGGTTTTTATTTCAACAACAAATAACAGCGAAGAAAAATAAATGACTTTATTAGTAAAATACAAAAGTGAAAGTTTATCTAATCCCAAATGAGTAGTGCTAAATACAGGGATACAACACAGGAGCATCACTATGTATATAATCAAAGAAGAGGATAAGAGTTTGTAAGGGAGTGTGGGTGATCCGATGACTTAGAAATAATGTAAATACAATACTCATGTATGAAAATCTGAAAAATATATTTATAAAATATGTATATTTACTGAAAGTGATTAATGGAGTCAACACAATTTCCATTAAAATGTGAATACAAGTCTTTTTAGAATTAGAAAAAAATATAAAATTTGTTTAGAAGCACAACATAACTAAAGCCATGTAGAGCAAACAGAACAAACCTAACTTGAAACAAATTACAAAGCAGTACTAATCAAAACAGAATTGTATTAGCAAGAAACAATGTAATAGAATGAAAAGTTATGCCCATGTATCTAGATTCATCTAATTTTCACTTGGATTATGAGGACAATGGTTGGAAGGTGGACAATTTTTCCAGTTCATAGTTCATAGAAAAATCAGACATTCACAAACAGAAAAATAATGGTAGACCCTTATCTCCTTTGTGTGGAAAGGGTTTATTTTAACTTACATTTCCCGGAAATATACAGTTGATAATTACAGAGAGGTCACAGAATAGTCTGAGCAGCCAGAGACCTCATATCCATAACCAAGAACAGCATAAAACAACTGCATGAGTGCATATCTGCCTGCTTGGGTTCAGATAGGTTTCTACACTTGTATACAATCCTAGGGCATGATGCTACCCACAGTGGGCTGAATCTTCCCACATTAATTAAAACAATCCCATACAGCCATTCATGTCTACATGCCAAGCCAAGGTACTCAGTCTCTGTGTAGACTCTCTAGGATTTTCTTGGTATGTCAAATATTTCATACTATATGATAATTATGGATCTTTATATTTACAGACAAGTATGCCATTCACCACACATCAAAGAAGATTATTTTCACAACAGATGAAGATTATTTTGGAGATCCACAACTGGTCACACACAGAGATTAAGTGTCTAAGATATGCCCAGCCCAAAGCATCATATCTACAATGGAACCTCTACATTTATTTAAGGCTCATGGAACATAGTGAAACAGGGAGTAGAAAGCATGCTAATGCATCTCTCACCTCTCACCAGTGAAGCTTCTTCATGCAACAGAGCACACAGAAGCCCACAGCTGGCTAAACTGGAGAGAATAAGAGAACGCAGAGTGCCTGTCCCTAGATAGGACTCTATATTAAGCCTCACCTATCCATGGCTCAGGGACTATTGTGGAAGAGGAGGCGGAATGATTGTAAGAGCCTAAGAGCCACGAGTGTTTCATTATCTTAAGGAAACAACTCCTCCAGACCTCTGGGAACTTGCTCATATGAATTTACAGTAATGATAACAGGATGCACAAGAGCCATGCAAACTCAATCAGGCAAAAATCCAGAATAGAACTGAGGAAATGGGCAGGAGGCCACAACCTTAACCAAGAAAATATTGGTAGCTGATTACTGCTGTGTGAGGAAGAGTTGATCTTCTTTATAATAGAATGTGTATTTATGATTCATCATTTATTCTAAAATAACTACTGTACATAAAAATGCTTGTTCTTTTACATGTTAAATTGTACAAAGTGATATAAATAAAAACAATAGCTCATAATTTCAGACATCTCCTGAATTCTCATTTATAATAGATTCTTATCTACCAAATACTAAATCACTAGACTTGGGCAAGTTTCAGAATTGAGTTTGTGATTTTGTCATGTTCTTAAAGGCAAAACATGACAAAATTGGCTGATGGTGCAAGGCCAGAGGCTTTTCAAAGCAATATGAGTACAAATGACTTTACAGTGAGCCATATCAATATCATTTTATATTTATCTTAAATAAATATTTGTGTTTAAAAAATGACTCGATGATAGCTTCTCTAATTTTTTTTGGGGGGGGGTCTTTTGGAGACAGGGTCTCCCTGTAGCCCCAGCTAGCCTGAAACTCACTGTGTAGACCAGGCTGGCCTTGAACTCACAGAGATCCGCCTGCCTCTGCCTCCCGAGAGCTGGGATTAGGGCTGGAGAGATGGCCAGCGGTTAAGAGCCCCGACTGCTCTTGCAGAGGACCCTTCGATCCCCAGCACCCACATGGCAGCGGAGAGCTGTCTGAAACTCCAATTCCAGGAGAACTCCAGTTCCAGGGGAGTCTGATACCCTCTTTTGTCCTCCACGGCATTGCACATCACGGGTGCACAGACTTGCATGCAGACAATACATTCATACACATACGGAAATAAATAAAATTAAAAAAAAATAAAGGCATGTTAGAACATGTTCAATGAAAACATCTAAGTAGAAATCATCAATGAATAATTCTATTGCAAACTATGGAAAAATCTGAGATTTCAACAAATAATATTTTAGGATAATCTGACACAGGCTAAAATCAGACTTTTTTTTTTTTTTTTTTATCTTTGTGAGACAGGTCTTCCCCGATAGCCCCAGCTGGCCTGGAACTCACTCTGTAAACCAGGCTTGCCTTGAACTCACAGAGATCTGCCTCTGCCGCCTGAGTGCTGGGATTAAAGGTGTGCACCACCACACCCAGCTATGAGTTGTAGTTCTTATGCTTCCAAGAGATCTTGATTTTACTGGTTAGGGCGATGTGTTTTAAGAGCCACTATTCTACACTTGCTAAGAAATTTTAGAAGTGTTATGAAAGATATGACTTGATACTACTCTCTCAGCCTCCAAAGTCATGAACTGAATACAGTTCTATTCTTCACCAAATTTCCTGTCTGTGTAAGCCACAAGAAACCAACACAGGGACTATAATTTGAATATTTTGGATATTGTGACTTGGTCTAGCATCTCTTTCAATAAGATTGTTCTGCCACTTGAAACCAATAACTCTAATATCTTCCTTTCTCTTCCTTCCTTCTGCTCTAATTTCTTTTTTTTTATTTTTCTTTTGGGCAAGGCATCACCCTATAGGTGTGCGTAATGTGAATATCACTATTTAGAACAAGCTGGCTTCAAACTGAGAGAGATTCACCTGCTTTTGCCTCTCTGCTACTGTAAATAAAGGCATGTGTCCCTTGTGCTGAATGTTATCATTACTTTTCTAAAATTTTAAAATATCATTACTCTTCTAAAATTCTACAAAGAAATGCTACTTTGGTGCTAGCTAATTTATTATTTGTTCATACAACTGGGAATGGAACTTAAGCCTTCATCCATCCTAAGGAAGGAGCTAACTTTTATTTTATTTTATTTTATTTTATTTTATTTTATTTTATTTTATTTTATTTTATTTTATTTTATTTTATTTTATGTGTATGAATGTACTGTCTGCATGTAGGTTTGTGCACCCGTGTCATGCAATGCCGTGGAGGTCAGAAGAGGGCGTCGGATACCCCTGGAACTGTAGTTCTCCTGGAATTGGAGTTTCAGAGGGTTCTCAGCCACCATGTGGGTGCTGGGGATTGAACCCGGGTCGTCTGCAATAGCAGTCAGCTCTCTTAACTGCTAGGCCATCTCTCCAGCCCCACGAAGGAGCTAACTTTTAAAGAATGGTCTATGAAGAAAAATTACTAGGGTATGACTTATAATAATCATTAACAGTCACAAAGAGAAATGCTAGGGGGATTACCATACCAGATCTCAAACTATATTATAGAGCTATAGTCATAAAACCAGCATGGTACTGATACAACAATAGACACATATATCATAGGAACATAAGTGAAGACCCAAGCGTTACTATATTCTATTTCAACTACTTGATATTTGACAAAGGTACCAAGAATACACACTGGAGGAAAGAAAGCATCTTCAACAAATTGTTTTAAACAAATGCAAATTAAAACCACTTTAAGATATAAATTTACCCCAGTCAGAATGGCTAAGATCAAAAGAATAAATGATACCAAATGCTGGAGAGGATGTGGTCATTCACTGCTGATAGGAATGCAAACTCATGCAGCCCCTACAGAAAGCGATGTGAATGCTTATAAAAAAACAAAAATGAACCTTCCACATGACCCAGTTATTCCACATCTTATCATATACGCAGAGGAATCATCCTACTGCAGAGATACCTATACGGCCATGTTTTTTGCTGTTCTTTCCAGAAGCAAGGTAAGTGTCCCTCAAATGACAAGGGGATGATGACAATGCCGTACATTTACTACTCAGCAATAAAGAAAGATGAAATCATGAAATTTTCAGATAAATGGGTGGAATTAGAAACTATTATACTGTGAAGTAACACACATTCAGAAACAAATGATGTGTTTTCCCTCATTTGTGGATCCTAGCAAAAAATTCTATATGTGAGTATATATGCTGATGTAATTGTAGGAGCCAGGAATCTGGAAATGAACTAGGAGGTAAAATGAAAATAGGAGCCTGAAAGAGAAGAACAGGAGAGAGATGCTTCTAAGGGGGAATGGGGAAAATGGCTATATTTAAATAGGAGGGAGAGATGGAAGGTTATGTAAGGAACTACAGGGGTAAAGGGGAAGAAGGAACTCAAGATGAGGCGACTGGGATTGTTAAAGTATAAATGGGGAATATGGGGACACTTTCACTGGTGATGGCACGGAGGGAAGACAGGGCAAGAGAGAGAGGGAGAGAGAGAGAGAGAGAGAGAGAGAGAGAGAGAGAGAGAGAGAGAGAAAACAAATAATGCCTAGCTAGTGTAAAACCAGAGGGAAATATATTAGTCCAAAAACCTACTGACAAATTACACAGACAATATCTCTACAAGAGTCCATGTGTAGAGCTGAAGGCTACATAATAAGAAACAGTGCCCTACAAGAGAAACTTCCCTTTGAGTTGTTGGCTAGAATAGTCCAAGGGACTCCCAAAATTGCACAGGCTATTGCCACAGCCCTTTTTGCCACTCTAAATTTTAAAGTAAGACTCTATTGTTGAATACAGGACATACTATGGATGCAGGACTTGAAACAAAGGAAGTGGAACTGACCTGGAAGCCATCTCTCTTGAAGGTTAGATATCATAGATTTGGAGAGCACTATGCAAGCTGCTAAGGGAGAATATCAATTGCTGGTCCAAACCCAGCTTTAAGGCCAAATAACCACACCAGTGACTAGCTCAGCAAACTATATTTGGGGAGTAGTTGCACTTCTGTATTGGGGGTATTCAACAACCACTTAATTGGACTTAAAGCACACTCAGTAGGAGGAAACTCATGTGTGGTGCTGTAAACATAACCAAATCCACATGGCTGAAAAAGTCATAGAGAAAACTCCAAGATTGTCACACCCCTAAATAAATGTAATTTCTTTCTATGTGCAAAAACAGGTCTTTATATTTGCAGGTAACTATACTAGTCACCACTCATGACCTAAGCTTCTTTTGCAACAGATGGAGATAATCACAGAGTTCCACAATTGGTCACAAACAGAGATCATCTGGGAATTTCCCAACCTTAAGTGACACATCTACAATGCAACCCTCTACACTTAAGGTTCATGGAACATAGTAAAAGAGGGGGTAGAGAGAATACTAATACATCTTTCAACTCTCATCAATGAAGCTCCCTCCTGCCATAGAGGGCCATGTACAGTAAAGGACAGAAATGGCTAAAGCATAGAAAATCAGAGTCTGCAGAGTGTGGGCCCTTGGACAGGACTTCTATATTAAATTCCACCCTCCCAAGGCTCAGGGACCATTGCGGAATAAGGTGCAGAAAGATTGTAAGAACCTGAAATTATTTCAATCTTTTTGTATTTGTGGAGGTTTCTTCTGTGTCCCAGTATGTGGTCTATTTTGGAGAATGTTCCATGGGGTGCTGAGTAGAAAGTGTATTCTCTGGTATTAGGTTGGAATATTTGGTAGAGGTCTATGAGGTCCATTTGGTGTATCATATCATTCAGTTCAGATGTCTCTCTGTTTATTCTTTGTCTTGTTGACCTATCCAAAGGACTCAGTGGGGTATTGAAATCCCCTACTATGAATGTACTGGGGTTAGTGTGTGACTTGTGGTCCTAGAAAATTGTCTTTATAAAGTTTGGTGCACCAGAGTTTGGGGCATATATATTCATAATTGTGAAACCTTCGGGGCGTGGTAGAATGTAAGGGCTGCGATTGGGGTGAATGGTGAAACTACAGCAATGTAGTCTGGACACTCATTTGATCAACTTGATTGAACAAACAACCTGTCACCCCCCACTGGATGGTGGGGCTGTAGGTGTTTGGGCACAACAGCCTGCAGATAGGTTTTGCATGAAGGATGCTTGTACTCATGGATTATCACTTATAGCTAAAAATGAAAAAAAAAAAAACTGAGAGAAAGATGCAGGACAGTTATGGCAGAATGCATGATCTGGGATGGGGTGGGGGTGGGGGGGGGAGGGAAAGGGAAATAAGCCTGAACTGATTTGGAAAAAAATGTATGAAATGCACAAAGCATCAATAAAAACTAATTTAAAAAAAAATGCAGGAAGGAGGTGCATGACCATATGGAAATAGAGTCCTACAGGATCCTGGTACCTTTCTTATATGAACCTTCAAAAATGTCAGCATGCACAAAACTATGCTAACTAATGCACACAAATCCCAGCACAGAATTATGGAAATGGGCGGTAGGCTCCAATCTCAGCTGAAGAGCTATTGGCAGCTAATTACTACTGGGTTGAGGAAGATCTGATCTTCCTAAAGGGAGGAACTCTAGATAGGCTGAGTAGATCTCAATGGATGAACTTGCACTTTGGGACATCTGGGGATGCTAACTTGAGTCATATGTCTTTACAAGAATGACAGAATGCATGACACACAGTGGGGGTGTGTAGGGAGGTGCCAATGTGGAAAGGGGTATAAAGATGATTAAAACCTTATGAATGGAACACACAAAAAGTCAAGAAAAATTTAGAAAAAAATTCTAATTTTTGGAAGCACACCAAATATACAGGTGCATCAGCTTGGTGAGACCATATAAGCAATATATGTTGCATAGAGTTGGGTATTATAACTCCCCATGCTGAAAATGCTGACAGTAAAACATGAGTTTCTGGCACACTACTGTTCTTGTAAAAAAAAAGAAGTGAAGAAGATGATGTGTGGTGGCCGTGGTCAGTGAGGATGTGGTTTCCTACACACTGATATCCAATCGGGACCAGTAGTTTATTGTTATAATAGAAGCATCCTTTTGCTGTATATTAACCAAATATCATTAGACAAAAGTAATTGTGGAAGTATGGCTAGGATGTTCACCGTGGTTAATGATTTGAAAAAAAAATCTGTAGAATTTTGAAAATGGGTTCAGTATATCCATTTCTTTTATTGACTTTGATGCACTATTGGAAATTTAAACCACTTGAGATGAATAAAAACTAGTCTATTAAAGTGTGATGGCAAAAGAGGCTTGGGTTAGATTAATATTTAAAGATGTACAGCTAGTAAGTAGAGTCAGATATATTGCAGCTGATCGGTGTCCATATTTGTCTTTCTTGGGAATGTCTTAAGGTAATAATCCTAGAATAAAGTTATATTTTCCTATTAGTATGTTTTCATTCTTCTGGATTTATTTAGAGATTAGGAAAGTAGTAGGGGCTTTTGCCTTGTGATAGCTTTCAAAGAAGAATAAATATAAAATTTTGCAATTTTTCTAAATTTTACCATGTAGTGAAATAGGAGTTATGATAAATTCAAAGAAATAAATTATATTTGTATTTAAAATAATTGTTTCACATATGCATTATTTTTTAGGAAATGCAAATAAAATACATTTTTGATTAGATTGTTTTTTTCCTATTACGACTTTTCATTCATTTTGCAATCAATATGATATCCACATTAATTTCATCTCAAATGCAAGACAACCAGAAATAATATCTAAAATAAGAGATAGTATCTTAAACAGAAAACTTTTATGGTCTTATTATTCCATTGACTAATAATGTGAAATAGAAAATCATTTCAAGAACTAGAAAGATGGCTCAACAGTTAAGGACACTTGCAGCTCCTGTGGTAACTCTATGTCCAGGTGATCCAACACTCTTGTCATCATGGGTTCCTGCATTCAACTGGTACACAGAAACTCACACAGGAACACACACATACTAAAAATTTATATATGTGTATACATATGTTTACAAAAATTACTTCAATATTTTACCAAATCACTTCAGCTTTCAAAGTCAGTACTTATTATTGATACCTAGTTTCCTTCCACAACAAAATCCTGTGGTAATAGGTGATATGATTCTACTAATGAACAAATATTTATGAGCTGAGACTAAATTTTCAACTAGTTTTCTAGGTATCTGTTCTTGTTTCTCTTCAGTTACTGTGACAAAACACTCTGACTAAAACCAACTTAGGGAGGAAAGGGTTTATTTGGCTCACACCTCCTGGGTCACAGTTCATCACTAAGGAAGCTCAACATAGGAACTCAGGGCAGGAACCCAGAGGCAGGAGCTGAAGCACAGACCATAAAGGACTGCTCTTATTGGCTTGCTCCCTGGCCCATGCCCAGCCTGATTTCTTATACTGTACATAACAACCTGCCCATGGGTGGCACCCCATGTGGGCCTTCCCACATTGCTCAACAATCTAGACAACACTCCACAGAGGTGGCCACAGGCCAGTCCAATGGAGCCAATTTCCCAATTGAGGCTCCCTCAACCCAGAGTGTGTCAAGTTGACATTATCCAGCAAATTTGACCCCTTGTCAACTTGACACACAAAACACATGACTATTAAACCACCACCTTTCCATTTCTTGTCCCCAATTTGTGATGTTAACATTAATCACAACATAAGACAGTACAACCTTAAAAGCCCCGCAGTCCTTAAAAAGACCAAACACTTAAAAGTTCAGTTTGTTAAAATTCTTTTAACTGTGGGTTGCTATAAAATTCAAAGAGTACTGTCTTATTTCAAAGGGAAGAATCAGGTAAACCTAAGCAAAACCTAAGCCCAGCAAAGTAGCTCAAAGCTGTGATTCACTCACGATCTTCTGTGCTCCAAAGGGCTTCAGTAGATCCATTTCTCTGACTCTGCAATCCATGGTACACACAGCTCATGTTGCAGGCCCAGGCCAGCTCCATTCCACACCAGCTGCTGCTCTTGGTGGTCATCCCATGCTCCTGGAATCTCCAAAAAGCTGGGGTCTTCACCGAAACTGAAGCAGCACCTTCACCAGTGGTCTTTCCTGACCTCACACAGTGCCAAGCCTGGCTGTTCTCAGTGACCCCTTCACATTTCAATACCAGAACCATATAGAGACTCTTACACATTACCAAGTCCTGCTTCTGGCTTGACATGGAGGCTCGGGCCCCTTCTGGAACATAGCTTCTGTGTGCTGACCCTGAAGAAATTTTTCCCAGATTTCACCACAATGATGCTGGTCTCTTGTTACTTAACAGCTGATATTTTAGGCCCAGCTGACCAGAACCTACAGATTCTCAATTCAAAAATATCATGCAAACAGCCTTCATGGTCTCTGCTTCCTCTTGTTTCACAAGCCAGGCCTCCATCATCTAAATCTCTTTCACAATAACTGTTCCAAGCTCCACAGCAACAAACTCTAGGCACTCAATGACATTTCCAGCCCAAAGTTCCAAATGCTTCCACAATCCTCCCCCAAAACACCAAGGTCAGGTCTATCACAGCAATAGCTCACTCTGTGGTACCAATTTCTGTTCTAGTTTCTCTTCAATTTCTTCAACAAAACACTCTGATCAAAACCAACTTGGGGAGGAAAGGATTTATTTGGCTCACATCTCCTGGGTCACAGTTCATCACTGAAGGAGCCCAACATAGGAACTCAGGACAAGATCCTGGAGGCAGAGGCTGAAACACAGACCATAGAGGAGTGCTGCCTATTGGCTTGCTCCCCTGGCTCATGCTCAGCCTGCTTTCTTATACTTACATAACAACCTGCCCATGTGTGGCACCACCCATCATGGTCTGGGCCCTCCCACATTGCTCAACAATCTAGACAATACTCCACAGAGGTGGCCACAGGCCAGTCTAATGGAGTTAATTCCCCAACTGATGCTCCTTCAACACAGGTGTGTCAAGTTGACACTAAAGCTATCCAGCACAACATGTATTGTAGATCTCATGTCATTAATTCCCTGAACCAAGTTTTTCATTATGAATTAGCAATTATTCAGCCTAAATTAGAATTATGGACCTGATACACAGAAAGATCTACATGCTGATATGCACCTTGATGTATACAGAGGTGTAGCCTATGGTGAAGAGAGCCTTTAGATAATGGAGGTCATCAGCAAGAGCTTCCCAAACTCAGGATTCTAAACTTTATCATGTGACATTTACAAATTGATCTTTTAATCCTTCCTTAAGATCCTTGAGAAGCTAACAGGCCACCTTGTTCCTACAGCAATCAACTTGGAAGATTCACTAAAATTATGAATTGATGAGTGTTTTTCGTTTCTAGAGAAGTCCTGTACCTATATCTTTTCTCATTTTCTTTCTTTTTTAGTGACAGTGAAAGACAATAGATATTAATATGAATTCTGTTTTTTGTAAACCTCATTCTTTTCAAGCCCTTTCCAAAACCAGGCAATGTATACAACCCTAAAGAGGAGTTGACTAGTAAAGTCCAAAGTTGTTAAGTCTCTATTTGTCAAAAATAATAGAAATAATTTGTAACTGAGACAAAAGTTTATAAAAATCTCCCTAGGCATACTTTCCAAAGAAATATGAGAAGGGAAAGGAAGCACATTGCTTGGAACATAGTTTAAAATCATCCCAACTTCTTGCCGGGTGAGGTGGTGCACACCTTTAATCCTAGCACTTGGGAGGCAGAGGCAGGTGGATCTTTGTGAGTTCAAGGCCAGCCTGGTCTACAGAGTGAGTTCCAGGACAGCTGGGGCTACAGGGAGACCTTGTCTCAAAAAGAACAACAACAACAACAAAATAATCCCAACTTCTTATAGTGATCCAATGGTGAGTTTTTCCTACAGTGTCAAAAGATAGGATCATACTCAATTGTCTAAAAATATTCCCTAGATTTCTAAGTTATTCTTAGCAAATTATTTTTATACAATTTAAACTGTTTGAGAAATTCATACTTGATGACTGTATTTACATATTTCCACCCCCATTCCCTCACATCCCATTCCTCCCACATCTTCCAGACTCCCATTCAAATTCATGGCCTCTTTTTCTTCAGTTATTATTACTACATACATTTGTATGCATTTACATACTGACTCTCACTTAGCAACCATTGATCACCTGTAGCTCTTCATCTAAGGGATGGGACCTTATGAAATTTCCACCATTAACACTGACATGTCCTGTATTTAGGCACCTGCACTGATAAACTTTCAAGAGCAAAGCTTCCTGGCACTTTCTAGAAGACACTAGCAGCAAGCATTCCTGGTCCTCTGCCACTTACAGTCTTTCTGCTCCTTTAAAGCAGTGTTGCATGAGCCAGCAACATTGGGGACACCTTGGCCGCTAAACCATTCATTGTTGTAGTTCATAGTCTTAATAGCTATGTAGAAAGAAACCTCCCAACTAAAAAAATCTCAGGCCCAGACAGTTTCATGGCAGAATTCTATAAAACATTTCAAAAATACCTACAACCATTATTACTGAAACTGTTTAGAAGGATACAAACAGAGGGAATTCTCCCAAATTCCTTCTATGGATCCAGCATCACTCTATTACCAAAACCAGGCAAAGATACAACTAAAAAGGAGAATTATAGACCCATCTCCCTAATGAACACATATGCCAAAATTCTAAACAGGATACTGGCAAATCACATACAGACCCACGTCAAGAAGATCATCCATCATGACCAAGTTGGATTCATACCAGAGATGCAGGGATGGTTCAACATATGAAAATCAATAAACATCATCAAACACATAAATGGAATGAAAGACAAAAATCACACCATCATCTCAATTGATGCTGAAAAAGCCTTTGACAAAATCCAGCAGGATTGGATTGGAGGGATCATTCCTCATGATAATCAAAGCCATATACAAAAACCAACAGTCAACATCATTGATCTGAAAAGTGGGGAAAGGACAGAAGCATTTCCCTTTAAGGTAGGAACTTGGCAGGCGCCCCTGTCACCACTTCCCTTCAATAATAGTGCTTGAACACTTGCTAGAGCAATTTAATGGCAAGAACAGGAAATTGAAGGGATACTATTTGGAAAAGAAGTGAAGTCAAGATTATCCTATTTAGCCTGAATGACATATGATTGGTACTTAAGGGATGCTAAATACCTCACCAGAAAACTCCTATGAATGATAATTAACTAGATTCAGTAAATAAGTGGCAGTTTACAAAATTAACCTAAAAAAGAATCAATGGCCTTTCTTTACAACACCAAGAAGACAAAAATGCAGAAATATTCAAAAGAGACCTCCCACTCCAATAAGCCTCAAAATATTAAACACCTAGGACGATTACTAATCAATTAAGACACCAAAGATCTCTTACAACAAAAATTTTAAAAACCTTGAAATAGAAATTGTGCAAGAAGACAACCAGAAGATGGAATCTCCCCTGATCATGGATTGGGAAAATAGACATTGTAAAAATGTCCATTTTCCAAAAACTCTGTATAGATTCTAACTGCAAATTCCAATCAAAATCCCCAAGAGTTTTTCTTCACAGGCTTTGGAAAAAAAGTCCTTACATTCATTAGGAA
>VZQC01000085.1:344859-529859 GCA_009823505.1 Rhizomys pruinosus | reverse complement strand
ACATTCCAGTTCAAGACAGTGTCATGAAATAGTTGTCCTTTTTTCTCTCACTGCTCAGCTCTCATTTTGAAACACTTTACTGTTAGATGAATTGTCTGGGATCATTATATGTTCTACATTTCCTGTTTTGGATTCAGGATTGCAACTTATTAATTGTAATATTTAAAAGAAAAGGAAAGGAGCCAGGGGCAGTGGTGCACACCATTAATCCCAGCACTTGGGAGGCAGAGGCAGGTGGATCCCTGTGAGTTCAAGGCCAGGCTGGTCTATAGAGCATCTGAGACTAAAGGGAGACCATGTCTCAAAAGGAAAACAAGCAAACAAACAAACAAAAACAAAAAAGAAGAGGAAATGAAACAAAAACCAAAATCAGAATATCGCTAAATTTCAAAGTTAACATGTATTTTCTCTCTCTGAGGACCGGCTTTGTTGTTGTTTGAGTCTCATTATGTAGTCTTAAACTACAAACTAGTCCAGCCTCAAACTCAGAAATTAGCCTGTTTCTATTTTCCGTGTGCTAGGATTAAAGTCATGTGCCACCACACCCTCAAATATTTGTTGTTTTCTAGAGAAGTTTTCTTGAAACTATTTGGAAAAGTGTAATTCTGTCCTTGCCATTTAAACTTGCCTCCTATAATTTGAAATTATTCCCTCATTAAATATTTTTCTTGAGTTGTGATTCTAGAAACGTGTCTATAAAATTAATAATATATTACTCATTTATCCTTCAAGCTTTTCAAGTACTGCCATTCAGTAGAAATAGTCGGGGTCCCACTAATGTGCTTTAGTGATGCATACCCTGGCTGCTTCCATCTCTTTTCCTTCACTTCTATTTGTGAGTTTTTCAATAGCTAGTTACAGAAGTGAATATTTTCAATAGTAAGAATTATTCCTTGATAATTTTGCTTGGCGAATACCTGATAATAATCTATTTTGACTTATATGCAATTTTGTATTTGTTAATATACTTCAAAGTAAGGATATTTTACCTGACAATAAAAATGTGCTTTAATTACCTCAACAGAACTATATTCAGATCTTTGAATCACTATGGAATAAAACATCATTTTATAGCCAAACAGAAACATGTTCCCAATCACTGCACTTGAATTATTGTTATGTTGCTTGAGGCTTGTATTAAAATCACTGAATAATTGCAATCATATTATTATAATCAAGTACAGGAACAGTAATTACAGGTTACAGTCACTTTAAGCTGCCCTCAAAGTCCTATATTCTGAACATATGCATATTAAAAGTTTATGTTAGAGATAAAATTAATGAACAAGACTGTAAGCACTTGTCAGTAGGAAAGATGTCACAGACTACTACATAGGGAGTTAGGTTTCCACATCAAGGACAACTGTGTAGCTATGTCATTTTTGATATTTCTGAAGTTAGACCATAGAAAATAAATAAATCAAATTTTAGTAATCTAATAATGATTGTCATACTATCCACTTTAATAAATTTTCCACATTATTTTCTTGGTAATCAGTATTTTAAATTTAAATTTATTCTTTCTTTTACTGTTTGAAAAATAGAAAAAGATATGGGTTTCAAATATGAGAAAAAATTGTGTTCTCAATGAACTGTATACCTGTAAGTCACCAAGGCTAAATTTTCCTTTTTAATTCACTGTGACACAACTCGGGATGGAACTAAGTTAATAAGACAATTTTTCAACTCATGTGATTTAGTTCTGCAGAGATATAAAATGATAAGCTATTTTGTATGCTCTCAATTAGTGTACTAAAGATATGCCATATTTGTATTCTGATTAAAACATTAATCCTATATAGGTTTGATGATATCATTCTTTTATTCAAACAATGAATATGGTATTTTAGATATGAACTATATATTGAATAGTTGTTCTTTGAAATTAAAGCCTGAAACTGAAAGGAACCATAGAGCCCTAGGGGTCTAATCACAAGGAAATGGCTCATGCACACATGTCCCAGCCACTGAATCATTTTATTACACATTCTGATTTACTGTAGAAATGGGGATAAGAGTGAACATAGGACCACAGAACACAAGTAGAAAATATGTAGCACTTGACTGGGCAGAGAAGTGAGAGGAAGAACATCTAAGAAGATTAAATGTCTAAGGTGACTGCCAGCAAATTCCACTAAGATTTCTCATCCAGATGTACTGTACAGGACGATGTACATCACCAAATGAGGATAAATAGGAAGTGACAGTTTTTATAGGCTAGATAGTTTCTCTTGAAGAGACAAACTCTGTGCCAGGTTCACAGACTTTCTATAGCCACCCTGACAGACAACATAAGCCAGATAAAAGGCCAACCAAACACCCAGATGCTGCTGCCTGGAAATTACATATTGGAGTTCAGCATCTGGGTCTCATAGCTGCCAAGTTCACCCCATGGGTGCCCATAGTACTTGGCTCAGATACTGGGCCAGACAGAAGGGGGTGGGTACCATGGAACAAGCTGATCACTACAGTGAACAAGAAAAAGACTGACAGCCAAGTGTATAATAAAATAGCATGAAACAGTCGGTATGGTTTCAAGTGCTTATACCCACATCTTTGTGTTCAAAATAGAATGCTGAGTGTAAGTTTTTCCTCTTTAGTGTAGAGATGATTTAGGAGGCATTCATGGTGGGCATGGTTAGACTTTACCAAGTGAAGGATGCCTGTCATAAGAGAAATAATAATCCTAACTAGACAATGGATTGCAATCCCCTACCTTTACATCTAGTTAAAAATACCTAGGAGAATAGCTAAGCAGAGTGAGGAGAGGCATTTTGTATAAGAGGCCATATCAGTAGTGTAAAAATATGTCAAATCAATATATAAAACAGCATGCGGAATCCAAAATGGCAACAGGGTAATGAAGTGAGTAGTGCAGCCCCCTCTGCTTTCACCTCAGGATGCTAAAACCCCATCAATTTATAGCAAACAGACACTCACTGTATAATGCGTTCTTAGGAGTGTGAAGCATATGGAGGAGTCAGGGAGGATATGTTGAGAATATGCAGGCCAAGGAAACCTCCCATATAGACTTTGATTACTAACCAAAGAAAGTAAGTGAACATTAATATTTTCTGTTGTATTGGTATTGACTATGTTTTCATTCTGCCTTGATTTAGTATTTTTTCTAACTTTAGACTTTTTATACATATGTTCATTTCCAAAGTATTTCTTATCCCAAATGCATACTCTGATTTATGTATTGGCCTGTGGGTAGTATAGCACATCATTTTGTTACATTTCTTCTCTTTAAAGAGTTAAACTACTATCAGTTGAAATATGAGCAATACATGAGAAGCAGTAGTGCATTTGACTCTGTATATAACTAAGGGAAGTAGCCATTAAATTACACCATACATCAAGAATTTTCAAACATGGTGAGGTAACATTTAAAACAATATTCTGTGGCTTTTATCTGTTTTTATTTCAATGCATTATGTTTATTCAATGCAATATGTTTATTCATTTATTTATCATGGAGAGGTATGTGTGTGCTACAGCACACATATGGAGGTCAGACAACATGTGGGGGTGCGTTCTCTCCTTCCACCATGTGGTCCCTGGAAACTAAACAGAACATAAGGCTTAGTGGCAAGTTCCTTCAGGCTGAGCATGTGTTAATTACTTATCTCTCTATATCTTATAATATATATAATATTATATATATCTTATATATGTGTGTGTGTGTGTGTGTGTGTCCTACTTTATTTAGTAGGTGCATTTTCCCATAATATCAAGTATTCTACTTATATTGAACAATACTGGCAAATTAAACTTTTAAATGTGATTCCCCAACTGATGCACTGCTTCATAATTGCTGGGTTAGGGTTTGTACTAATTGTAGTTTATAAAAGAAAACCTAGTAGTTTTCTTAATTGTATCCCAATTGCTTAGCACCTTTCCCTTTGTGCCTGATATATAGTAGTAGCCATACGTTTTCTAATGAAAGAACAAATACAACAGTATCCATTTATTTATATAATGATTTTATTGATGTTTTCTGTATTCCAGACATCATTTCTCAGTTCAATTTAGACATATTCCCCTTTCCCTTCCTCCCCACCCCACCCCAGATCATGCACTCTGCCATAACTGCCCTGCATCTTTCTCTCACTCTTTTTTTATGTTTAGGAATTCACATTTTCCTCCTTTAATTTTATATTACTCTAAAATATAAATACCTACTTTCCACTCATATACAGTAATTACAGAGTATGAAAGTAAGTGGTGGATTGATTCTAGAGCCTGTTAAGAGATTTACATTATCACAACATAGTTGCTTCCAGATAAATATAAATATAACGATAATGTTGTTCAGTTTACCTTTCATCTGGGGATTTGGTGTTAGTATCCACAAATGAGGGAGACCTTTCGCCGCTTGTTTTTCTGGGACCATGTTACTTCCCTTAGCAAAATAGTTTCGAGTTCCATCCATTTACCTGCAAAGTTCATGTCATCCTTCTTTACCGCTGAGTAGTACTCCATTGTGTAGATGTACTGCATTTTTGTCATCCACTCCTCAGTTGACAAAAGTTGTCTCCCATATTTTTGTGAGATGTTATAGACTTCCTTGAAACTTTCATATTAAAAATGTTTGTTCCTTAAGAACAGCATATCACCAACTGGTTTAGGACATTTCTACATTCTTCACAAACAGTGAGGTTTCTCAGGAGGCTGAGAGGGTCAAGAAAGGTTTGGGTAACATAGCAAGATGATATCTAGAACAAACAAACAAAATCAGGCATTCACAAAACACCTTCATTTCAATGGGTTACATCTATCCAAAGTTACCTTATGAGAAATCAACACTAAATTATTAAACTGCTCATTTATTTCAAACAGTTATATCCATTAGAAGTTAGCAAACAAAATTTTATAAAAATAATTTTATTTTCTAAAACAAAAACTGTTAAGAAAATTATCATAATTTTATTTTTTCTTTTAAAAAAATTTTTTTTTATTTCCATATGTGTATGAATGTATTGTCTGCATGCAAGTCTGTGCACCCGTGACGTGCAATGCCGCGGAGGTCAGAAGAGGGTCTCGGATTCCCCTGGAGCTGGAGTTCTCCTGGAATTGGAGTTTCAGACGGTTCTCAGCCGCCATGTGGGTGCTGGGGATCGAACCCGGGTCCTCTGCAAGAGCGGTCGGCGCTCTTGACCGCTAGGCCATCTCTCCAGCCCTTATTTTTTCTTTCAAAACTTCCTAAGCCTAGTTTATAAAAGACAAATAAATTCTCATATACACCTCAACATTCAGTCTATTATAATACATTCCCTTAGATAAAGGTTTGAAATCAGTCTGGCCTCATATATGTGCATAGTTGGAATATGGCTGACCTTGTGATTCCCCAGAAATTATCTGAGAGAAGCCATGCTTCTCAAACCACACCACTGTCATAGGAAAACCCATGCTCAAGTCTCACTAAAATTCACGAGACATTATTTCATTTTGAATTCACTAAAGCAACACCTCTGGATCGGGAATCGAAAATCTTACTTATACCTTCTAATAAATAACTGTTTTCAATAAGAACCTTAGGTATAATGATGATGAAGTTCTGTGGAATTCTAGGATGATTTTGAACAATTACACAGGCAAGATCATGCCAATCTGTATTAATGACTAGCAGCTGTTCTAGGTCTTTAGTGAAGCAACAAGAAATTTTAGCACTATTACTAATAATTACTCAGTTTCTATGTGTGTGTGTCAAGGCAAAAGTGGACAAACATGGACTATAGATTGGCTTCTTTATAAATACTTTTAGCAATGTACTATATGCTCTACTTATATACATACTTTCCATTATAAATGTGCTACTGAAGATCAATTATTAATATACTATGCATAATATTGTATTAATTCATTTCATAATTATTTTGTGAGCATGCCTGATATACCAAATACAATAATAAATTCTAGAGATTAAACAATATTCAAATACAAAAAATACATTTCAGTTTAAGGAAACACAATAAATTACCAAATAATTAACACAATTTCACTGAAAATAAAAATTTATTTTTGTTTGGCTAAGAAATCTTTTTGCAATAAAAAAGGAAATGTTGAATGGAAGTACGTTATAAGTATGACTGTAGGAATTGAAACTTGAAATCAACTTCATTTCTGCCTTGTAAAGCTGACAATGGCTTATGAGCCAGAAATTCTATTCCCAGGTGCATATCCAAGAGAATGTCTCACATATTTGCACTCGAAGTTGTAAGCAAAAAATGTATACCACTGCTAATAAATGCAAAATTTTGAAACTTCCTACTCAAAGAAAAATAGAGAGAAAAAATGGATATAGTTACATAGTAGATTCTTATATAGTGTCAGAAATTACTCAGCTTTTTGTTGTAAAATGGATAAACCAAATGTGAAACTAAGAAATGGTCAAAGGGGCTGGAGTTCAGCAGTGGAGTCCTTGCTGCTTTCGTAGAGGACTAGAATTCAGTTCCCAGCACCCACATTGAACAGCTCAGCTACCTGTAATTCCAGCTCTAGAAGATCCAATTCACTCCTCTGGCCTTCTTGGGCACCAGAACACATGTGCACATGCAGAGATACACAGACACACAGATGCACACATGCACACAAACACACACAAATAAAAATAAATTTCTATACATTACCACGTACAACTTACAGAGTAAGACATCTCAGTCATGTGCCATTGCCCTCATATACTGAATAACCAACATTCTGCTGACTTCCATGGTGCCATATCTAACAGTGGAGAATATGAAGACAAATTTATGAACTTAGCAATCAGGCAAACATGGAACAAAAGTAAATTAAAGTCCATGTAGTTTTGTAGACATAAACAAAATTATTCTAGTAGATTATGTTTTATTCAATACTGTATATTCTTTATTAACATATTTTCCTGGAGCAACACAGTGAAAATAATTCTGTCTTCTATGTAGGTACTTCAAAAGTTGGTTTTTCAGTGTAGACTACTTTCTGAGGAATATCCAAGCACAAAACATAGCCCCAATAATTCCAGGAATATTTTAACAATCTGTGTTTTACCTTAGCATTACAGTGAACTATCCATGTTTCTGTATGTGTCAATGCCTGAAATGCTTAACATCAACATGGGTTTAAACCTGTAGTAAATGAATAATTTATCGCTGAATTCAATTTCATAGCATCCAGGCTTTCCTCTATTCTTGTTTTTCTGTTTTTAGTGTTGCTCTTAGTGTGTTCTATTTTACTGTATTCTGCTAAGTCAGCCTAATTTCTTGATTCTAAAATTATAAATCCATGTCAAGTAACCAATACACTTATTGGTTATTATAACTGTAACAGAAACCCATTTCCTCCTTTTCTATCTCACCACTGCTCTTTTAAGTCTCACTTCTTGAGTCTTTATGTGGATGTGTGGACGCTCTCCCCTAGGAGGTGTGGCTCAGCCAATCAATTAAGGAAATGAAAAATAGGCCAGCAAAGGCTCAGTGTTATGTGGAAATTTATCATTTGCCTAGAAGTACATTTGTTCAATATTGACTGTCAATCTGAATAGAGGAAAGAGAAAATTAACTGTAAATACAACCCTAGCTAGTGTCAAAACTAAGGAGCACTTGCAGTAGGGTTCTGACACTGAAACTTAGAAAGCCTGTAAAACTTCTCCTCAGAAAGACAATTTTCAATAATTGTCCCTAAATACAGATAGCAGAGGGATTTCTCAGAGACAATATTCTTCATTGAATCTTTAAATAATAACTGTATTTATGCCCTTTTTTCAGTAACACTAAAATAACTTTTTCTGCATTTCTCTAGAAATTTTACTGTTACTGATAATAGCTGTACTTTATATTTTAAGAACACTATTATTTTCCTTTTTAGTGCTCTTTTCCAAAGAGCTCAAAGCATTGCAAAGTGCTCTTAAAAGTTATATTCATGTTTCCCTTCCTTTGATCCCTATGACAAAATGCAGCTACCTCTGTGGTGAAATACAGCTACTGCTTATGACAGTGAATAACAATCCCATACAATCCACAAGAAATAACATACCCAATTAAAACTGTAAAGGCGTCTTAGAAAGACAGACTTTAATTAGAGAAGCTGGAATGTAGCCAAGCAAAAAAGTACCATGAAAAGTGGTCATGACCTCATTTTAACACTCTGTCTTATTCAGAAGACCACATCTAGAGTAGCCCATTGCATCAGGCTGACTTGAGGCACTGATTGATGCAGAAGCGAACAAATAGGAGCACTGTCACATACTTAATCATCACAGCATTTATCAAAGCAGCTCAAGGTTTTTCTTGGTCAACCTCCTCCACCAGTTAACGACCTTGTGCAAGTCCATCCATGGGTCATAAACATCACACCAATCTTTTGTAACTTTAGGAAGGGTCACATTGTGCCATCAAGAACAAAAGGAATACAAGTTTTTGTGTAATATTGTATAGTCGAAGGGAAAATTGTTTCCAATATATTATTAGATTGTTGAAGATAATTATACATTGAAAATCATTTAAACATTTTTTAGAATATCACAAGAAAAAAACTTATTAACTCCTCAATGTAGCTCATTAATTTAATCAAAGAAACAGCAAATGGTTAAAAAATTAAAATAGAAAAAATAAAAGAGAAGGTGGGCTTTGTACTGCATCACCTTTAAATGCATAATGCACTTGCATTATTTAGTTGAGAGAAGGTATCCTAACATGCTTTATCCAATATGCTTACAACAATATGAATAGAGACTTTCTATTATTGGATTTTTTTTAAGACAGATTTTTCACTATATAGCCTAGAGTGAATGGGGAGTCATGACACAATGCACATTGTCCTTAAACTCACAATGAACCTGTTTTTGCCCCCTCCCAAGTGCCAGGATCACAGGTATATGTCAGGACTCACTAGATTTTTGGCATAATATAGAGATTTTTTATTGCTTACTTTTGGGGGGGACTTGCTATGAAATAAAAACTTTCCTTTTTCTTTTTTCTTGCCTGCTTTCTCTGCCTAGATAACAAGGAGAGAACCAGAAGATCTTTTCAGCAGAGCACTGGCAATATTTCCATCCACCTTTTGATCTAGCAGCTTTGCTATTGGGGAATATTCATTTTTCTATACAACTCTATTTGGTAACTTTTGTGGTTACAATGGAGGAACACGCTACCCTTAACAATAGTTTGCATTCACCTCTGTAGCCTACATTTTGATTATATTTAAAATATTATACCATAGTAACCAAATATTTTGTTAATTTTATATAAAAATCTAAGATTAATATTAAAATTTCATTCCTTAAGTAAATCTTTGAAACCAAACATAATATTGCCCAACGTTAAGCCAGCATTTGGAAGAGTGATGTGGACAGACAGTTTGAGGCCAACCTGGGTGACACAGTGTCAAAAAACACCACCAGAACAAAGCAACTACAGTGTCAACTGTGACGTAATTATTTTTATTGATAGTTTTTCTACAACATTCCTTTTTCTCTCCAGTAGCAGAAATGGCTTCTCTGGATTCAGGGAATGTCAGTATGCATGTTCACACTCCCATGAAGAACTCCATAACCCAGGCTGGGCCACTACCAAGATTTGTGCTTCTATTTGAATGACAAGCTACAAAATTATGTGGACTCTCAGGACTGTTATCAGTCATGGTCTCTGCCACACTTCAACTGTATAAAAGGCAAGAAAGTATATAAAGAAAGAGGGACATTGTATGGGCATGGAGGTGTTTGATCTAGGTCACAGTAAAGCATGCTATTCTTATACTTATCTGTGGTTGGTTGTACAAGGCCATTGGTTGATGATTATTTTAACAGGGTGTATAATATGTAAAGTCAATGAGGATTGAATCAAATACTGTTTTGTATTATGACTGATCATTGTGTCACAACCGGTTCACAGAGCTGAGCTGCAAACTATAATATTGTCCCTGATCCCATGGAAAAACACTCCCAAGGGAAGTAGATTAACAAATAAACAAGTGTGTAGATACTGAAAGAACAAAACCTATTTAGAAAAACCAAAACATGGTCATGAGATAGTAAAGCTAAGGGAACATAGAAAACATGTCAAGGAAGTTCTCACAAGAACCAATCAAGCAGGCACAGAGTTATAGTAACTTTAAAATTTTTTTAATCAACTCTCTTTCAAGCTTATTACTATCAGCTAACATTTACTGACAGCTATCATGTCCAAGGCAAAACAGGTGGATTTATATCATTTTATTCTACATAACCTTCAGAATTCTACAAAGTTATAATTATTATAGGTTTTGAGATAAAATAACCAAACATGTATAGATATAAACATGAGCTGTTAATCAGAGACTGTTTGATTTCCAAAGGTCTGAAGAGAATTTTTGAAATTATTTATTATATTATTATGAGAGTAACCAATGCTCTCTGGTAAAATTTAAAACTTGTATCTATGTATTATAAAGAGAAAAGTCCCCCTCCCCCCAGCTTCATGTCTTTCTTTTGAGATACAATATTAACCATTGGGTTACTAATTAATTTATCAACATATGAAAACATCCCTTCATAGGACATGCACATAATTTACACTCTCCCAAAGATATACTTGCATATACAGTTACTTCTAATATTAGAAAAGAAATCCTATCTGTGTATGGTAGCACATACCTGTAATCCAGCATCCAGAAGGCTGAGAAAGGTGGAAAATGAATTTAATGCCAGCCAGGGCTACATAACAAGATGTTGTCTCAAAAACATAAATAGATAATATTCAACTTCCATACATCTTAAATCTTCACAAAATCTCCCACAACCTGACCATCCTTTCTTTCCAATTATTTTAGACTTTAAGGCTCATAGTAATAGAATCTCCATGAAACTCTTTCTATCATTAAGGTTATCTGGTCATGGCTAACTTTTGCTCACTATCTGTGGATTAAGAGGCTAATTTACCCAATAGCAACATACTTTGTAGTGAAGTGCAACATTTCAACTAGAAGGATCAGTATCATTCTTTTTGCTCCATCTTTCTTGGCCTTCCATTCAACATACCTGGGAAGGAGGTCTACATCTTATGTCTTCAGATATCTGAAAGAAGAAAGCAAACAGAAACAAAATGTCTTTCAGAGGCCTTCATTGTAGCTTCTATGCAAAACACACATGACCCTGGACAGTCAATCCCATGTAAGGCAGGAAAGGAATATCATCTTGGAATTATTTTCCTTTTTATAATTGCTAGAATTAAGAATAAAGGATGTGAGGTGGATTAGCTCCACTCTTTCTTTGCCTCTTTCTTTTGCCTTTATTTCACTACTTGATATAAAATTACTGGAAAGTATCTTTAGCAAATGACTGAGGAAATTCCAAGCTTAGTCAGCTATACTAAATCAAAAAGCCCTATTCATGTAGTAATAAGCTTGATTTAGGGAAAACACCATCTTGACTTGGAGTCTAAACCAAATATTCTTTGAAATTATTTGGACTGGATATCATTAGTGTAAAAATCTACACTAAGCCCTGAAGGTTACATTCTATCAATACAAAGCCTTGGGCTGCCAGGAAGAAAGACAATTCACAGAGGATTTTAAGATGAGCTCAGCGTGCCAACCAAAGCAGAAGTCTGCAGTATCATTTTCCGCACAACCTCAGATCATTACAGCCTTCAAGATTATATTTGTTACTCAGCTTGTGAGATGTGTCCTGTAAGGTTGAAGAAAAGTGTCAGCGATGACTTCCATCGCTCTCACTGTGATTATTTGAAATCCTCACAGGCATGAGGTCCTTTCTCAGATTATGTATTTCCCATGAACTCTCTGAAACCACTTATTTCATTTTTTAAAAGCAAAGTAAGAAGGGCCACATCACTTCATACCCGTATTGTCACATGCCGCTTCTTTGATAAAACTGCCACAGAAAGAAAAACACCCCACAAATCCATGGTTTCCCAGGCACATTGTAGCTTCAGTGTTTCATGATAGGAGCTGATCTTTCCATTTGGTCCTGACTTTGCCATGTAAATACCACTTACTTATTTTAGTGCTTTACTGAATACTTACTATGTGTCAGAGAAGATACACGTACTCTCTCCTTTCACACTCACAGTGACCACTAGGCAGGTGTTGTCATTTTCCTTTCACAAAGACAAAAATAAAAAATAAAAGCTTATCAAGATCTTAGTTCCAAGAGCACAGTTACCAAGGGGAGTAAGAAAGCATATAATCTAATATGCCAAGTACCTATCAAAGATACTGATCTGTATCTATCAGAGGTTTATTGCCCTAAGATGAAAGTAATGTAAATTTCTTGGGAAAATAATGAGTTATCACGTTCATACACCCCACTAAAATTAATGTGAAATCTTAACCAGACAGTAGCTATCATCTGCTCAAATCCTCATCCATGATGACCATTGTAAGCAGATATTCTAAACTCCATATATCCATATCTATTTTTCTGACATTGGGTCTCACAAAGCCCTCTCATGTAAAATGAAGCAGTCAGGAGACATTTCAGTTGCACAGACACTTTCCAAACCTATTTATAACATTTTTAAATCAGATTAATTTAATCTCACAGAACCTAAGTGTTTCTAAATATTCAGATAGCAGCAGTAATAGAGCTGAGCTATAGGGAATGAAGCAGCACTAGCTCGAACATCCTATGGATAGGATGTTATGGACCTTCCTTAAAGAACATGATTATCACAAGTATTAGAGATGATGTCTAGAAGCAAACATGATCTGATTTTACTTGTCTGTGAGAAAGTGTAAGAAATAAGGAATCAAGCTGTATTCTATTTCTTTTAGCTTACTTGTCTTTAGGTTTGTTTAGCATGTGCCAAACACAATTTAAAATTAAAGTAATAATTTAGAAATTATTGCTTTAAAGCAAAGAAGAAAAGGGTCTCTGCAGGGAAGTGTTTCCCCAGAGTCTTCCTAATACTGATTAACACTAGTTTTTGAAATGTTAATTAGTTTTGAGCTTAACAGCTAGTCGTTGTCTGAAAGGGCATGGTGCAAAACTTTTTCAAAGTGTGGACTAAGGAGTATTTAACTCCTTAATGCCAAGGACTGGCCATTTGCTCCATTGCTGGCCACTGAACCATGAGAATGCCAGGACTGATTAGCTGTGGTGATTAGCAGGCTGACATGAGGACTTGTCATTTGCTTACACTGACAGACTACCTAAAGGAATTTCTAACTTTTGTCAGTCCAATGCCTTCCATTTAGTTGTATTATAAGAATGAATATTTTAAAACTGTTTTACAAACTATGAATAAGTTTATTATAGACAGAAACTTTTGAAATTAGATCTAAAATAACACTCTAGTTCAGTGATTGTCTTTTGTCGTTTAATAGGTATAATGGTAGGAAATAGAACTTTTCGTTTAAGTTGTTTCTTAGAGACGATATTTATTACTCCTAAAATCTGCAACATCTAAATTTCTTTCCTCTTGCTTCTTCATAGGATAGTACCCTCAAAGACAACTCACTAAATACTTCATAAAAGAGAGCAAATATTGTGGGGGAAATAGGTCTTGTAAAAGAAAGTTACAATCTCAATAAGACAACAGATATCAGAAAAGTTTGTACTAAGAAATGTTTGCCTTAGTCAAAAGCATTGCATTTAAAGCAGAAGTTCCTCAGTGTTGTCTTTATACGTATGCATTCCACATTATTTACTCCACATCGCTACTTAATTAGAAACCAAACAGCTCAAAATCTTACAGTTAAGTACCAGTCTATGTATGAATATCAGATTTCTACTTCTTCCAGTTGCCTTCCTTCATTAGTAGGAGCACACTGGTTGTAGTTATTTTCCATTAACATTGGCATAAAAATCCCTTTAACCATATTTGGGACAAAAATCTAGCCTTACAGCATACTGAAAACTGTGTAAGGAAGCCAGCAGTCTGTTGTGGAAAATGGTACTGAAGTATCTATTCAAACATTCACTCTACAGAATTAATGAAATATAAAAAAAAACAAGCCATTGCCACCCAGGTGAAATGTAAATCTAAGGGCAAATAAACTCAGGTGATATTTTTTGAGAAACATCTTTTTTTAATTAATGTTTTGTGTATTTCAGACATCATTTTTTAGTTCAATTTAGACATATTCCTCTTTCCCTTCCCCCCGCCCCACCCCAGATCATCCATTCTGCCATACATGTCCTGCATCTTTCTCTGTCTTTTTAAAGTTTTTCTCTGCAAATGTGTATTGTTTGGGGCAGAATTTAACTATATCAGTCTGTTCTTTGACCTTGTCCTTATGTTGTTGTGGTTCCCTCCCTATTGTATTGCTCCAAAATATGCCAAGATCAATGTCATATATGTCCCAGAATGTCCTCCAGGAATAAACTGTATGCTAATTCCAATATATGTTTAAGAGTTCACATTTTCCCCTTTAATTTTATATTACTCTAAAATATGAATATATACCTTCTGCCCATATACATTAATACCATGTCTGAAAGTAAGTGCTAAGTTAATTCTAGGGCTCATTAAGGGATTCGCATTATAATATCACAATTGCTTTCAGATAGAAAGAAATATAACAATAATGGTGCTCAGCTTGTCTTTCAATTGGGGAATTTGGTACTAGCATCCACAAGTGAGGGAAACCATTCCCCGTTTGTTTTTTAGGGGACTGAGTTACCTCACTTAGCATAATGGCTTCAAGTTCCATCCATTTACCTGCAAAGTTCATGATGTTATCTCCCTTTACTGCTGTATAGAGCTCAATTGTGTAGATGTACCACACTTTTGTTAGTCACTCCTCAGCTGAGGGGCATTTGGGTTGGTTCCAACATTTCAATATTGTAAAAAGAGCTGCAATAAATATAGATGTACATGTATCTTTGTATAGGATGAGTCTTGTGGGTATATATCTAGGACAGGTATGGCTGGGTCAGGTAGTAGGCTCATTTTGAGTCTTTTTTAAATTTATTTTTAATTTTTTAATTTTCATTTTTTATTGATGCTTTGTGTATTTCATACATCATTTTCCAAATCAGTTCAGGCATATTTCCCTTTCCCTTCCCCCCCACCCCACCCCACCCCATCCCAGATCATGCATTCTGCCATAACTGTCCTGTATCTTTCTCTCAGTTTTTTTTTTCATTTTTTAACATTAAGTAATAATTTATGAGTACAAGCATCCTTTATGTAAAACCACTTTGCAAGCAGTTGTGCCCAAACCCACACAGCCCATGGGTCCCACTACCAGCAGGGGGGCTTGTATGTTCAATCAAGTTGATCCAATTCTGCACACTGCTTTCCAGAGTGGTTCTAAGAGTTACATTCCCACCAGCAGTGTATGAGTCTTCCCCTTTCCCCACAACCTCTCCAGCATTTGGTGTCTTTTGTTTTCTTGATCTTAGCCAGTCTTATAGGAGTGAGATGATATCTTAGAGTGGTTTTAATTTGCATTCCCTTATTTTTTTTAATTTTATTTATTTATTTTTATGTGTATGAATGTACTGTCTGCATATAGGTCTGTGCACCCCTGTCATGCAACATTGCGGAGGTCGGAAGAGGGTGTTGGATTCCCCTGGAACTGGAGTTCTCCTGGAACTGGAGTTACAGACGGCTCTCAAAGGCCATGTGGGTGCTGGGGATCGAACCTGGGTCCTCTGCAAGAGCAGTCGGAGCTCTTAACAGCTAGGCCATGTCTCCAGGCCTTCATTCCCTTAATTATTAACTCTGTTGAACACTTTTTAAAATGTTTCTCAGCCACGTTTACTTCCTCATTGGCGATCTGTTTAGCTCTTTACTCCATCTTCTGAGTGAGTTATTTGTTTTCTTACTTCTGTGCTTTTTGAGTAGTTTATATATTCTGGAAGTTAATGCTTTGTCAGATGTATCATTTTTCATGATATTTGAAGGGCTTGTAAAGATTCAGGTATTTTGGGGGGGGGGCTGGAGAGATAGCCTAGCGGTTAAGAGGGCAGACTGCTCTTGTGGAGGACCCTGGTTCGATCCCCAGCACCCACATGGTGGCTGAGAACCATCTTTAACTCCAGTTCCAGGAGAATCTGACACCCTCTTCTGACCTTCTGAGGCATTGCATGACACGGGTGCACAAACCTACATGCAGACAGTACATTCATACACATACAAAAATAAAATAAAATAAAAAAGATTCAGGTACTTTTCTATAGGATTAAAAAAGCTTTACAGAAACCACAGAAGCAGGAGACCTGAACCACAAAGCTTAGTATGGTAGAAGGGCAGCCAGAGAGTAAGAGACTTACTATAACACAGTAAACTCTTCTTTAGCTTCTCAACTTTAAGATTTACAGAAAGAAAAAAACCTAGATCACCATGTTTAAAACAATTTTATTGTGTTATTCCAGCTTGCATGTTCTTGTCAAAGACTTTTACAGATTTAATTAATGCATGATTTGTTTATATGATAAAATTTTACTTATAATAAATCTGTTAATATGCAAACCTTTTAGATCAAGTTTGGGTGGGGGAAACCATTAAATTGTCAAATTAATCAATTGACTAAGGTATAACCTGAATACCCCAGTATATAAATGCCTATTTTCTGAAATTCCTTTTTAAATTTATATCAACCATATTCTCCTTTCACACCAATTAAACCTATTAGCTCATAGGTTGTTGAATTTTAAATAATAATAATAATTATTATCAACAATATACTAACAACACTGTGTAAGGAATTAATAGAAGTATGTGACAGTGAAATGCAGAATACCAATATGCATCATTGATTACTGTCCCTTTGATTTTTCAAGGTTCTTTTATTCAGAGTTCTAATTATTAAAGATTTCAAATGTGAAATTCTCAAAAGGAGAATTTCCAACCAACATCATATTCAATATTATTGGAATCAAGTGTACATACAGCGAGAAACCTTTGTTAATAGTCAAAATGGTTACTGAGCATAGGTCTTACTACTTACACTTGTGAGACCTAAGGCAAGCTCTTCTCTTATGAACATCTGCAATTGGAAGGCAATATATGATTATGCAAGTTCAAATGAGCAGAATACTCTGCATATGGAGAATAAAGTGATCATATGCAGTCTGCCTGGGATCAGGGTGCTACTCTCTCCTAAAACAATAATTTTTGTTGTCTATAAAGTCAACAATCTGCTGTCCAATCTGCTTTTCTTAACACCTCCAGAGCAGATTAATGTCTTAGGATAATGATTCTCTTCATTGGGGGTTCTAAATAAAGCTCCATGTTAACTAATTAGCAAAAAAGTAACTTTAAATAGGGAACTAGAATATTCTGTGTGTAGATAGCTTTCCCAGAAAATTTCCTCTTATAGATGAATAAGCTAACTCATTAAAGATATATTTATTATTTTACAATGAAACTAACAGTCTCCAGCAAATCTTGGGTTATTCTTCCCCTATATGTAGTTAAAAAGCAAAGCAAAACCACCCCCTCGAAATTCCTTTGGGAATCTGGAATCAAGGCAGTGGGAGATTAAATTGATTTGGTGATTTAATATCATCCTGCTAAGACAGAATGATAATATATACATCTCTCAATAGTGATGATTCTAATAACATAAGTGATATTAGCACTTACTGGAATTCTTCCCATGTGCCAAGCACTGATCTAAGTACTTTGTATGAATTAGTTCTTTTAATGTTCATAAAATTTCATGTTAAAAGTTCTATTATCTCTATTTTATAATATAGAAACTCATCCAGAAGGGCTAACTTGCTCATGATCACAAAACAAGGAAATGGCAGAGAGAGAAGGAATTTACACATGAGGCCCAAGTTCTCGTCTTAGAATGAGTTTCCCTTCTGGGAAATGTCAGGAGTAGGACATTGCCAAACTCTGCTCATTGGCTGTCACTTTTACTATTTCCCTAAAGCTCATTTCTGCCTTTAAATTAATAGCAGTTAAAATGCAGCTTATCTTGTTTTTAAACAATATTTATTGAGTATATACTGTATTTCTGGATCTCTACTAGGTACTGTGATTATATATAATGATTAGTGGCAAAGACCAAAATACCTGGTTCTATGAACCTTAGATAGCTATAAACACTGAATATATGGACACATAGATAAAATCAATTCAGAACCTAACTGGCAGTTAAAGAAAAAACAGGTTTAAAACTAGACCACACATGTGGGCATCTAATTCCTATGTCAGTCAAATAGGCCTTCTTTAGCTTTGACACTTGAACCACATCTGCAGAAAAGAAAGCAGAAATCATTCCCAAGAAACAGGAAATAAAATCACTCTGGCAAGCTCTAATAGAAAGTGCCTAGAGTTGAGGGCAAAAGAAAAGAGCAAAGAAGAAATGTGGATTCATTGTAAATGTGTTGATCTATTCATCTGGTCTGTAGCCAAATGTTGCATGCCTGGGAACCGTTCTGAATTCTTGGCATATCTCTACTCTGATTTAAATATTTTACTAACAGAAGGAAATTGTAAATAATAATGATAAAGTTTGCCCCAAATGGCCAAAATAAGTATATTGATTGAAGCAGACAAAACTAGAACAGAAAGACACAGAAAACATGAAACAAAATGGATGGAAAAAGATGAAACAAGCACATAGTAACTCAAGGAAGGACATGTAGCTCACCCCTGAGCCAGTGTAATGAATGTAACAAGATGCATAGCACACTGTTAATATTTTTAATTAAGTAGAGGGGCACAATAATTCTTAAGTGACTCTAAAACTAACTCCAATCCAAGTACCCACAGGTAGGAAATTAAAAGACAATGGCATAATTGTTAAACACAGTATAGCTGATGGAAATATTAATGTACTTCAAAAGATTAATAGGCAAAACCCAAGCAGAACTAATAGTTAAGAACATCAGTACAGATATTAGCAAAGCTAAAATAATGCTGCTTTGTGATATCAAAAATCTGAGAATAAGTTATCCACTCCCAAAATATAGAAAAGATTTATGAGTTGACCATATATGAAACCAACAGCAATTTCACAGAAGTTTAAATAAATCTATATCATTCATATTATATTCTAAGAGTATTAAAATTTATATTAGTAATGAGTAGCTCTGTACCTGGGCATGATGGCACATGGTTATAATCCATGAGTTCAAAACGAGTTTAGGCAAGATAACAAGTCACTCACAAAAGAAAAAAAGAAGAGACAAAAATTGGTATTACATGCCTGTAGTACCAACTACTGGGGAGGATTGAAAGTTTAAGGCCTACCTGGGAAACACAGAGCTACCCTGCTCTAAAATAAAAAATTTTAAAGCCTGGAGGTATAGCTTAGTAGTAGAGTCCTTGTCTAGAATGTAGAAATGGCCTAAATTCCATCTCTATTAGAGAGTGAGAGTGGGAGTGAGAGAGAAATGCAAAGAAAAGTTTTAAAAGCTACTAGAATATAAATTTCAAAATAACTTGTATTTCAAAGAAATTATAATGAAACAGAAAAGATTTAGAAGTGAAAATCATGACAATTATATACTTTGTTGGAACCAGCAAAACAGGACTATAGACTTAGATATTAATACAAATAGCTGTGAAAATAAATTACAAAGTTAGAAAAAAGATAATGAATATAAACATGGAAGAGGAGGTGAGACACTGAAGAGTCTATATGCAGGCACTCACACACCTTCCTGTCAGGTGTGAGGGGGAGTAGTCTTTGACATGTGCTCTTGCAAGTTCTTCCTCATCTCAAGTTCAGAGTCTACAGAGCTAAGGACTATGTACTGAGTTCTCCAATACCTCCATCTCACTGAAGTAGAAAGTGGAGTCATTATAACTCATCAGTATCTACAGGACCAAAAGGAAGAACACATGTTAATTTATAGTGACTATTGTCTACTGTACTTTGGAATGAACAGAGGAGCACCGAGAATGATCACTTAGCAATGTCAACACACATAAATGCACAAGAATGTAAAACAGTGTGCAGCCATATGAAATTTAGTGTTATGATTGGAGTTGATTGTTTGGTTGTAAAATCTCTGTGGCTATTATATTGCTGAAAACATATGGTTTGTTATATATTTTTTTTTACAATTTTTGACACAAAGCCTCAATTTTTATATCAGACAGGCCACCTACATGTGGTAGGCCTCCTTCCTCAGTTACTTAATTGCTGGGATTATAGGCTTGTGTCACCATGACTGGCTCTTCACTATTCTATTATTTGTACCTAATTATGAATAAATATAAATGAATCAACACCCAAATAAAAATATTTATAAAGAAAAGACAGTAATGAAATGGAAATCTGTTGTCTGATGGTTGATGTTCCTTTAAATGTGTCGTTGTGCCTGTGCTGCCTTCCACTAGATGTTCTTCCCCCCAGACCAGGGCTTGAAGCTCCAGGCTACTACAAGCCTCAGGATTGTCCCTGGCCAGCCAGTTAACAATTCTAGTTTGGGTCCAAGCAGGGAAGGTGAGGGTGGTAGGAAGTAAGACCTGGAGAAGAGAAAGAGAGACGGAGTAATTTCACAAGGGGAAAACTCCGTTTAATGTTCTAACACAGGGTTTTTATATAGAACCTTGTAGGAGGTGGGGGCATACAGAATTGGGGCCTGAGACAGGTGGGATTTCAGGCCAAATGCTCCAGATCACTAAGAGAACTGACAATGCTTTGCCCAAGGCATAAAAGTCAGTTGGCACCAGGCAGGTATCACAGACAAGCAGGATATCAGCAGGAATCCAGGCTTGGAAGCTGCTTGCTGACTCTCTTAAGTGCTTCTGCCAAAAGAATACCTACAGAAATCCAGTACAGATATAGAAAATGAAGTCTAAACCACTAATTTGAAAATAATAAAATAGATAATCTCTGTAATTTAAAACAGACATGAAGACAAAAATATATTTATGCCATTAACTTGAATAATCAGGTAAAATAAACACATTCTTAGAAAATCAGATATTACTAAGTCTGGCCACAAGTTAAACCAGAGACATTGACTAATAACAGAGCAAATAACCAAAAATGTCTTTCATTTTAAAAATGGCTTCTCATTTAAGGAGAAATAGACCTGCTAGTAAGAAGGGAACAGGAAAAAAGCAACAGAACAAGATGACCCAAATCATGCTCTCAAAGGAAGACCAACCTTAGTTTCACCAATGAGGATTGATATTGGAGTCTTGATGGGTCATTTATGTTCTAGTGTTTATTATCTGCACCTGGATATAGGTTCTTTCCCAACATTCTCCAAGTGAGTTGGCTTTGTTTCCCCCAACAGAAGGCAAAAGATATTCAGAGCATTCAGCTCTAGCATTCTAGGAACATTTGATGAACCATCCAGGAAAGATGTAAGCAGAGCATCCGAAACATATTAAAGTAAGTGTTTGTGCCATTTTTAACAGTTATCCCAAGGCTCATAAATGAAGTTATACAGCAACAAGTCACCTTAATTTGAGGGCTAAGAATATAGATCAATTGATAGAGTGCTTGTCTTATGTTCATAGATCCCTGGGTTCTATCCCAGCAATGTATAAACTAGGAATGATGGTACATACCACATTCAAGAGAGGGAGACAGAAGAGAATAAATCATCCAAGGTCATCCCTGCCTGCATAGATCACCGGCATTCAAGGCTTCTTTCTCAAATAAAATAAAATGCATGATTTTGAGAGTATTTTTCAGAGTTATAGAAATACACACATAAGAAAATGGCCCTCCTCACTACTTCAAATGCAGACAGAAAGCCTAACTGGACTTACTAGGACTTTGACTATAGGCCTAAAGGATTTCATCCTATGACTACCCTAACCTCACTAAAACACATGTGAGTGGATAACAAAATAGAACTTCTTTATCTCAAAGTCCAGTGAGACCATAAACTTACAAAATGAAGGGATTGGTGTTGTATGGCTTATATTCCAAAGATGTGTGTTAAGCTTATATAGTTCCCCACAAGTAGTGGGAAACTCTTCCTCTAACAATCACAAGAAGATGATAAAATATTGACATCCACAGCAACAAAAAGAGAAAACTTTTGGAGAAAAAACAGTCCTGAGGAGGTTGCGAAAGGGTCTTTTCTTTGAAATAATTCTGTGTCCTTCTTTAAGAGACATGGACAGATGCTGGATTCTTAATTCAAATCCACTGAGAACACATTAACAGATTACTCAAAGATCTTGTGTTGTAATTGATGGAATGAGGGACAAAGGGACGAGTATCTCTTCCGTATTTAGGAATATATCCATGGGAGAAAACATGGCTCTGAGTCAGAAAAGCAGAGGAACAATGATATATTTTGGAAGCAAACTAACCTAGTACCACCCACAGAGTAAACATATGTGGCTATAGATGTTCAAAGGTACTCTACTAAGTAAAATATAAAACCAGTTGAAATGTTACATGGCTCCAGACAACACTGATAATGGTCAATTGCATTAAACAATGAACTCCATGTGGGAGCTGCACAGTAACTGGGGTGCTAATGTCCAAAGAGAAAATGCCATCTTCATTTCCCTCCACTAGGATATTGTAGTTAGAAGTTACTAAGAAGTATAAGTCTACAAAAGTAGTCCAAAAAGTCAAAAGTCATCTGTAAGATCTCCCTAGCCTGGTATAATCCTGACAACTTATGAACCCCCTTTTCCTAAACTACTCTCTCATACCTTGGAAAAAACGCTGAAGACATTGAAATCAGGCATTTGAAAGGGAAGTGGAGGAACTAGAGCTAGCAGAGATAACAGCTCAGAACACTCTCCTCTACCCACCAGGATCCACAGTTGAAGGGATGGAATATGCATCTATATACCAGAATAGATACTTTAGATGTTTTTTGTTTGTTTGTTTGTTTGTTTGTTTGTTTGTTTTTTAAATTATATTCTTGGGATTAAAATCAACAGAAGCAGAAAATAACCAAAATATAAAAGAGCAACAGACTTAAGGACTCTGCTAACAATTTCGTCAAAGATGTAAGAAAAAATTATTCTAGAGGTAAAATTTAAAGTGTCATTAAGACAGTAAAAATTATTATTCACATTTTAACAGTACCAACTTACTTGATTAAATAAGGTTATTCAATATGTAGCTATGTCTTCCTCCCTTATTTATGTTGAGATCCTAAACCACAGTACCTTAGAATGCAAGTCTATTTTGAAATAGGACATTTATAATTGTTATTAACAAAGATAAGATCACTGAATCAAGGTGAGCCCCTAATCCAATGTGTCAGGAAAAATTTGGAAAGAAATACATGTGTAAAAGAATGATAATAAAGAAAACCATTTTTCAGATCAAGAAACCTGAGGCACATTAAAGCTCTCAGAAGAAAGCTGTCTTATGCTTTTTGGATTCAAAGACAACACTATCATAGACTGGTGCTTTAAAAATGAAATTTGCTTTCCATAGTTCTGGATGCTAGAGGTCCAACATTAATACACTTGCATATTAGATTCTGTTAAGAACTTTCTTCTTATTTTGTAGACAAGCTACCTTGTCACTATGTCTTCATGTGGTGAAGAGGGAGGAACTGCTGGTCATTAATATTTCTCTTTTTATTGATTTACTTTTATGTTTATGAGTATTCTGCATGCATGGGTGTAAGTGCACCAGTGTATGCAACCCAGGGAGGCCAAAAGGAGGGCATCAGATCCCCTGAAATTGGAGTTCTAGACAGTTGTTAGGTTCTGGGAACTCAAGCCTCATCCTTTGTGTGAGCAGTCAGTGCTTTTAACCATTGTGCCATCTCTTCAACACAATTTATATTTCTTTTTTTTTAATTTTTTATTTTATTTTATTTATTTCTGTATGTGTATGAATGTACTGTCTGCATGCAAGTGTGTGCACCGGTGTCGTGCAATGCCGCGGAGGTCAGAAGAGGGTCTTGGATTCCCCTGGAACTGGAGTTCTCCTGGAATTGGAGTTTCAGACGGTTCTCGGCCGCCATGTGGGTGCTGGGGATCGAACCCGGGTCCTCTGTAAGAGCGGTCGGCGCTCTTAACCGCTAGGCCATCTCTTTCTTATTAAAGACACAGATCCCATTATAAGTGTTCATTTAAGTGATCTCACCCAATATTTAGTACCACTTAAAGACCCCTCAGAGATATTTGATCCACAGCATAACCAACTTTTTAAAGGATTGATTCCAAATTTCTAGTGTCCAGACAGATCTGTAAAACTTGTTTTGAAGCTATCAATTTTGTTATGACAGCAATGATTACTTAGTGCATTTATTCATCCATATATGTCTTTCCACTTGCCTTAATAATCAGCCAATTAATTTTAGGTATTTTCTTTTTTTCTTTTTTTTAATATTTTATTTATTTATTTTTTATGTGTATGAATGTATTGTCTGCATGTAGGTTTGTGCACCCCATGTCGTGCAATGCCGTGGAGGTCAGAAGAGGGTGTCAGATTCCCCTGGAACTGGAGTTCCCCTGGAATTGGAGTTACAGACAGTTCTCAGCCGCCATGTGGGTGCTAGGGATAGAACCCGGGTCCTCTGCAAGAGCAGTCAGTGCTCTTAACCGGTAGGCCATCTCGGCAGTCCTGGTATTTTCTTTTTTTAAAGATGAGAAACTCTACATAATTATGTTCATGTTGTGATCAACATTAATAGGTCTATGTTTTATTCTGTAAGCATCAAGCTTTCATTGGAAAATGAATTCAGTGTTTTGTAACCATACTTAAAATCCTATAGTGTTTTTTTATTGTACTATCAATATAAGATTAAGATCTCAGAAAAGTCCACAAATCCCAAGTGATCTAGATATTGCCTATGTTTCTAAACTCAAATTCTTCCTCTGTACTCTTCTTATCCAAACCATCCACGTTTCCTCTGTTCTCTAAACTTTGTCACTTAACTTTCTTTCCATTACATTTTGGTCCCCATAGCCATAGCTAATGAAATTTCATCTCCTACTGTTTATACTCTGCCTTATTACCTTGTTTAATCTTTTCTTTGTATTTGATCTAACCTCACCCATTGATAGGCTTATTTTCTCGGCTTATTTTCTCTTTCCTAGAATTTATTCTTGAGGAGAAGGATTTTGTTGTTTTATTTATTCGTATGCCCCATTTGTTACTGAGTCCTTGTATTCATAGAACAAAATCTATCACTTTGAATTACATGTTGAAGTTGTTAATATTAATTGTCAATTTGACCCAATCTAGAATCACCTAGGAGAAAAACCCCTAGGCATGTCTGTGAAAGAGGAATTTTCTCTGTTGGGTTAACTGAGGTGTGAAAGTCCACACTAAATATGTGTGGTGGGGAGGTGCAGCAGTACAGGAACACAGAGTATGAGACTAAGTAAAAAGGTCAAGCAGGGGCTGGAGAAATAGCCTAGTGGTTAAGAGCACCCACTGCTCTTGCAGAGGACCCAGGTTTGATCCCCAGCACCCACATGGCGGCTGAGAACCGTCTGTAACTCCAATGCCAGGAGAACACCAGTTCCAGGGGAATCTGAGACCCTCTTCTGACCTCCACGGCATTGCATGACACGGGTGCACAAACCTGCATGCAGACAGTACATTCATACACATACAAAAATAAATAAAATTAAAAAAAAATAAAAGGTCAAGCATAGAATTTTTCCCTGCTTCCTGACTGCAGATGCAATGTGAAGTCCTCCTACATTGTTCTGCCATCAGGCCTTCCTCTCCATAAGGGGCTTAGACTTCAGGCCTTGAATCAAAATAAACCCTTCCTTCCTTAAGTTGCTTTTGTGTGGTATTTTATCACAGCAATAAGAAAAGTAACCAATATAGAAAAGTTGCTACCGAGAAGTGAGTCCATAGCAATATAAACCTGACTGTGTGGTTCAGTGGTCTTTGAACCTGATTTGTAGGAGAAAAGTGGAAGAACTTGGAGCTTTGTCGTAAAACAGGCCTACAATGTAATCAGAGTTCAATGGAGTATTCTCTTGTGAGTTTGACAAACCTGTACCCCTGAAGAAGCACCGCGGAAGCTCTGATCATAATGTTTCAGAGGAGAACATAAACTTCACTGGGAGCTGGGCTAGAGGCCACTCATTTTACATTGTGGAGAAGTATCTGGCTGCATTCTGCCTATGGACTCAGAACTCACATGAAGCAGAACTGAAGCCAAATGGACTAATTTGCTTAGCAGAGGAACTCTCCAAACAGGGTGTAACAGGAACACCTTGACCCTTACCTCTTTGCAACAAAGGGAAGGCAATGCACTACAGTCTGTGCCTAAGTGCACGTACATGGTTCTGCCTGTCAGGACCCTGTACCACAGGACAACAAATCAAAAGATCTATTGCCATGTATGGGGGACCAAGAAACTGAACTGTAAAGGTGAATCAACAGGGGGTGTAAACGCCTGGGCTTTTACATTCTCTGGGTACTCTTAGTTACAAACCCATGGAGTCTGGTACTGACATGAATAAACAGCTTCCTTGGAAGATATGCCTTGGGGCTTTGTTTCTCTGTACATAGCACTGCCAACAAAGCTATCATTCACTATACATTATGGTCCTGACTTACTGTTTTCATTCAGGTCTATAGTGAGTATAAAACTGACTGATTGCAGAGGCAGGCAGATCTTTGTGAGTTCAAAGCCAGCCTGGTCTACAAAGCCAGTTGCAGGACAGCTGAGGCTACAGGGAGACCCTGTCTTGAAAAGAAAAAAACAAAACAAACAAACAAACAAACAAACAATAAAAAACCCCCAACAACTTACTGTCTGTTGCTGGGATAACACACCATAACCAAGGCAACTTATAGAAGGAAGAATTTGGCTTATGGTTCCAGAAGGGTGAGATTTCACCATGGAGGAGAACCATGGTGGCAGAAGTGGCTGGAGAAGTACACACTGGAAACCAAGAACAAAGCTGGAAGGAGGACAAAGCTATGAGCTGTTTTTTATTTGTATTTTTATTTTATATGCATGAGTGTATGTATGTGCACCCATGTTGTGCGATGCCTGTAGAGGTCAGAAGAAGGCATTGGATCCCCAGAACTGGAGTTATGGAAGTTTATTAGATGCTACATGAGTGGTGGGAATCAGACCCAGGTCCTCTGCAAGAGTAGCCAATGCTCTTAACCAGGAACTCATCACTCTAGCCCAAGGCTAAACTTTTAAACTTCTCCCCCCCCTTCCCCTGCTGTGAGGTGACATACTGCTTCTAGGAAGGCCACGACTCCAGAAGGTTATATGTCCTTTCTTAAACAGCACCATTAACTGACCAAGAGTTTGAATACTTGGAGCCTATTGGGGAAATTCTGACTTAAACCACCACTGTAAAAAAGAAGAGAACGCAGAGCAAAAAGATAAGGAAACTGTGCAGTTTAGGAAGTACAAGAATGTGAGGTAGTAAGCCATTACAAATAAAACAGGTATTCAAAGTGATTAGCAAAGAACAGAGAAAGCTAGTGTCCTGCATTGAAGCAAATGGGAAGAAAGAAGCCTTGAAAACAACTCCCCATTCACTGAAGACTGCAATTTTTAAAATGCAAATTCATTTGAAAGGGAAAGTATTCCTTGTTCATAACTAAAGGTTGAAGAGTGTGTTCCATTAAGGATCAGCACACAATAGTGGGTGGAACTGTGTTCTAAGAGGTACAGGCTTCCTCCTTGTAACAGTATTTGTAACCTCTTCCACATGGAACTAGTTTTGCAAGCATGAAAGATGCAAGATTATGAAGGTCATGGAATCTTGAAGCATGTTTCCAAAATGGTCTTGAGGCCAGGCAATTTATGGCAGAATCAAATCCCTGCAAGAAGACCCAGAGAGGACACTGGGAGAAGCTGTGAAAGTGAAGCATAAATTGCAAATAAGACTTCAGGAAGTTGGAGTCAGAATCATGGAATGTCTTTTTAGAAAAGCTGAAGACATATAATGGAGCTGACCTATGTGAGAGCCTGTTAGCACTGCATGCAATAGACCTGGAGGGGTGAGGTCACTGAAGCCTGCTGGAACCCACATGATCACGATCTCCAGATGCTGAACATAGAGCTGAGTGGCTTGATGTTCGTCTGCAGGGTTTCGGTCTTGTTTTGGTCCTATATTTTCTTGCTATGATCATTTTTGGAATGGGAATGCTTACTCTGTACCATTGTATATTGGAAGTGTATAGTTTATTTCTTGATGTTATAGGGGCTCCTATGTAAGAGTCAGTATGGGTCTCAGAAAAGACTATCAATTTTGGAACTGGACTAAGTGCTTTTTGCACTATAAACTGGCCATGAGGCTATGAGGACAAGAGGTGGAAGGTGGTGGGTTCATTTTGAGGAGTGACCTGGTGCACCAAAAGGAAAAAAAAGTCAGGACTCTAACAAAAAGGAAGTTTGGTTTATTTTAGGCATGGGGGCTGGCCTGTCTCTGTTGGAATTACGACGACCTGCACATGAATGTCCCCAAAGTGGCAGTTTTTAAACCCAAGCACATAAGGAAGTTTACAATTAGGTAGGGGGGAGGAGGTGAGGATGGGGCGTAGGTGGATCTGTTACTGGTGTCACTAAGAGCATCTTGAGTTAAGCTGAGGCTTGTGACTGGTGTCAGGTAACGCATGTGATTGCTGGATGTTGCAACAACTTTCTCAGGAATGTCTGCCTCAGTTGGTTTCCTGGAATCCCTGACTTAGGGGGGCTTTACTTAGCTAAATTTTTCTTAATGAAAAACAAAATAATATTACTATGGAGACTTTCATTAAGAAAAATTTAGCTAAGTAAAAATACTTGGATAACCTGTGTTCTGCTGATCTTTTAAGATTCCTTAAAATGGATCATTCATGCCTTCACCTATACAAAAACATAAAACCACCTTGACACTTCTAACATGAAAAGAAATGTTTTTTGACTCCAGTTAAATGTAGTACTCATTTATAAATATATACAAATAATTAGAAAACAATATGTCCACAGTGTTAAATTCATGACATAGGAGAAGGAGCACTGAGTTCTTCAGTAAAAATACATATTAGTTTGAAAGATGAACACCCTGCTAGTTGAAGGTGAAGAGAGAATTACAGCCCACACTGCCATGGTCTGACTGAAGGTCTTCTGAAAAATATCTAGCGCTCTACCTGGTACTTTCTGACTCAGAGCTTTCCACATAGGTGGAACACAGACAAACATTCTCTACTCCCTTCAGCAGAACATGAGTGGGCATTGAAGAGCATCCTTCTCAAGGAAGAATTCCTACAGTTTACTTACTACCATTCCAAGACTTGGCCCTGGTCTGGAAGTTCTTGGGCTATGCTTCTGAATTGATCAGCATGCCTAACATCTCACTATTGCAATTCTTTTCTTGAAGTTAAATTAATACAAACTGCCCAAGGTCTCCCATTAAGCATATGGTGACTTGGAAAATATATTTGTCTTTACTGTATCTATAGTGGCTTTCATGAATATTTGAACAAAAATCAGGAAATAGTAAAGGGATCCATCCTGAAATCGGCCTACATGGCCAACTGTACATTCATTGCCAGTCTCAAGATAGCATTTTGGCATGAAACTCAATTTTCCCTTAGAATAATTTGCATTGTGATTATGGACTAAATGTTCTCAAAGTGTCTAAGCTATAATTCTTCATGAGACTACACTTTAGCACTTGACTACACATATGCAAGCCTAACTTACAGATTTGGTCTTTATGTTTACCCAAATTCTCTATAAGATCGTGGCCAAATTTTAATGACATGCATTGCTTCTGACATGATTTACTTGCTCTGAGCATTTTTTTCCAAAGGGATTTTGCTTTCCATTAAATATCGACTGAACTTTTGTCAAGATTTCTTCTGTTGATCGAAATCTTTTTTTTTAAACCTCTAATCTTCCAAAATACCTAGCCCTATGCAAAAACAAACAAACCAAATTATAATACATATTACTAGTTTGATTTGACACTATAAATATTTAGGCAATATTTCTATTTGTATGAAAGATGTTTAAAAGTGAATTGAATGTGTAACTGTGTATCCGGTAGGATGAAGCACATAGTATTGAAACAAAGCAAGACAAGACAAAGAAAAGAAAAAAAGAACAGAATTGTTAAAATATAAAAAAATAATTATAGAAAATGAGTGAAAGAAAAGAAGAAAGTAAGAGCGCTGGAAACAGCAGAAGCTGCATTATCTGTACATAATGTGGCTATAATACTACATTGGTCAGCAACTATAATGTAAAAGGTAATGTGCAAGAGTTTTTATATGCTTCTCAGAACTATAAAGGGAGTGTGAGTGGATTTTAAACATTTTGATTAGCACCACAAAGATTTTAATGCTTTATTTAAACAGTTTGCTATAGGGCAAACACATTTGGTAGACAAGTAAAATGAAAGCACGGGCATCAGTTTCTCTGTTTTCTATTAAGTAATGTTGCGAAGTAAGCAGAAGTTGGATTCAGATATCAGATAATTATCTCCACACTGTGTGTCACAGTAAATAATTTTAATTGGTTTAACTTCAGGGACCATTACTGGCCTAATTAGAAACATGAAAAGGCTACAAGTATTAGGAAATATCCTGAAGGAATGAGAACATTAGCAATTCTGTCAAGCCATTTTTAAAATAAGTACACAGTAGCAGCCACATTTCAGTGAGAGGCATGGTACTTTGAAAGGTGCTTTTAGGAAGACCATGCTTGCGACTGTAATAAGAGAACTGTAATGGGAAGCATGAAAATGGGGTAACAGGTTGTCCTGTGTGCTCTTTCTGTGTTAAAACATTCTGATCACGTTCTGATTGCTGTTTTTAAAAGATGCAGGTTGATGTTTTCAAAGTAAAGGGACAATAATTGAGGCTGAGTAAATCCTTATTGAAAATAGACTTACTGAAAGAGAAAAAGATCCCTCCTGCAGTGCAGCGTTGAGAGAAAGGTACTTAGCAGTTTATCATTGTTCTTTCACTTCAGTTATCAAAAATTCACCAGAAACATGTGGCTATAATTCAGTGAGGTATACATATATATTATAACCCAGTGAATATTTAGAAAATGGCTACACTCAGAATGAAAATTAAGATACTGTGACCATTACATTTGATATTATGCTAAAAAAAAAGAACTCCCTTTAAGTTGTTTGTCAGGGTAGTACAAGAGATTCCCAAAATAAGAGATGTTATTGCTACAGCCCTTAATTGTCTTCCATAACTTAAAGAAAACACCCATTGCACAAACTCACACACACAAATACATATATTAGAGTACAGACATTTTGGAGGCTGGGAAGGGAGTTTCAGATATGGGAAAATTAAAGATAGGATCCAAAAGGTTAAAAACAAAACTTACAATATTCCATGATTTCCCTGTGGTTTTGAGGTGGAATTTATGGATTATTTAGTTTAGCATTCTCATTTTTTTTAATTAATTTTAATTATTTCTGTATGTGTATGGATGTACTGTCTGCATGCAAGTTTGTGCACCCGTGTCGTGCAATGCCGCGGAGGTCAGAAGAGGGTATCGGATTCCCCTGGAACTGGAATTCTCCTGGAATTGGAGTTTCAGACGGTTCTTGGCCGCCATGTGGGTGCTGGGGATCGAATCCGGGTGTTCTGCAAGAGCGGTCGGCGCTCTTAACCGCTAGGCCATCTCTCCAGCCCCAGATTTCTCATTTTTTACCACAGTCACATATGGTTTTAAATTTTAATTTTGATTTAGAAATAATTAATGAATTTTAAAAAGTCAGTTTTATTTTAATATTGTAGACATATAATATTTCATATATATATGTGTGTATATATATATATATATATATATATACACACACTCATATACGACATGCACCAGGACACATAAGAATGCATGTATGCACACACACAATACAATTTTACAAGAATTACAAATTTTACATGCTTGTGCTTTGACAAACATGTCTTCGATTACTGCATTATGACATTTTGTTGGGTAAATATTCAAATAGTTAATACTTTAACTAGTTATGTACTATTTTCTTGAATAATTCTATAATACTTTACACAATTTCCTTAAAATAAATATGAATTAAATAATAAACATTTTTATTTGTTTTCTAACAACAAAAATACTTAAAGAAAGACACTCTATTTCTAAGGACATCACATCTGACATAGGGCTTGGAGCTGTTGAGCTGGATCTGACCTGGAAGCCTCCCCTCTGAAGACTAGCTCTCATAGTATCAGATCATACTGTGAAAGCTTCCCGGGCTGGAGAGTGGGCCTAGCAGTCAAGAGCGCCGACTGCTCTTGCAGAGGACCTGAGTTCGATCCCCAGCACCCACATGGCGGCTGAAAACTGTCTTTAGCTCCAGTTCCTGGGGAATCCGACACCCTCTTCTGACCTCCGCGGCATTGCACGACACGAGTGCACAGACCTACATGCAGACAGTACATTCATACACATACGAAAATAAAGTAAAATTAAAAAAAAGAAAGCTGCCAAAGGAGAAGGGGGGGGGCAAACACTGATTCTACTCAGCTGTAAATCCTACAAACCACAAAAATAACTATCCCAGTAAACTACCTCTAGTGTCGTAGTAGTGGCACTTTTATCTTGGGGGTAATCAACAGCTGTCTCTGGTCTGAAGGCCTGCTCAGTGGGAGGGAATTCATGTGTGGTAATGTAAACACAGCCAAGCACACATGCCTGGAGATGGCATGGACCCTTGAGGAAAACCTACTTTTGTCACATCCTAAGACTAATGTAATCTCTTATGTACACTTATATTTACAGACAAGTGTACCCCTTACCAGTCATCAAAGAAGCTTCTTTTTCCAATGTGTGGATACTATTATGAAATTACACAGCTGGTCAAATGCATAGAATATGTTTCTGTGAGGTACTCAGTCCTAAGTGACATATCTACAATGCAACCTCTCCACCTAACTTAGTCTCAGGGAACAACTTAGAAGATAGGCTGAAAGAATGGAAGAGACAGAGGTAGAAGACACCTGTTTCCACTTAAGGCATTAGGCATGATAGGGAAGCTACACAAATGAAATCTCCACAGTATAGTAATTTAACAAGATCGGCATATAATAACAGACCTATTGGCATACCAAGATAGATGGTGAAAATCATACTGATGGGGGGTAGGAGGGTGGGAGGCAGTGTTCTATAGGCAGTAGCTCCTTGAGAGGAGTTTATCTAACTCCAAAAGGGCAGCAGCACTAATACAGAATACAGGTATACAGGAACATCGCTGAATGGTCTCTCTCTCTCTCTCTCTCTCTCTCTCTCTCTCTCTCTCTCTCTAGCAGTAATAACCAAGGAAAGGAACAGAAAATTGAATAAGAGAGGGGAGACATGAGAAGAGTTGGAGTGGGACTGGGAGGATGGAAATGGTACAAAGACTATACTCAAGTATGATGTTCACAAAATATTTAAAAATAAATTAAAGGATAAAACCCACACAGGATAGAAGATCTTAAAAAATTTGCAAGATCAACCTGTTTCAAACTTTGACTGTTTATATCTTGTTCATGACTATAGTGTGTCATCTTTTTTACCTGAAATAAAATTAAAATTTAAAAAACCCTTTGTACTCTTAAATAATTATTTAAAACGCAAAATGTCTACATGGTGTAAAATATCCAGATTGTCATGAAATATTAGATAAAAGATGCCATCAATAGTTACTAAGAAAAATTTTGTTCTTTTAATGTAATCTACATTTAACTTCTATTTCCTGAAATAAGTAACAGTAGCATTAAACCTTTTGTTAAGGATATGAAGGTTTTATGTGAACCAGACCATATTTATGTTGACGAAAAAAATTAAACATATTTTAGCCTCTTTTTGTTTTTTGAGACAGGGTTTCCCTGTCTTGATCCAATTGTGGAACTCTACACTATTCTCATCTAGTGTAAGAGAATCTTCTTTTATGAATAGTATCTCAGATATTTGTAAAAATAAGGATACTTCTTTTGAAGACAGCATCATGAAATTTGTAGGTAAATGGATGGAACTAGGAGCTGTTATGCTAAGTGACACAGATGCAGAAAAAACAAATAACGTATGTTTTCCCTCATTTGTGGACCCTAGCACCAAATCCTCATAAGAAAGTATTTATCTGACTGTAACTGCAGGAACCAAGTAAAGGAAAAGGAACCAGGACAGTAAAGGAAAAGAGGGAATGAGAGAGAAAGCTAGTAGGTGACAGGTGATACTAAGGGAGGAATGGATAAAATCAGGGTATCTAAATGGGAGGGGAGAGGAAGGGTTATAGGAGGAAAGGAGAGATAAAGGGGAGAAAAAGGAGCCGAGAGAAGTGGGGGCATAGGAGACTGGCAGTGTCAAGGGAGCAGTGGGGATACTGTAAATGGAGCAGAGACGGAGGGAGGGCTAGGCAGGTAAAGGGAGAGCAGAACCATTTATCACTGTATATATTCAGATGAAGATGGACTGAAATTACATTTTTACTTATTATAATAACAGTATAAAATGTTGCCATGCAATTGTTTTCAGCACTATTAGTGACAATGGATTTTGGAATGATTTAGAAGAAGTACATTAGGTTTACTGAATTCCTTAATAGGATGTTAACTAGGGTGAGACTATTTTCCATAATCTGTCCTTTAAAACCAAACACTCATGCTTTCAACATCACTTTCTGACCTGTATACCAATTTTCATATAGATTCTGCCAGCTACATTCTTTTATTGCTAACAGACTTTAATCACCTTTCATGTCTGATGCTCAGGCACCCTGTGCTCAGCCTCCTAGGTTTCTCCAACTCTCTCCATTAGATCTTTATTATTTCCCTGTGACCAATGAGTTATAAAAATAACCCTTATGGCTGTTCTTTTTATTGTGTATCCTCTCTAGATTCCTAGTCAAACTCTTTGTGGCCTGCATCATAAGTGCTTAATTCTGTGCCTCTTACAGAGGATGCATCTCTGACAACATTGTACTTATGAAAGATCCTTTTAAATAATTACTTTGGTTAAATCCAATGCATGATATCCTGTGCCATCCTCAAGTTTCTTAAATCACTGGGAGTGCTGAAGGTAAAGTAAGAAAGCAATTTAGCTGTCCTTATCAGCCCATTGTTGTTTGATCTGTTCTTATAATTTCCAAGGAAATTTTAGATCAAGTGATCTTAATATTTTTATCAAGCAACATTAAGTGTTTCTGTTTTTATTTTAACCCTATGGAGACCTCTCACCCACAGTGATTTCCATATAGTAGCTGCTCATCTAATCTTTGAGCTCCCAAGTTATCCCCATTCCCCCTTCATTCCATCTGCACTCTGTATCCTTCCCCTCGAAAGACTGCATTCCATTGCCCCCTACAACTTTCCTGACCTCCATGAATAAGCTAATTTAAATTTAAATATATATTCAGATATTCAAAGTTAGTATTCACGTATAAGAGAGAACATGCCATGTTTATCTTTTTGGGTCTGAGTTACCCCATTCAGAATTGTTGTTTCAGGCTCCATCCATTTACTGGCAATTTCCATAATTTCATTTTTCTTAACTAAATAATATTAGATTGTGTATATTTACCTATTTTTCATTATCCATTGAACAGTTGATGGACAAGTCTTAAGGACCTGCCTGAGGTTAAATAAAAACACAATCAAATAATCTCTTTGGAGGAGAAAATTTTAAGATAGTATACTTTGAAGTCTGTGGCCTAGTTGTTACTGGTTACTCTTACACGGTTCGATTGAAATAAAGAGAACATGGGGCAAAAAGAAATACAAACCTTACAGTTTGGAGATAAAAAGGGCACTTTAAGAGGAAGCTTAACATTGCCCTCAAGGCATGTGTTGGAAAAGTGAGAAGAATTGTCATTAAGATTAGTTCCATTAAGGAGAAGCCTATGCTCAGTACCAGAACCACAGGAAGAGTATCCCTAGGACCAGACCCTACCTAGCTAAGCTTTCATCTTATGAAAGCCTAAGGTGCTTTCTACTCCTAGAAGCCAGCAACAAAATTTGCTGCAAATGTGATTCGAAGTGTCAACTTCCACCCCAACCTGGCAACAGAATTTTCAGTGTCATTCACGTGGTATTAGCTTTGGAAGTGTAAGAGTGCAGTCAGCTTGGACCTGGAAACCCCAGAAGTGTTCTCCTTTGACCACCATCCTACACTCTGGGCAAAGGTTGTTGTAACCTTGCTTGGCCACAGTAAGAATCACCCAGTTTTGTTTGTTTGTTTGTTTGTTGTTTGTTTCAAGCTGTTCCTTCTGATAGAGCACACACCCTATATCCTACTTTCCCCTAAGAGCCCTATTGCCTACACCCTCTTGCCTTCCCTCTTTAAAAGTCTGCTAAGCTGCCATATTTTTGCTGGCTGTCATGCTCCTGAGTCACACGCCAGACCACCGCACCCTAAAATAAAACCTGAGTTATGTTTATCAGAATCCTGAATACTTTTGCTCACTCGAAATGAACCTAACAGAAAGCATGAAATACACAAGGATGTCACGGTGATGGATCCTTCCTTTGAAGTTTCAGAGACTCACTGAGGCCAGGTAGTATGTGGCAGGGTTAAGGGAGTCCCTGTGAGGAGGCTGTGAGAGGCTGATTCACGAAAGCATGAAAGTGAAGCTTGGGTAGCCGGGCATGGTGGCACACGCCTTTAATCCTAGTACTCGGGAGGAAGAGGCAGGTGGATCTTTGTGAGTTCAAGGCCAACATGGTCTACAGAGTGAGTTCCAGGACAGCTGGGGCTACAGGGAGACCCTGTCTCGAAAAGACCAAATTAAAAAAAAAAAAAAAGAAAAAGAAAAAAAAGAAAGATAGTGAAGCTTGGGTAGTGGTGGAGACGCTAAGGCGATGGAAATGCCAGAGGAGTGCAACTCTGGCAAGGAGAGCTGCATACAGGGTGGGAAACTAGCCCAACAGAGTATTCCTGGCATACAGGGTGGGAAACTAGCCCAACAGAGTGTTCCTGGCTTCAAAGCTGGAGAGGAAGAGCTATCTAAGCACTTTGAAACTAAAGTCCCAGACACCATACATGCAGCTAATGGGTTTGTTATTTGCTTTGCTTGGTTTGGCTTTGGCTTAGTTTTGGTTGAGTATTTCCTCACTATGCCTCCCTTCCTCCCTTTGAGAATGGGGAAGTACATTCTATGTCATTGTATATTGGGAGAATGATATTTGCAGGATATGGTAGTAAGAGATTGCCTTTCGTTTCAGAAGTGATTTTGGATTTTGGTCTTCTGAATAGTATTGAGAGTGTTAATGACTATGGGGACATCTAAATATCCAGTTTGAACTGTGCTGTGGCCATGAACCTCCAGGGGGCCACCGAGTGGAAAGTGGTGATAAGAATGAAAAGTGGTAGAATGTAAGGGCTGCGATTGGGGTGAATGGTGAAACAACAGCAATGTAGTCTGGACACTCATTTGATCAACTTGATTGAACAAACAACCTGTCACCCCCCACTGGATGGTGGGGCTGTAGGGGTTTGGGCACAACAGCCTGCAGATTGGTTCTGCATGAAGGATGCTTGTACTCATGGATTATCACTTATAGCTAAAAATGAAAAAAAAAACTGAGAGAAAGATGCAGGACAGTTATGGCAGAATGCATGATCTGGGATGGGGTGGGGGTGGGGGGAGGGGCAGGGGAAAATAAACCTGAACTGAATTGGAAAGAGATATAATGAATGCACAAGCTCAAATAATTAAATTAAAAAAAAAAAGAATGAAAAGTGTCCTTCATGGGCTTGGTATTTCAACACTTGGTTGCCAGTTGGTGTTGTTTGGACAGGGGCTGTGGAATCAGATGATGCAGCTTTGCAGAAGGAAGTACATCACTGGGGACTGGCTTTGAGAGGTGTTTATAGCCTTGCCTCCCTTCAGGTTCACTCTCAGCCTCCTATGGGTTTGGTTGGGATGTGATCTCGTAGCTATCTGCTACCTCTGCCAAGCCTCCCATTATAAGGGACTCATTCTTCTGGGAAACTGCAGTCAAAATAAGTACTGTTGATCTATAAGGTTTTTTTTTATAATATATATATAATATATATATCTATATATATATATATTATATATTATATTAGGAAGAAGTAGAGAGAGAGAGAGAGAGAGAGAGAGAGAGAGGACTTTTTGACACAACTTCTCCCTTTAGTTCCAGCTGGCCTGGAGCTCACTATGTAGACCAAGCTGGCCTTGAACTCACGGAGTTCCACCTGCCTCTGCTTCCCAAGTTGATTATGCTAGTTTATCACTAGGACAGAAAAATAACTGATGCATATATTTTTCTTCTTTTTTCATCTAGATTATACAAATGAAAGTATACAATATTTCTTTTCCTGATTCCGGCTTATTTTACTTAGCATTTAAACCAACTTTGAAAGTCCCTAAGGTTGTTAGTCTCAACACTGTTCAGCATAATTTTAAGTATTTCATTTGTCTATATACAAATTATTATTAAAATGCTTTTCCATATTAAACATATCATGAAAGGTTCTCCTAAAATTTTGTAGTAAAAGAAGAAATTAAACAACTTTCTATAGTTTTGTTTCTGCACTGACTTCAATATCACTTGTGTATTTGATACTGATTGCTAGGTAGAAACCAAAGTATTGAAAGATGATCTCTAACATGGGTGCTAGCAACATGCATTTTTGGAAAAGCTTCTTTGATTATCTATGGTTTGTAAGTGAGGCTGAGGATGAATGCTCTAAGAAGATACTCTGGCAACATACCTAGGCAGAATCTTAGCAGTTTGTTCTAAATGTAAATTAATATGAGTTTTTTTTTAAAAAATCTAAGCTGGGCATGGTGAAACACACCTTCAATCCCACAACTCTGGAGACAGAGGCAGGTGAATCTCTGTGATACTGAGGCCAGCCTGGTCTACATAGTGAGTTCCAAGCTACCCTGTCTCAAAAAACAAAAACAAAAACAAATCTAGGCATATCTTAAGAAAATATCATGTTCTATTTTTTTAATTTATTTTTTATGGGTATGAATGTATTGATTGCATGTAGGTTTGTGCACCCTTGTCGTGCAATGCCGCGGAGGTCAGAAGAGGGTGTCAGATTTCCCTGGAACTGGAGTTAAAGATGGTTCTCAGCCGCCGTGTGGGTGCTGGGGATCGAACCTGGGTCCTCTGCAAGAGCAGTTGGCGCTCTTAACCACTAGGCTATCTCTCCAGCCCAGAAAATATCATGTTCTAACAACACACCAGACACAAGCTTTCTTTCAATAATTTTCTTGATTTTGCTAAGTTAGGTTCTAAGAAAATTTGTCTCGGGGCTGGAGAGATGGCCTAGCGGTTGGGAGCGCCGACCGCTCTTGCAGAAGACCCGGGTTCGATCCCCAGCACCCACATGGCGGCCGAGAACCGTCTGTAACTCCAATTCCAGGAGAGCTCCAGTTCCAGGGGAATCCGAGACCCTCTTCTGACCTCCGCGGCATTGCACGTCACGGTGCACAAACTTGCATGCAGACAACGCATTCATACACATACGGAAATAAATTTAAAAAATTAAATAAAAAAAAAAAAAGAAAAGAAAAGAAAATTTGTCTCATTTGTATCCTTGCTGTGAGAGGGGTTGTACTGGGAACAAATTTTCCAGGCTGCTATTTTTAAAGCATATGGGCAAACTGAAATATATGAACATATGTGTGCGTGTTTGTGTATGTATACGAGCATGTATATTTGTGTAAGCAACCATGTTTTTTATTCTTCCCCTCATCAAACCCACTCTACATTTAAAAGATATTTGAAATTTGGAACACGTGTTTGGAGGGCAGGCAATATGTATTACTTTATAATTACTTTATAATAGCTAACAATTATGTGTATTTCTTTTAAAATGCTATAAGCAACTAATCATTCTAGACTAGAAATTATTCGATATAAATTATTTCCACTTTCTTTGTATATATACTTCCAGAAAGGCAGAGATATATGCTATAAACTTAAGAAAATTTGAGGCTAAATTACTTCCTATTCCTTGATCAATCAAGAATTTTCCAACATTTAAAAACACAATATAAATAGTTATAATAACTTGTTAAGACATTCAGTGCAAAGTCATCTACTGTAAAAATGGTGGTTGCATGTGAATGAACAGTTTCCTATGAAGAACTGTTTCAGAGTACATACATGGGAATATCTATGATGTAAATTCTTATACATTCAAGCCTTTGTGTTTGATTAATTTTGGTAGAAGACTTAATTTATATAATCTTTTAAATGCTGAATTACATTGATATGTTATGTGAGAGTATTTGAAAATTTCAACAGATACAGAATTATACAATTCTCTTTCACTAACATAATCTTTCTTTAAAAATATCCACAGTTTACTGTACATTCCTTTTGTATTTGCTTTCTCTGTCTTTTTCAATTAAAATCAAATGGAAGCTGACAAGCATGGTGGCACAAGTCTTCAATACTAGCACTCATGAGGCAGAGGCAGGTAATTGTGAATTGCTCATGCCTAGGTGACACATCTACAATGCAACTTCTATACATAAGCCCTAAGTACTATAAAACAAGGACCCAAGAAGGCATTAATTGCCTCTTAACTGTAGTTACAGAAGCTCCTCCATGCAACAGGATCTCAAAGGGCCTGAAGGGCCAAACCATGAAGATTAGGAGTCTACAGAGTGTGGGTCCATAGACAGGCTGCCTGTATTTAGCTTCACCCACCTTGGGTTCAGGGGTTATAAGAGCCAGGGAAGTAATCGAAAACCTAACAGAAATGAATCCTATAAGCTCCTGGGATGCTGTTCATATGAACCTGAAGCATTAGTAGCAGCATGCACAAGACCCATGCAAGCTCAGATGGACAAACAACAACAACAACAAAACAACAAAAACAACAACAACAAAAACAGCACAGAACTGCAGAAATGGATACCAGAGCCCCATCTTGGCTGAGGAAATAATATTGGCAGCAGATGGAGGTTAGGTGAGGAAGACCTGGTCTTCTTTAGAAAAGAGGCTCCAGATAGGCTGACTAGAGCTCAGGGCATGGGCTGGCACTCCGAAGTGAGTTGGGAGAGTAATTTGGCACAGTGGACCTAACACAAATGACAGATGGTGTGAACTCTGGGATTGGGGGCTGCTGCAGGAGGGTGCCAATGGTATAATAGTGATTAAGACTGACTGAAAAAGTATGTATGAAACACGTAAAGAATTCAATTATAAAAATAAAACTTTTATATTTCTGTTTATCTGAAAGCAACTATGTTGTTATAATGTGAATTTCCCAATGGACTCTAGAATCCACCCACCATTTATTTTCAGACTCTGTAATTACTGTATATGAGTGGAGAGTATGTATCCATATTTTAGAGTAATATAAAATTAATGGATGAAAATGTGAATTCCTAAGCATAAGAAAAAGACGGAGAGAAAGATGCAGGGCAGTTATGGCAGAGTGCATGATCTGGGGTGGGGTGGGGGGAAGGGAAAGGGAGGAAGAGAACTGGATTGAAAAATGGTGTCTGAAATACACAAAGCATCAATAAAAGCACAAAACTAATTTTATGTTCATTTTTATATAATTACAGGAATAAAAAATCTTTTTCTGCTTTGCAGTACATCTTTAAGTTATAAAACAATACAAATTCAAGGGACTGAAGAGATGGTTCAGAGGGGACTTGGTTGTTGGAGAAGCATGAGGGTCTGAATTCAGAACACCAAGCTCACACATGGAGTGGAAATCCGTGACCTCATCACTGTGAGGGGCAGAGGCAGAAGTCTTAGGGAGCTTGCAGGCCAGCTGCCTAGTTCCAGGTTCATGGGAGACACTATCTTAAAAGAATAAGGTGTAGAACAATAAAGCAGGGCACCTGAAGTCTTCTCTGCCTTCTGTGGGCACAGACACATGAATTCCTGCAAACATATGTGCACATACACCACTAAAATAACCCCCAGACACACAAAAGCAAGCATGTATATGCACAAAAAAAATGCCAACTACATGCATAATTCTACAAATTTCCCCATTTTAAAAGGAAAAAAATCCAAACAAGCATTGGCTCTCAGTGGCCCTTTGAGTACTTGCAACTTGCTCTATAAACCGATCTCATTTTTATGCACATCCATCATTTCCAAATGCTCCAGCAGTATGAACTGGGCTTGTATCTGTGACTATCTCCAAGTGTCTTTATCTGTTCTAGGCAGTAGGTTTCTTATCTGACAGCCTGATAATTATGGAAGAAGCCGAATATTAATGATTCAGTACTTACATAAACAACTGGCCTTGGAGACATTTAACAAATGAACTTCGTAGGATTTGATTTTGCCTAATTAAATGTAAATAATGTCAAATGTTGTCTATGCCAGGATTTTTCTAGAACCTTATGAATTTTTTTATGTACACAAAACATTATGAACTCAGAGTTTCTAACAGTTATCTTCTTACTTAGCTATTACAATAATGTACTTTGACATCAGATATATTCTACAAATGTAAGGTATCAGCACACATGTGCACACAAGTGTTTATGTATGCAAGGTACAATTCTCAATTGTTGGTTTTTACTTTTTGATTCTTCTCCTTTGAAGTTGGCAGCTTGTACATTTTTATCTGAAAGTTTGAATCTGCATCATGCTTTGAAGGAGCACATGGCCTCCATGTGGTGTTTGGCTTTCTCTTGCCTATCTCCATTACCCCGTATCAGTATGAAATGCTTTATGACATATGTTTTTTCCTTAAGCAGATGCACCTGATTCTTTCCTTTGCTAACACATGCCTCCATTTAGGGACACACACGCACGCACACACACAAATTTGGCCTTTAAACAAGAAAGTAATGTCATTTGCGAAAATGTAAGCTAAGCTTATATTTCTAATAAATAATATTGCCATCTGTATTAGTCACTTTTCTGTTCCTGTGATAATACCACCATGACCAAATGAACTTACAAAAGGAAAAGATTATGATTGACAGTTCTAGGGAATTAGTCCATTGTGGCAGCAAAGCAAGGGTGGCAGGAGCTGGAGCAGAAAGCTGAGGTTCACATCTCAAACAGGTAGGGGAAGCAGAGAGAGAGCAACCGGAGACTGGCAAGGCTTGTTGAACTCTCTAAGCCACCCCCAGAGATGTACTTCCTCCAGCATGGCCACACCTTCTAAGATCTCCCAGAACAGGGCCACCAACTGGGGACAAAATGTCTGAGTACTTGAAGCCTATGGGGAACATTTTCATTCAAACCACGACACAATCTCTGTTGAAATAATGGAATAGGAAGCCTATTCCATTTTAAATTAAAAATGTATGAAAACATCAGAACATCATGGTTTGTGCCTTTAGTATGAGCACTCAGGAGGCAGGAGCAGGTGAATCTCTATAAGATCAAGGCCAGCCTGGTCTACATAGTGAATTCCATGCCACCTGGGGCTATAGGAAGATAGTGTTTAAAAACACTCATATATATACATATATATATATATATATATATATATATATATATATATATATATATATATATATATATATATGTTAGAACAAATAGGTGAAATAGGTAGCATAGTTGAATGGTGCATTTGGCACAGTGAAATCGATGAAATGTCTTATGTGAACTAACAGCAAATTGGATTTCACTCTTTTATCAGGGTCTCTACCTAAAGAAAAATTTACCAGTCCATGAATAGTTTGTCTGGTAGTTATCCATTCACAATTGTTTACTGCTCTTCATTGGTCATACTTTTATTTTGGGGTTAACTGGTTAGAAAATAAGTAGAAAAAAGATAAAAGGATAAATTAAGAGTTAAAACAATATCTCTGAGCATAAGATGCAGTTATTCAACTCTAACTTTTATTAATGTCTATCAAAACCTGTGAGGAATAGGAAAAACCAGAATGGGTAAAATTCAGATTTTTGGGGGTCTTTTTGAGACAGGGTGTCCCTGTAGCTCCAGCTGTCCTGGAACTCACTCTGTAGACCAGGCTGGCCTTGAACTCACAAAGATCTGCCTGCCTCTGCCTACCAAGTGCTAGGATTAAAGGTATGTACCACCATGCCTAACTTCAGATCTTTTTGTACTGCAAATATTGCTTCAAGTATGTAATACACTTCCTCTGTTATAATGTGGTGTTATTTATCTTCACAGACTCAGTTTCTTCATCTGTAAAATAAAAATAATAGGTAAGAGTTATTGTATTTTTAATAAATTTTAGAGCATATATAAAACAACTTACAGAGATGTACATCCATATCTGAGATCACTTTCACTGTAAATGGAAATCTTGCTCATAGATCCAAATATTCTTATCTTACTAATGGCATTAGGCAAAATTAGGGAATATCAGGGTACCAGCACATTATCTCATGCCACGGTAATGAGTAAAACTTCCCATGTGCATCTCTATTCTGCAGGTTAGGCCACTTTCAGAAACTCAGTAGTGTCTGCAGAAGAGAAGTGAAACATTCTCTTTTAAAATGGACTTGCCAGGCATGCCTTTAAGCCTAGCACTCGGGAGGCAGAGGCAGGTGGATCTTTGTGAGTTCAAGGCCAGCCTGGTCTACAGAGTGAGTTCCAGGACAGCCGGGGCTACTGGGAGATCCTGTCTTGAAATGACCAAAAATAAAATAAAATAAAATAAAATGGGCTAATACTTTGGAGTGGGACATCTCACCATTAACCCAATTATGTACACTTTATGATGGATGTTAATTCACTTAACAATAATACATGTGACTTGTTACATGCTTAGTATCTCTGAAACTCTATTCTTGATGATGGGTCACAGTGAACAAGATAGGTAATATTTCTATTCTTATTGAGCTGACCATCTTGTGGGAAAGACAAAGAATAAATAAATGGATAGACATTTCCTAAGACAGTAGCTCCAGTGCTTTAATATGATTGCAGGGGTGGCTGAATTAGATAGGAGATATCAGGTTAACTTATAGGGAAAGTGACATTTTGCCAAGGTCGGTCTAAAAAGTACAATAGTTATTCCTGAAAAAATTAGCATAAATGTGCTTCTGATAGTGTAAAAGAAATATACAAGATGATGTTTTGTTGTTGTTTGATTTGTATTTTGACAATGTTTCATATTGAGGCTGGCCTCAAACTCACTGTGCAGCCAAAGAGCCAAGGATGACCTAGAACTCCTGATTGTCTTGCCTTAACCTTTCAGATGCTTAGATGCCTGAATTAAATAAACTTGTTTGGGAAATAGAGAATAACTCAGGTTGGCTGGAGCACTGGGAGATGAAATTCATCTTACAGAGAGATGAAGACAGGAAACTAGGCTAAGCTCTGTCGAAAGATGCCTGAATTTTATTCTAAGATGATAGATAAACAAGTCAAATACTTTAAGTAGGGAAGAGAAATTATATAATTTTCTTTTCAAGAGTGACCTAATAAGGCAATTCTAGGACAGAAGAGAAATAAGACTAGTTAAGAGACCATCATAGTCAAAGTGAGAGATAGTAAAGCTTGAAAATAGGATGTTCCTGTTGGGGAAAGTGAAAAAGTATTGGATTTGACATGTATTTGGAAGATACTGTTAACATGATTTAAAGATGGGTCCGGTTTGGTAAATGAGTGAAAAACGAGTGAATCAAAGATGACTCTAGGGTTTTTCCAGAGCAACTGTATGCCAGGTCCATTGCTAAGAAAGAAAACAAACAGATTGTAGTAGGGAGTCATAAAACAAAGACTAATTTGATAGGTTAGATTGAATGGACTATTAAACTCCCAACTTCAGCACATAAGTCTGAGATTCATTAAAGAGGTAAGATTAATTACTTGGAGTAGACATACAGAAACAAATGCAAAACTGGGGACAATGACCTTAGCAAAAGTGGTTCATTCATAGAAAGTATATAGAAGACAGAGTAAAAAAGAGATGCTTATTTTTATTTTAAAATAGACTTGTTAATTATACCAAAGAAGTCCTGCTAAAATTATTTATGAGATTATATTAATCTATGAATAACTTAGAAATAATTGACGTATTAATGAAATAAATCTAATCTATGAGCAAGTTTTTTTTGTCATTTGTTAAAGTACTTTTTATAATCCTTAAGCAATGTTTTCTATAGTTTTTAAGATACAGGTGGCAGGTTGTTTCTTAGATTTGTTCCCAAGTATTTCTTTTTTACAATTTGAATGATTTTCGTTTTTAATTTAAAATTTTGTTTTCCATTTCCAGTATGTAGAAATACAGTAACGTTAATTTTGTGCACTTATTCCTTATCCTTTAACACTGCCAAATTTATTTATCAGTTATTGTCATTTTAGTTTAATTGTATGTTATACTTTGATGTTCCTGTCATTTTCCTTTCTCTTTTCCAAACTGAATGACATATTTATTTTCCCTCACTTTACCGTTTCAAACTTTTAGTACAATACTGGCCAGAGGAAGTGCTGAACAGGAGATTCAGTTTTATTCAGAGAAGAATGCTTAGTCTTTCAGCCTATAGCCTTAAGTGTTTCATAGATGCCATTATCTGTTTGGAGAATGTTGCTTTGATTAATAGTTTGCTACCATGTTTGTAATAAATAGATACTTGTGATTGAATGTTTTTCTTTATTGAAATGATCATAATCAGTTAATTAACAGATTTAATTATGTTATTTTAGTTTTTAATGATAAATCACCTTTATATCACTGGAATTGATGCCAATTGATCATGGTGTATCACTTTTGTTGGCTACATGTTAAAGTGGTAAATATGATAAGAAACAGTGAGATTTCCTTTCTTGCAATTTTTGTTTGGGTGTCCAGATAGTTTTGGGAACTACTTCTCATTTTGTCATTTCCTAACTTTTTTTCAGAATTAATCATTTTAATTCCTTAAATGCATGATAGAATCTTCCAGTAAAGCCATTTGGACATTAGGACCTGTGCTTTATTCTGTGTTTTATATTTGCTTGTGAGTTTTTCATTTGTGAATTCACCTATTTGTTGCCAAGTAAAATTTGACCTTATTTTAAAATTATTTATTTCCCTTAAGTTTTCAAAGTTATGGAAATGAATGTGATTCTTATATTATTTCATTTCCTCTTTATTATCTTTAAAATCTAGGCTGAAGCCTTTTTATTCATTCATGACAGTGGCAGTTTCTCTGTGTCTCTTTCTGTCTCTCTGTCTCTGTCTCTGTCTCTTTCTCTCTCTTTCTCTCTTTCTCTTTGTCTCATATATGGGCCTGCATGTGTGTGCACAGGACTCTCATCTGTCTTACTTTCTCACGGTCTCTCTCCTGTCCTCCTTTTCATAAATAACATGACTGGGGGTCCTCCATTTTCTTGATTTTTCTCGAAAAATAAGATTTTTCTTCTTCTATTTATTATTGTTTTCAAGATCATCCTTATTCTTTTCCTGCTTACCTTGTGTTTGCCCTTTCTTCTCTTTCTAGCTTCTTTTAAATTTTTTATTTATCCCCAAATTTCATACAATGTTCTTTGCCCCCTTTCTCTAGATGTTCCCCAGTATCCTCTCCCCGAGATTCATGTTCGCTATTATTACCTACTCATTTATTTTGTTTATTTGTGTAATTTATTTATTTATTTATTTATTTATTTATTTTTTATGTGTATGAGTGTACTGTCTGCATGTAGGTTTGTACACCCTTGTGGTGCCAGCCGCGGAGGTCAGAAGAGGGTGTCGGATTCCCCTGGACCTGGGGTTCTCCTGGAATTGGAGTTATGGATGGTTCTCAGCTGCCATGTGGGTGCTGGGGATCGAACCCAGGTCCTCTGCAAGAGGAGTTGGCCCTCTTAACTGCTAGGCCATCTCTCCAGCCCTATTTATGTAATTTTTATGATACTTTATTATTTTGGTCCATTTCCTATGATACATATTAATCATATTCAGATCTCTACCCCTATCTGTACCCCCCCACCATACCTTCTTCACCAGACTTAATGCATTCTTCCATATACGTTATGGCCTATTGAGCTACTTTTGTGTCCCTAGATTTCCCTCACTGTGAGTTCATCCATTGTAGCCCAGTCAGCCCATCTAGTATCATCTCTATTCTCAAAAAAGACCAATTCTCCCTCACCTGGCAGTGATCAGTTGTCAATGCACATTCAGAGATAAGGTTGGGATTCTGACCAATTTTCTGATTTCTAAGCAGGATTTTTGTCTGGTTTTAGTTTTCATGGATCTTGCACATGCTGTCAAGATTGTTATTAGTTCAAATGTGCAAACTCCAGGACCCCTGGCAAACTCTTTTTCCTTGTGGTCATCCACCACCACTGCTTCTTCCAGTATGCCCATGCCCTTTAAAAAATGGTCTTTGAGCCCTAGGTGGCAGAGTAAGTTTAATATAGGAGTCCTGTGCAGGGACACATGCTTTGCAGTCTCTTATTCTCTACATTTGGGGCAGTGGTCCTTTCCTTGTTAATTTTCATTGGTTGCATGAAGAAAGCTCTGCTGGTGAGAGCTGAGAGATGCATTAATATTCTCTCTGACCCCTGTTCCACTGTTTTCCCTAATCCTCAAGTGTAAAGGTTCCATGGGAAATGTCTCACTTAAAGAAGGGCATCGCACAGACACTTATTCTCTGCATTTAAGCCGTTGTGGAATTCTGTAATAGTCTCCGTCTGTTGCAAAACACCTCACAGAGGATTAATATCTAGAATATACAGAAAACTCAAAAACCAAAGAATCAAGGAAACCAAATGATCCAAATAAAAATTGGGCTGTGGATCTGAACAGATGACTCTCAAAAGAAGAAATAGGGGCTGGAGAGATGGCCTAGTGATTAAGAGCTCCGACTGCTCTTGCAGAGGACCCTGGTTCCATACCCAGCACCGACATGGCGGCTGAGAACCGTCTTCAACTCCAGTTCCAGGGGAATCTGATGCCCTCTTCTCATCTCCATGGCATTGCACGACATGGGTGCACAAACCTACATGCAGACAGTACATTCATACACATAAAAAAATGAATAAAATTTTAAAAAATTTAAAAAAGAAGAAATAAAAAGGTCTAAACAACTTCTTAAATTGTTCAACATCATTATTAATTAAGGGAAATGAAGATCAAAACCATTTTAAGACTTCATTTTACCCCAATCAGAATGGCTAAGATCAAGAGAAGAAAAATGTGGGGAATGAGGAACACTCAGTCACTGCTAATGGGATTACAAACTGGTGCTGAAGACAAGACATACTTTAGACAAAAGACTTGAAGCAATGGAGCTGGAACTGACCTGGAAATAATTCCCTGAGCTCTTACAGTTTTGGAGGACACTATACCAGCTGCCAAGAGAGAACATCAATATATGGTTCAACCCCAGGTTTAAGGCGCAATAACCACAACAATGCCTGGCACAGCAAAGTGAATGGGGCAGTAAACTTTATCTTGGGGGTAAATAAACAGATACTTAATTGGACGAAACTTATGTGTGGTACTGTAAACTTAGCCAAATACACATGACTAGAGAGGTCACAGATAATACACAAAATCATACCTTTGTCACATCCCTAGAAAAATGTAACTTCTTACTGTATGTTAAATGTGTATCCTTGTATTTACTGACAAGTTTACCTTTCGCCACTCATCAAAGAACTGTCTTTTCTTTCTAGTTTTTTAAATCAGCAGTTTGGTTTAGGACAGATATTTTGTCTGAATTAGACATCATTTTGCTATATTTTCTGCTTTATCTGCCACCGACAAATTCTATTAACCTTATTCAAAATATATTCAAAATAAAATAACTCTTTACTTTTTATCCATCTTTAATGTAGATGTGCATTATTTTCAGATAGTAGATTTTCTTCAAACATTACTGTTCTTACTTCAAATTTAGTTCATCTGTATATGAAAACAAAATTTTGGCTTGAACATATTTTGTATAACATTAATCCTTTTGATTTATTAAGATTCATGACTAGACTATTATCAATGTTTACAGATTTAGTTGTATGGGAAAATGTATTATGTTTGTTTAGGTAGAATATCCTATGAATGCAAATTCATCATGTTGGTAGAGTAATGGGCTCCTTAGAGCACCGAGAAGCACTCCTACAGGGCTGGGAGAGTTCATCCTGACCTCAGGTAGCTCTGGGAACTAATAACTCGAGGTGGGAGGGAATAACTATGGGAACCAGACCTGCTTCAACTAGAGAGTTGCTCCTGCATGGTTAACCCTTTCCTTTCGATTAATTTCTTTCTGACCTGGTCCTAACAGTCTGGCTTCCATCCATTTCTCTCACCCCACTCTGGGGCCTTGTAGTATCACACTGCCATGCATGGAGGTGAACCCATGAACCTCATCCACTGAATGACAGGGAAAATGTAAAACACATTAGAGCCGCCAGCAGCTGTCCTAAACCTTGGGACCAAAGGCTGACAGCCTTTCCACTACCCACCTGTCTCATCTAGGCAATGGCCATTGGCACTCCCAGATCCTCCAGGCTGCTGCCTGATAGGCACGCTACAGTCTACTTCCCACCTGGGCACTCACTCAACACACATCAGTGTCTGTGCTGCTGGCACCGTCTGATTTCCCAGGCTAGCATCTGATTGACTTTCCTCAGCCAAATCCGCTAGCCAAGAGCACACAAGCCTGATGGGCTAAAATTACACGTACAAAATAATGGACGGGAGTCCCGGCCATGTGGGCGCTGGGGATCGAACCCGGGTCCTCTGTAAGAGCAGTTGGTGCTCTTAACTGCTAGGCCATCTCTCCAGCCCAGCATTCTGTTTTTATACCGAGTGACATCATATCTCAGGGCATCATGTTCCGTAACATCATGAGTAATAACATCACGAGTACTCCCTCTAATTTTATTTGGTACAGAAGTAAAAGTTTTGGTATATTTTTTTTCAGTCCAGGAAATAAAACCAAGGTCATCATCTGAGAATGAGTACAGATAGAGTGAAACAACAAGAGAAGATAGAAAATTATTCAGAGAATAGGGAAGGAAATCTGCTTGCCAAATTACATTAAAATTTCTAGACATTTTATATAAATGTAAATAATTTCAAAAACTGGATTCTGTAGAAAGTGCTAAGAAATAGGGGCAGGAGAGATGGCCTAGCAGTTAAGAGCGCAGAGGACCCGGGTTCAATCCCCAGCACCCACATGGCAGCTGAGAACCTTCTGTAACTCCAATTCCAGGAGAACTCCAGCTCCAGGGGTATCCAACACCCTCTTCTGACCTCCGCCGCATTTCATGACACGGGTGCACAGACCTGCATGCAGACAGTATATTCATACACTTATAATAAATAAATAAAAAATAAATAAAATAAATAAATATACACATGATAAAACACGTTGAATGTCCCCTGATTATCTTGCTTTTATTTGTAATCTTAAGTCTAGTACTAGACTGGCGTATCCATTTCTGCTTGAAGTGCAAATGGAGAGTGATGTAATGACTTCCATCACTTGTAAAACGACACGGGTGCACAAACCTACATGCAGACAGTACACTCATACACATACAAAAATAAATAAAATTAATTTAAAAAAATGTTTTTCAGATGCCAGTACTTACAGGAAAATGTAGAAGGGGCCAATACTTTAACAAGTACTTTATTAAGAGAAAACAACACTAACAAGTTGAGTTTTTAAAGCAAAGGAGATGTCAAATGAATAACTTAATGCCTTTAAAATTATTTCCTGATATATTATGGAGGAATATCGATACCCATTAGTTTCTATGAAAGTTATATTAAGATATTCCTAACGCTAAACCATTGCTCAGGTTGTTCATTTTAGTATGATGGACCTCTCTCTATTTTTTTTCCCAATGTATTTTTGTTGTTGTTGATGATGATAGATCTGTTTTGTGGTTTCCTCAAATATGCTTGTGTTTATTTTTTTCCAGATACAAAGTGCATTAATAAAGCAACCTATGCTAGCTTCTGATTTATATTCTCTTGACTTTGCTGTCATCTTTAGTTCATGTAGACAACATTATCCTTTGATGTATTTATTTCATTCCTCTGAATCAAATGAAAAGAAATTGCAGCTTTTGCCTTGATTTAAAATTTCATATCTTGTTTTTTTAATATTTATTTAGTAATTTATTTTTTATGTATAAGCATCTATTTTATTGCTTGCATGTATATAAGTGCACCTGTGTTGTGCAATGCCCGCTAAGGTCAGAAAAAGTGTCAGATACCCTGAACTGGATTTACAGACTACTGTTAGGCACCATGTAGGTGAGGGGAATCAAACCCAGGTCCTCTGAAAGAGCAGCCAGTGCTCTAATACACTGGCCATCCTTTTGTGCCCCACTTCTTGTTTTTTCTTATTATTGTTAGCACATATAGTAAATATTCAATAATTTTGCATTGGTACCAATAACTTTATTTTACAAAATTTCTCAAATTAACTTTTTAGCTTTTGCTAATCGGTATTATATGTTTTTATACTGTATGGTATGACAATGTTTATATTTAATGTAGAATGATTAAAGCAAGCTAATTAACACTTGCTAATTCATATATTAATCTTGGAAGTAAGAACAGTTGAAATTTAATTGTGGAGCAATTTTCAAATATGCAACATATTATTATGCATTATTTTACTATAGCATAGTCACTACTTTGTGCAGTAGATCTCAGTTTTTTTTTTTTTTTTTTTTTTCTGTAATTGCATTTTGGTATCCTTTCCCAACACCTTCTCACCCTGTTTTAGAATCCACATTTCAGTAATATCTCCCAATTTTCTTTGTAGCAGACCAGAAGTTGAAGTAATGACATCTCTGCCATTGTTAAAAATTCAGTTTTATTATTAAGGCAAAATATTTGAAAAGGAAATGAGATGAGTCAATGCACAATCTAAAAACACATCTGCTTGCAGGATCATTCTAAGGATCATTTTAGACCTTCAAAACAGAGAAACAAAGTGTGGAAAGGATAAAATAGTAGAGGAGCAGCAAAGAGTATAGAAAGCAGTCCAAAACAATGCCCTGGGAAACAAGTGCAAAGACTCACTGTGATATGGAGACTAGTTCACTTGGTGTACATTTTATTAGAAAAATATGACAGCAATGCTGAGTTTGGGTAAAGCTGTGAAAGGCCTTCATCTCTGGGCTAACTCAAGCTTCAGAGGAGGCCTGATTATCCCACCACAGACTCTCCCAAGTATCACTTGGTAAAAATAAATCTTTTCTTTCAAAATAATAGCAAGTCATTTATATATACCATTCATCAGCTGGTGGGTTTTCATTTGGTTGTCCTGCCAGTTTGTGTCAGCCTCTCCTTATCCTCCCAGGCCCTCCATGTGAGATTATTTCTCTGCCTTCTAGAAACCAGCCACTAAATATATTCACAGGCATCTTGATTTAATCTGGGACAAATAGACCTCAAAGAAGAAATTCTCCTTTCTTCCTAGTTGTTCACATTTATTTCAAAACTTTATCTGACAGTGTAGCTTACTTTTTAAACCTTTCCCTGCCCTTATTATTTCTTATATAGTGAAATGATCTGAGAGTTCTAAATGACATTGAAGATGAACAAAGCAATTCAGCAGTTGGGGAGAAATCTGAGTATATACCATAATGTTCTGCTCCGAAGAGACAAACTGATCAGCAACGTGCTTTAGTGGTTTTACCAGAAATATTGTTTATTGTTTGGGCTTTAGCACATTAAAACTAGAAATGGTTCAATTAGAAGGGGAAATGTATGAATTTTCTTTCCAGCTATGAAATTTCTTGGTTGCTAGATAACCCCCCCCATCCAGGAAGTATATGCACAAAAGAGAGATTTCTGAACCCAAGAGAATACTTATTCATTTGAAATACTATGAAGAAGCCCACAACACAGTGAGTGAAATATCAAGAAAATGTAAACATCTTTATGGTAGTGAAACTCCCTAAATACGGTACAAGGCCCTTCTAAATACAAAACAGCTGTTCCATGTGTATCTACAAACAGGCACAAGAAAAAGGCAGCTCGGATACCTTAAGACATTTCAAATCAGTTTAAAGCATCTTTGGCGCCCTTAAATATTAATGAAAGTCAACAAGCATCACTGAATACTTTGCCCTCCGGGGACTGTCACTGGTCAGCTCCATACTGTTTGTTTCTAAGTTAATCAAATTACTGTATCATTGTTACATTTGTACTCTCTACTATTAATGATGAGTTTCTCTAGGGAAAATAGAAAAGAATGTTCTCTGCACAATGGCACATTAAGCCCATGAGAGATGGGGGAGGGATACTTGCCTAGATCTCATCGGGGTAAAGGTGTAGATGAAGATCAGTGGCCAGAAATCATGTCTAAAAGCCACTTCAGGTCATTTTAGTCAGGCCAGATAGGAAATACACACTCTGAGAAGAAAAGAAATCTGTAACAGGAAGCTTGGAATGATGTTAATTTCTTAATCTGTTTCCTCCGGTGTAGATTCAGACATCAGTATCGTTCTTAATACAAGAGGAAGTCATTTCAGGACAATTACTCCTGTGGTAGAACTAATTGTTATAAGAAAAAAATATGTTCTAAGTGATACTGATACTGCCCACTTGTACTTGGCAAAACATCTTTTTCCCCAGCATCAAAATGGTTAAAACGAAGAAGCCAGGTTATTACACATTTCAATTCCAGAGTCAAATATAAAAATTTCTATTATAGGGACAATTAATTACATCTCAAAATGGCAAATGTGCATCCTTGTCAGGTAGAGTGTACTCTGATGGCCTTTCCTCAAACACTGAATGTGGAGATTTGATCTCTTCTAATGGTGCTGAGAAAAGGGTAATTACGCTATGGTCAAAGCTAATTTGCTTTCTGCCAGATGAACTGTTGTATTTTATTGTACGCTGACATTTTAAAGTAATTACGGCACTGTTGACCTTAGACAATTCCAGTTGTATCGCTGTCTACAGCTGCAGTGCTCGGTCTACCTTTGGCTGGCAGACAGTGGCTGTAACGAGGTAATGACACGGACAAAGAACACCATATGGGGCTCCTTTGAGATACACAAAGCCCAGTGAAAGGAAACAAGAAAATTTTAACATCATCATTACAGTCACACATCTCTACAGCTATAAAGGATCCTGTCCACACATGCTTGTGCGCATGCACATGCACACACAAGCACACAAATAATCTTAACACTTTGCCTGCTTATGTCTTAGATGTGCGCATGGATGTGTATGAGCATGTGTGAGCACGTGTGTGTCTCTTTTGTAAATGGCAGCATGCATCAAGAAGAAAAAAGAGGTCAGGTAGAACTGAACGTGACAGACTGGTCTTCCACTGACATGAGTTCAAAGGCTAAAGACTATTGATTGAGATAAAAGCCCAGGTTCTTATCTAATGTTAAAGACACTCCTTGTTGTCTGAAAGCTGTGCACATAATTAGGCCTAAAGAAGAGCACTTCAGCGAGAAAATCACTATAAACTGAGCTTCATTAAACGTAGATATTAGTTCATTTAAAAGAACAAGTTATTTTTCATTGATATATTTTAATGAGCTATCTGACTGCCTTTCTATTGTAAGAAATAAAACCTGTTCAGAGTTCTGTCTGGTTAATGTATCCCTGCTAAGATAGCAAAATAGATTAATATCACCTCCCAAAAAGAATAATGCTCCATCGTCTTCAAGCAAAAATGTATAATAGACAGAGCTCCGGAATTATATTGAAGAAGAAATGGAAGAAAACTAAGCCTTACTTCTTTTAAATGTTTTCTTTTGTTTGTTAGGATATGTGAAAATGGATTATGGAAATGGAAGCTTCTTTACAATAAGAGGGTGTTGTGCACTTCGTAGCTTCAGAACTACTTATATGACAATTACAAGGTGCAAAGGAAAATCAATTTATTTCCTATTGAATTACATTCATATTATTCAGACTCTTTTAGTAATTATTACAAGGATGCATGAGTCATTAATTTGCTGAGTAAAAACTAATATAAATGATGTTACAGAGATGATATAGATCACTGGAGTGTCCTCAGGAATTCAAAGTGTGAGGCTTGTTAAAGTTTGTTTCCTAGTCTTTTTTACTTTTATTTTTCTTTTTTATTGATATTAATATTTGGGATTTCAATGCTAGTAGTTTTTGCTTTATTTTAAAGACAAAGTTCATCTAGAAGAATTCTCAGTGAAACTGAAATTGAATGGAAATTAAGCATCTGTTAAAATGATTGGTTTCAAAATGCTAACGTTGGATGCAATAGAGTTGTGGGTCATCCTGCTTGTGATGTCATTAGGAAAAAAATTCTACAGTACAGCAATAATCCCTTTTTAGGTTCTAATTTTGCTTTTAAACTTAGGATACATTATATTCATTGTGAAGAACTTAGGGGGAAAATAAACGTAATTAAAATTTTTTCATTCAATTATTAAATTATACATGAAATTCCTGCTGAGCTTGGAAAGACTTAAACCTTCTGACAGTTACTTTAAGAATAAATATATCCACTAAAAATAATTTACTACAAAGTGAAAGAGTACATTTTAAAATATGAAAAAATTCTGAGTATATGGTATCCTGAAAATCTTAAGACTTCTAGTCTTTATAGATTTGCACATAGGTCTGAAAATACAAAAATGTGCACAACTAGAAATATAAAAATCCAATATATTTATATTCTACTTTTTTCTGTCAGAGACAATATGCATACCTGCCTTGTGAATATTCCTGGTTTAAAAACTTAACTATGTTTATTAAGAGTGAATAAGAGTAGAAACCTTCCATTTCAAACTTTTGGCTACTTACAAAAATATTGGGGGGGGGTGAATAGAGAGATGTGGAATTTGTATTTTATTGTCTAAGTTTATGTCTGTTCTCCAGCTTCTAAACAGAATGAGAGTAAAGATGAAAAAGAAAATTTTCTGGAAGCTGAATTTATATTTAAAAAAAAGAAATAAAAAAGAAAGAAGGACTCTGGATCATATATCTTGAAGAGGAATGGAGTGAAGGAGATACATGAGGCCAGAGTAGAGAGAGAGTCAGGAGACGGTCCTGATAGATTGAGAGTGAGTAGAAGAAAGAAGAAGACTGACAAGAGGTAAGAAATCACTTCCTTGAATTAAGAGTGAGCGATGCAGCTGGGGAAGCAGAGAGGCAGATAGATGGAGTTTTCAGCGCAGATAAAGCGAGGGCTACACCACGGAAGCTGGGAGACTGTAAAAGGCACTGGCGTCGTAAAGAAAGTGCACAGCACAGAGAGGGAGCATTCACGAAGATTTCTATGACTAGACCCTAAAACTATCCCAAGAATTTTCATATTGAAAGTCTTTAAAAAAAAAAATCAATGAAGAAGCAAAACAAAGGTATATATAATAGTTCTGAGTTCTAATCCTCGCTGATGATTTTCTTTTATATTTCCATGTTTAGACATCTTTAAATAGGAATTCAACATTAATCTTTTCTATTCTTCTCTGTGAAATGGGATCAATAAGATTTGAAAAATTTTGAACTGTAAGACTTAAACCTTAATACAACTTCACATTAAGACTGCTGATTATTTTAGAAATACACACTTTCATGCCAGTAAAAGGTGATAATTCTTGCGTATGCAATGGAAGTTGTAAAACAAACCCTGATTTAGCAAGAAGGTTAAAATTTTAAAGGAAGTATTTAAAAATCTTGGGGAAAGTTTTAGGGATGTGTTGAAAGCCTTACAATTGTCCCAACTCTAGTGCAAATGAGCTAGTTTTCCATGCAAAGCTATTCTGAGCCATAAAAAGACAGTAACTCTAATCAAGTATGTAGATTCATTAAGGACCATACTAGATCGAGGTCAAATATGTGACCCTGCATTCTGGGTGCATTTAGCTGAGGCAATGCTCTCTCATCATTACTGTCTTGAATTTATTGTCCATGAAATAGGCTGTTGCCTGCTTTTCTATCAAAACAAATATAAAGACTAATCCAGCACGTAAAACTGTAAGTCAGACTATTGAATCTTCTTAGCTGAACTGGATGTACTGCAGTGCAAAAGAACACATAGTATTTAAAAATATCTTTGCTAATGTATTTTCACTCCTAAAGATCTAATGCATGGAGTAACTTTCATTAATTTCAGGAAATGAAAACTGATCTTTGCATGTATGCCTTTCCTTAAATGTCATCAGTGGAAGAAAGTTTTAAAGAGCCTCAGTATTTTCCTTTCCACATTAAAATGTGGCCTGACAACAACGACACTAGGTTGTGAGGAACTGCAGGAGACTGCAATGCCAATACTACCCAAAATATTCCACACAGGTAAACACAAATGCTTTGAAAAATTACAGTGTCTTAAAGAGAAAAATGCTCATAGAGATGTTTATGTATTTATTTTCACATAAAGTTCTAAGATGAACAGTTCTGTTATTAACATTGCTTTCAACATAGAATGAAGAGGAATTACTTTCACACTATTTAACTTAAACTAGGCTTATATTTTATAGCATTTTCTTATTTATTCCATTTATCTTAAAACCAGAACAAAAACAAAAAGCAAATACAGATTATCACAGTTCATGAAGTTAAATCTCATCTTTAATTACTCCTACTTTACTGTACGAAGTTTTGCTTTCAGTTCAGTTTTCACCTTTTCTACTACAACTTAAAATATTTCTTGGAATTTTTCAGATTAGTTGTAATTTTCATTTGTTCCAGAGAACTGTTCATATACAGGGTCCCACTAGATGATGTGCTTTACATATTAGCCTAAATTAAGACTCAGAAAGGAAATCATTCTCTCTCTCTCTCTCTCTCTTTTTCTGAATGATGAGTAACTGTCAATGTGTGGACACCTCTTTTCAGGCGATGTGTGAAGCTGTCACCCTGCTGTATCTGCAGGACAATCCAGATGTTATCCAATATGAAATCTGGATCTCAGCATTGTGGTGATTGTCAAATGAGAGCCACTTAGCTATATGCCTGAGTTGTAGAGAAATGACAATTCAGAGTGAGTTGAAGGATGCCAATATCTTGCAATTTCAAATCCATGTCTTTTCTCCTGCAATAATATTAACATACTTAAAATCTGTTTTGGAAAAGAATGGGCTCCACCCTCTGATCAGATTTCATTAGTGGTTACATAGAAAAAAGGCTTGTGTTTTTAGGGGTTTTCTCTAATCATAGCTATGGAGTCTGAGGGATTCTGGTCTGAGGACAATACGTGCCACACTGGCATCTGAGGCTGTTTATGCAGGTAATGGCTGGTTTAGGGTACCTCTGAACTGTCACGTAGCACTTGAATTAATGAGGCCATGCAGGTCTAAGGTCCTTCAAAAGGCCTCTCTAGATTAGGGTCTATTAAACCTGCCACAAGCTGCTCAGTGTTGGAAAGTGACAGCAGAGGCTATTTTAATTTACGTTTGTTCCCCCTTTCTTGTTTCACTTTTCTTTTTGATTTTAGAATACTGAAAACATCATTTCCACATTCTTCAGCAAATGTCCATTAATGCCCATTGAAGAAATTCCTGTAGATGTATTAAGCACTCCAAAAAAGCTTTATAAAAATACCAGTATTTCAAAAATAATTATTAAAAATACAAATTTAGAGAAATAATTAAGAAGCTGAACTATGAGTTCATAAATGAGCCAATTCATATTATATCGTTTTATTTCAAATGAAAGATTATTAAATTCAGCTAAATTTTCCAAACTTAAATAATGGAAAATATTTAAAATTGGTCTATATAATCAGGGATGAACAGAATATATTACCTCTATGTAGGTATAAGTCAATATTTAGTTACATAAACAAAACTCATGGTACACTCATATGAAAAGCACAAATATCACAAAATAAAAAAATGATAATTAGTTTTCTCTGAGGATCATGTTTAATAGCATCACCTTTATTTTTAGGACATCAGCCTCCTATCTTCCTGTGCATGTTTTCTTTGCTTCCTGTACGATTTCAACTCTCAAATGCCTATGGATTTTCTGGACTATTATTTCATTATAGACTTTTCATTTTGTTTTAAAATTTTTGAATACAAATTCAATTTGAGTTTCTCAAATACATTAGGTGCTTAGACTTCAATTTGCTGCACATTAACATTAAATGGTCAAAATATGAGGTTATTTTTGGAGTGATTATTATGATGGTGACAAGGCCTGACACTTGCACCACTTCAAACACACAACCACCAACAGTTCCATTGCAACAAAAGAGCTCCCAGCATAACACATTTTAATAGTCAGAAGAGTTGTGAATTCACAGCTTTGCACAGCAGGTGTGGCTGCACATCTTTGCACCCCTAAATACACTTGCTCATCTAATCTGACAGATTAGACAATGGCACAAAACCCCCATCACTGATGTCTAAACAAAGACTTCATTTCAGAAGAGACAAAGCTCCATGCACACGGTGTTGCCACTAATAACTTTTCCAAGCAGAAAACAATGTATATTTTATTAATGAAAAACAAATTGCAGCAGGGAAGATGAATGCCTTGGCTTTTCTGACATTTTAAATAATTTGCTTTCTCGTCCCTTTTGTGCCTCTAATATTTACCTTCATATCAGTCTTTATGCAATTTTGCTAATTAGCTGTGGTGCTGGCAGGGGAAAATAGAAGACTCTATACTCCAGGAACTTAAAACCTACAGTGCAAGGAAAAAATAGTTTTGCTGGTGTGTGTGTGTGTGTGTGTGTGTGTGTGCGTGTGTGTGTGTGTGTGTGTATTGGAAAGTATCACCTTCAATTATAGCCAAAGTTAAGTTGGACTTTGGAACATTCACACTATAGTGAAAGGCACTTAGCCAATGGTTTCAAGTAAGAAAATACAACCTGATTTGCTGCCATTCGACTATATCACAGCTGAACACTAAAACTGAGACAAGAGATGTGCATATTTACCATACGGGAATGGACTGAGTATTAATGGGCTCAGGAGGCTTGTTTGGAAGCAGCTGCACTTACCATGAATCAGGAAAAGGAAATAGCAGCCCTGGTGTGCTGTAGGTCAGTCACAAATGTCGACTTGAGAGATTCATCAATCTCAAACATGACTTCAGCCAGTGACTTGTAGAACCTCTTCCTAGCATTTTCCTATAATTTAAAGATTATGTAAGGTATATCATGAGTGTGTTCGATGAAAATATTAATTTAGAGATAAATTCTGAAAGTGGCATGAAGGAGCAGCTTCTGTCAAGCAGTTGTACTTCAAATAGGACAGGCTGCTAGTTTAGTCAACAGTAGGAGGCCATGGAAGGCTGCCAAAGAAAGCAAACCTTTTCAGTAAAATGCTCTCAGTTCTAAGCAATCACAGAATATCTCTGTTACTGTTTTAAAACTCATATTTAAACTTTGATATATGTCTTCTGCTGACAATTTCTTTGGTTGGAAATCATCATCACAAAGTGAAGTGTCTCTCTCACACATACTCACACACACACACAGACACAGACACAGACACACACACACACACACACACACACACTCACACACACACACTCACACAAATGCACACCAGAAAAGCAATGAATCACAATAAACTCAAACTCTGGCAAAAATTAATTTTTAAATTTCATTTGTTGTCACATAGAGAAGGGGTGAGACACCTGACAGAGGTCAAAATTGTATTGTAAATTCTGTCTTTTTTAGTCACTGCTTGAAAGTTATATGACATATATTAGTATGAAAAATCTTAAACCTTTGGACAATTAAAGAACAGTTTCATTGAAAGAATAAATTATTAATTATGTTCAATTATTCAATAATTTAGTTTACATTTTAAATATGTTGCAATTCATCCTAAAATAAAAGTATTCTCTACTTGTAATTTTATGTAATTAGATAACAATTTTAAAATACATAAAATATTAAATAGATATTCAGATTTTTCATTTACTTAATAACAAAATTGGAAACTAATCTTCTTAGAAATGCAATATTTCTCAAGAAAGGCATGGCAAAAGTTGATATAACTGATTTCCGAAACCATCCCTCACCTGCACAATAAGCATTCCATTGGGGAGAACCAGTTACTGAAACATTCATTTGCACTTTCTCTTTTATTTGGAGAAAGGCCTCTTTTGAAAACAGAAGCACAGTAAATCCTTCTTCCTATGGTTGGAGTAGAAAAGACATTGTAAGTACTGTTGTATTTACCAATTCCTCTGAAATGGGCACAGGGTGTTACTACCAAGTATTTAGATTGCTTTCATTGTTGTGATTCTTAATGAGATTTTTGTTTGAGTTTTGACTTATTTTACCTGGTAGTATTATTCAGGCCCTTAAGATATATAAGAACAAATGCAAATCATTCATAATATAAATGAGAGTTTCACATATTTCTAATGATATCCTGGAGTTGTAAGATATAATTAACATTATAGAGTGCCTGGAGAACTCAGGCAGAAACAAAATTAGACTTTAAGCTTTACTATTAGAAGAGAGTTGATGCAAAACCCACAGGTAAGTCTCGTTCCTTATGCTGCTCCTTATTTTCTTGGAGTACGGTTCAAGTATTTTAATACTTTCTTGGTGTCTTGACTGGTATCTAAAGCAACCTGTGCAAGGAGAACTCTGACACCTTTGGTATAAGCATCATCAGCATAGCAATATCTGTAAGCTATGCTTGGCCACCTTTATTGTTTTACTGTTTTAAAAGCTATGTTCCACTTTAAAATTACATTAAGAATATGAATTTCAACATCAGAATTATGACTTTATACAACCTAGGCTGAGCATGTACTTTGCAGCACAAGATCCCTTTCATTTAATATTAAGCATTCATCCTCTCACATTTTTTCTATTTTTGAAACCATTTGAAATGAATAGACATACACCATAGGATTCTATACCCTGTAGAATCCTAGAGCTGGTGGCAGACTGAAGCCTAGCAACCTCTTGTGCAGACACTGCCAGCAAAACATTTGAAGTTTGGTGCAGCTTACGAAGAGGCTGATCTTCACAGAAGCGAGTTAAAAAAAAAGTTTTAAAGCCATTTTATTCCTAATCACAGACAAGCATTAGAGATATTAGAGCACAACTGTGATCAGGCAATCTTTTCTAGCATACTTTTAAATGAGAACTAATGTCTCCACAATTTTGGATGTTGGCTTGACCCTCAGAAATTCCATGATTTTCTTTTTTGAAAACAACCAAATTCTGTGAATCCTAGCTTGTGTTACTCATTAGTAGAGCTAAAAAATAAGGGGGAAACATAGAAATTATTCTGAATTGATATGAAATAAGCCACACTTCAACCATACTATGACATGGCTAGGATTTACCATCATGTATTGAGGAGATTCCTTTGTATTAGTTTACAAAGAATGAGAAGTCACACACTCCCTTGGAATCATCATTACTTACTCCTTACCACAGCATGAATAAAAGTCATGACAATGTCATAAGGCAATAGAAACACTAAAAGATAATATTATTCATCATTGTTTGACTTTCACTGATCCATTTAGAAAGTTCAAGTTTCAACTATGTACTGAGTCCAAACTTCTATGGTATAAAGGTATCATGATCCTTTTCTGTTTGGCTACCATGGCTTGTAGAGCTCTAATTAGTGTTTATTTAGTAGTAAAGATATTGGTTTTAGAATTCAGAAATGACTGTTTAATGCTTTCCATTAGCCACATTATGTTCCTGTGATGGAAGTAGAGCAGAGTTTGGTAAGAAGGGTCAGGAAACAGGCTTATTATAAAAATAATTTGAATAGTTTTATTGAAATTTCTCTTAATACTCAATGTGGACACCAGAAAGGTTTCAGAATGTTTACCCTTATGGATAATAAGTGCTACATAATTGCTATCACTTGCCTGTTAAAATATTAGATCACAAAACAAGAAAGTATAACAAAGAAAACTAGTGTATATTTTTGAAACATACCTGTAATAATCAAAATTAAAGAAACCTGTTTGTATGTGGATGCTCATGAATAATTGTGTATCCATTGTCATCCTATGACATCTATTATCATGATTTTCAGACATAGATCAGTCATCAAATTCAGGCAGTAGGTTGCTAGCTAAAGTTAAAGAGCTCAAATGTACTCTGTATATTCAAGAGAAACTCAGAGTTTAAAAGAGAAGGGTACAACTCTTTCTGGATCCCTACTAAAGCACTTATTTATGCCCCTTGTAATCATATCTACTGTTTTACCCACTAACTCGTTTACTTTTCTTGTCACCTTTCTTATCTATTCTTCTGTGTAACTGTTTCTAACTAAATCCGATTTCTCCAAACCATTTATGGTAACCCCCATCCCTCATTCTGAGGAAACAACCTTTCCTCCCATTCACTAGAGGGAATAAAGTCAACAACAGTCACCTCTTTCAACTCGATGACATCTAGCAGAGAGCTATTCCAAACTCTTTTCCTTATATCTGCCTCTGAGATTGTTGTGAGCAATGCTCCACCAGGATACATTTTAGTTTGTCTCTTACTTGACCTTTGTGTAAATTAACATTAGCAAGGATTCCATTGTTACTGCAAAGGTATTCACTTTTCTCAAATTCAGTTGATCATTGCTGCTCCAGTACTTTGTGTAGATTTGTTTCCCCAATGTAACTTTTAAATTCAGGTTTTAAGGGATTTCTGTTTTTAAAATGCATACCATATCAGGAATGATCAAGATTTTTTTCTAGTGGTTAGCAAGATAAATAAGGAAATTGTTTTTCATAATTTACATATATTTCAGTAACTTTTGTAGTCAGTCACAGAATTCAGTTAATGTTCGTCATAAATAATGTGCAAAATTATGTGTTAAGGAAAGCCATATAGGCTTTTAGCTCTGCCTGCAGGATTAACTTTCTTTTGCTGATTATATATCAACACTAAGCCTCTGAAACTATCACCAGCATGTAGCAGGTACTGCCTGTTATGTGTAGATTTAATACAATTATGGATCACAGTTTGTGGTCTCCTAATAAATTTTACAAACCCCACCAGACTTATGTCATAAGCACATGTACTATTCAATGACGACTTGATACCTTAATGATAGATGTAAACTCTTTTAAAACTATTGGTTCCTAGGAGTTTTTACAAAAACTTGGAGGTAAATGTCTTGTTGTTGTGATAAAATACCCTGACAAACTCAATTTAATAGAGAAAGGTGACTTTTTGTTTCTTTTTCAGCTCACACTTCTGGATTACAGTCAATCGTGGTCAGAAATTAAACCAGTAGCAGTTTGAAGCTGCTGATCATGTGACATCCACAGTCAAAAAATAGAGAACGAGGAACCCTATTCACCGCCCTTTTCCACTTACATAATCATAGACCAAAGCCAGAGAATGGTGCCACCCTCTTTCGGCTGGTCTCCACCTCCATCAATGCAATCAAAGTAATCCTCCACAGCCATGCTCGCTCACAGGTCCTTCTCCCTGAGAGTCTAGACTCTGTCAAGTTGACTATTAACACTAACCATCACAATAACACAATAACTTTTTTTCATTTATTATTTTTCATGTGTATGAATGTACTGTCTGCATGCAGGTCTGTGCACTCCTGTCGTGCAATGCTGCGGAGGTCAGAAGAGGGCGTCCGATTCCCGTGGAGCTGGAGTTAAAGACAGTTCTCAGCCGCCATGTGGGTGCTGGGGATCGAACCCGGGTCCTCTGCAAGAGCAATCGGTGGTCTTAACCGCTAGGCCATCTCTCCAGCACCATAACACAGTAACTTTTCTTTCTTTATTTTTTATTTATTTTTGTATGTGTATGAATATACTGTCTGCATGTAGGTTTGAGCACCTGTGTCGTGCAATGCCGCGGAGGTCAGAAGAGGGTGTCGGATTCCCCTGGAACTGGAGTTCTCCTGGAATTGGAGTTACAGACTGTTCTCAGCCGCCATGTGGGTGCTGGGGATCGAACCCGGGTCCTCTGCAAGAGCAGTCGATGCTCTTATTCACTAGGCTATCTCTCCAGCCCCAACACAATAACTTTTAAAATCTACAGACAAACACACGTTTTAAAAGCATATGCTTAATATATATTGAATGTCCATTTTTTTTAATTGTTGGCCCTTTTCTTTTGTGAGGACATTAGAAATGGTCTTTAAGTGAGTCCCGTGGAAGCCATACTTTACAAGCAGTTAAGAGTGAGTTATTTAATCCCACCACTGAGAACCTATCATAAAAACTTCAAGAAGAATGTTTACATAATGGACTGCAAAGTATATTAAGTCACCGTTGTGTTTTAAATTTGAATTATAAAGAAAAGTTTTCTAAATTAAAAATAAAAAAAAACTTACCTGTACCTTCCGTGTTAAGACATGGAAGTAAAAATCTTTGAGTTACTTATTAACTCTATGCTCCATGCATGTTTGGCAGCCATGAAGGCTTGCTAAATTAAATGGCTTTTACTCTTGTACTCTGTAATAGATTCATCAGCCAGACTATTTATACTTCTTTGTGACAGCAAAATATTGAACTCTTAGTGTGAAGAGCATGTATTGAAGCCATCATAGATATGATGGCTCCTTTCTTGGTAGAAATGTTGTTCCGGTGGATGGGTTTGCTTAAGGAAAGAAAAAAAAAAAAAGATTAATAGAAACAGCAATAAAGTTAAAATTAAATTGGAAAAATTCAGACTTTAATCTTTTATATATAACTTTATTGAGCATTTGTACAACTCATACAGTGGTACCTAATCAAACCCAATTACCCCCATACCCGAAACCCCTATCAGAACTCATGCATTAGAATATCCAAGTTAAGCCCTATCCAGTCAAGGTCCCAAACTCACATGTCCTTCTGTGCAAATAGAAATGCTGAAGTCTAGTAAGCATATCTAGGAATCCTAGGTAAGGTATACTCTTCCTCACCAAACAGTACTCAGTCTCTTGTAGTTCTCAGTCCAGGATCAGTCTTCCACCCATTTCTCTTGCTAACCTTTGAGATCTTGTCCTAGTTGGCATGGGTCCCATGGGTGATGCCTACATTGCCACAAGTTCACATGTGAAAGCTTACAGTGGATTGTAAGTCATTGCTTTTCTATACATCCACCAGCCCTGGCTCTTACAATCCTTGCACCCTCTCTTCTGCAATGATCCCTGAACCGTGGGTGGGTGAAGTTTAACACAGGAGCCCCATCCAGGGACACACACTCTGGAGGCTCCCACTGTTCAAAGTTTGACCAACTGTGGCCCTCCTCTCGCATCAATTTCCTTGAGTAAAGAAACCCCACTGGTTAGAATTGAGGGATACACTGGTTTTCTCTTCACTCCTCATTCCAAAAGTAGATGTTCAATTTTAGATGTGTCTCCCAGGACTGGGGACTTTACAAATGTATATATTTTGTTGTCTGATCAGCTGTGGGAGTCTGTAGTAGCCTCCCTCTGCTGAGAAGAGTAGCTACTTTGATGAGTGGCACTTGATATGCTTGTCCATAATTAGTGTATGGCAAGAAATTTTATTTGTCTAGAGATATGACACTGGTAGGCTTTTCTCTAGGCTCTATGTTTTCTCCAGAGCTGCATATTTGGCTGAGGTTACAGTGACTATCATGGGTTCACTCCCATTGAGAGGGTTCCAAGTCCAATTAGATAGCTGTTGACCATCCCCCAGACAACAGTGTCTTGACTTCACCAATAGAAGTAGTTTGCTGGGCAGCTCATCATGGTTGTTAGGCTTTAGGGCTGGGTTGTACCATTGATTGTATGCACATTGTCTATAATTATGATCAGCTAACTTCAAGTAGAAGCTAACTTCCAGGTCAGTTCATGTTCCATTAATCTAAGTCCTGTCCCTGAACCATATCCTGTTCTGAACAGTAGGATCTTATTTTCTATTTCTGGTAGACTTTAATCTTTAAAAAATATCTTTTTAAAGAAATTTAGAAATTGGAGATTCACTCATCTGTACAAGCTTCTTATTAGTTGAGAATGAAGGTCTTATACTGAGAAGCCATTCTAATGGAGAGGACTCAACAAAAATTCATCACTCAGTCACTCTTCCCTTGATAGTCATTACATATGTTTTATTCTCTTCATTTTCCAGGCTCTGAAAGCAGAGGATGGGGCTGCATTAGTTGTAATGAAGACAGTTAAGTGAAGATATAACTTGCTGGAATGGAGAAATACACATCTGAAAACCACATTATTCTCTCTTTTCTTCCCTGTATCTTTTAATACTTTATTTTTGAAATTCATCATGAATGATAATTGTAGCTATAGTTTATTAATTTGTATTGTTCTCTGGGATTTCATTATGAGAATATATCATAACTTATTGATCTAGCCTGTTGAATATATTAATGATATTTTTCAGAGAGAATACAGCAGGCACCAGTTGAGATTTTCCTTCCCTCCAATGTCTTATCAAGATGATGCAGGATAGTGGTTAAAAGGTTTGAATAGTAACTTGTTAGGATTCCAGATAACAGCTTCACAGACCATGCTGCTTTGCACAAGTTAAAGAATACTCACATTCTAAAGGCTTGTCAGTATCCTTGGTAACTACTAGGTGGATCCCTCCACCTTTTTGACACATAACAGCTTCTTTTTTTATTGAAACATTACAGTGGACAAAGGCAAGACATTCTACACCCATAGGAAGTAGACGTAATAAATACTGACTTTGGAGGGAAACTCTTACAAAATAGGAATATTTATTTGTCTGAGTTAGGAATACAGACCCAGAAAGCAGTCAGAATCAGACACAGAACAACCATTGAGTCAGACAGGGATTAGGGAGAAGGAAAGAGAGAAGAGGATAGAGGTTTAAATGAAACTGAGTAGAACAACTATAAATCTGTTGTTTTTCACAAAATGTGTATAGAGACAGTTTGCTGCAATAACAGTAGAAAACCAGGAGGAGAATGAGGCCATATAAAAATAAAGTGTTTTTTTTTCACTATTACAGAATAAATATAGTGTTTGTTTTTCAGGAAAGATGAGAAAGAACTCCTGAGATGAGGAGAGGTTCCAAGGGAGACAGCCAAAAACAAAGTTTCTGTACATTATTGAAATTAGCTTAAAATTAGTAGGAGTTAGTGGGGCAGGAAGATTGATAAGAACAAACTATCTGTGAAAATGTCATAGTGAAACCCTTCAGTTTGTATCATAATATAAAAACAACTGATAGAAAAGTAAGCAATAAATAATATGTTTATTTAACATATAAGTGTAATATGATATAATGCTTATGTTTTATGTTTATAATATTTTTACAATTAATATTATAACTAATATGTTCATAGTTCCTGAGAAAAGCAAAAAGAAAAATAAAACATTTGTCAAGAGAATAAAAATGAAATAGTAAAATAAGTTGAAATAAAAAAGTAAGGGTAAAAGTAAAACAATAAAGAAAACAAAGCTGAAATATACAAATAATGGAAAACAATAAACTGATGTCAAAATTGATAGAAACAAAGGACACTTTATAATGATATAAAGATCCATCTGTGAAGAATATATAGAAAATATATATATGCCAAAAATGGATTCTAAAAATACACTGAACAAAGTCAGACCAAATTAAAGGCAAAATAAAGGTAAAATTCTGAATATTCATAGCTTTTACAACTACATTTCTAATGATGGTACTATTCATTGGAACAACAGCAATAAATAGAAGATTTAAACAAGAACATAAGCCTAGTATAAAACTAGGTATCAGGGCTGGAGAGATGGCTCAGCAGTCGAGAGCGCTGACTGCTCTTGCAGAGGACTTGGGTTCTATTCCCAGCACCCATACAGTGGCTAAGAACCGCCTTTAAGCTGAGACTGGTGGTGCACACCTTTAATTCCAGCAATCAGGAGGCAGAGCCAGGTGGATCTCAGTGAGTTCAAGGACAGCTTCGGCTATAGGGAAACCCTGTCTCAGAAAGAAAGAAAGAAAGAAAGAAAGAAAGAAAGAAAGAAAGAAAGAAAGAAAGAAAGAAAGAAAGAAAGAAAGAAAGAAAGAAAGAAAGAAAGAAAGAAAGAAAGAAAGAAAGAAAGAAAGAAAGAAAGAAAGAAAGAAAAAAGCGTATACAAAATATTCTGCCTAATGAGAAAATAGTTCATGCTATTGTCAAGCTATCACAGGTTTTTCTATGTGCATTCAGCAAAATGAAAATAGTATATTCTCTCCTATATACCCCTGGTCATGGATCCTTGACCAGGTTTTTGCAATACCAGGTATGAGTTCCTGTGAATCAGGTCTTAAATCCAATTAAAAAACTATAGACTACTCCCATACAATTCCTGCCACTATTTCATCAATGAGCATATGTTTCTAGGCCAGGTGTTATTATAGCTCACAGAGTCTGTACCTGAGTAAGATTGTTAATGACTTTTCTCCCCCAGCATAGAATCTTCAGACACAATGAAACTAGCCAGCATGGAAGCTTCAAGGTCAGTACCACCTTGATTTCTTTTTGTCCTGTGAACAAAGTATGTGGAGTGGGACTTTCCTGATGAATCAGTTTATGGATGGGAGCTATCCCACACCTGGCAGTGGCATTTTTACTTACTAACTTGTGACATCTGGGAGGAGCATTATTCCTCCATGTAGAGTAGCTCTATTTAAACTCTCACTTTAATGTATGTTCTTAGGAAGCTGTTAAAAAATTAGTCTTCCATTTAGCTTTTCAAACATCCTTAATATTAGACATCCCTCCCCTATCCCTTCTGCCCTAAGCTTCCATTCCTCTCCCTGCTGAAAATGTTCCACCCTTTCTCCCCTTTTCCTTTCTTAACACGGGTTTCCCATTATCTCCTATCATTAAGTTCTTTCTCCTGCTCTCCCTAATGGCCCTTTCTAGGTTCCAAGTTTTCTCAGAATGCTTGTATACTGGGCAAAGAATCTCAATATTTGATAACATAAAATTAAATTTTCTTTTATTTATCCTGTGTCTCCATGTGTGTCTTGTGAGTTTTGGGGGGCAGCATGTGTGTTTACCATTTGTGTGCAAGAGCCTATGGAGGCCAGATGAAGGCATCAAATCCTCTGGAAAAGGAGCTGGAATTGTGAACCATTACATGGATGGCGGAAATCAAACCTGGGTCCTCTGCAAGAGCAGGAAGTGATCTTAATGGCTGAGCCACCTCTCCAGCTCCAAACTGTTTCTTATAATAATGAAACTATATTAGAAATCAGTAACAGAAGAAGACTGCAAGGTTCACACATATGGAAATTTTACAAGACATTCTTGAATAATCATCAGAGGAAAGAATAAGTTATAATAAAGATTATAAGCTATTGTAAAATTAGTGAAATAAAAATATAACAGAACTTGTGCTATCCAGCACATTCAGTGATTACAGAAGGATATATAGATTTTTGTCAAATTTTACTTGTGTATTATCTTATTTGTATGCAGGTGTATGAGTCTGTGTGTGGGCATGCATATGCCACAGCTCAAATGTGAAGGTCAGAGAACAACTTGTGAGAGTTAGTTTGTGCATTCTGCCATATAGATCTTGGGGATCAAACTCAAATTGTCAGGTTTGGCTACAGGAACATTTACCCACTGAGCTATCTTTTTGGCCTCATGAAATGTATAGCATTAAAGTTTAGCTTATGTAGAATATAAAATAAATATAAAATATAAATATTTTGCTATTTTTATTTTATGTGTATGGGTGGATTGCCTACATGTATATAAGTGCAGACATGTCGTGCAATGCCCACTGAGGTCAGAAAACAGCATTAGATCTCCTGTAACTGGATTTGCAGACATTTGTTACCTTCAATAAGCATGCTGGGAACCAAACCTGGGTCCTCTGGCAGAGAAGCCAGTACACTTAACTGCAGGGATGTCTCTCCAGCCCAAGATTTATTTTACAAAGGAGAAATATTTCAAATCAATATCTTAATCTTCCATCTTAAACAATGAAAGAGTAAATCTAAAGCAGATGGAAGGAAAAACATCCATTATAAACAAAAAGAAATAGAAGATCCAAATACAATAAATAAAGGTGTACATTTATTAATTAAAAACAACAAACCTTTCATCAAAGAAAAGGTGGTACTAACTGATTTCACTGGTGTAATGACCAAATGCTGAAAAGAGAAATGACAATATATACAATGCCCTGGGATTGATCCCTAGTAATGGAAAAATAATTGATAGTAATCCTTTCCAAATGTGTAAAAAAATATCTGGAACATTTCATAACTTGCTCTGCTTAACCATTATGACCTGACTACTAAACCCAGACAATAACATACATACATATATACATACATACATACACACATATACACACACACACAAACCTTACAGACCAATTAACTCTATGAATGTTAATGCAAGTATCCTAGGTAAAACAATAAATAACCAAGTTCAGGAGTTTACAAAAAGGTTTGTACAACATTATAAACTGGATATATTTTAGGAATACAATGTTTCTCAACATAATTAAGTTAAATCAATGCTGTGCATCAAGTTAATCAAATAAAGGAGACAGAAGGCATCATCATCTCAATAGAGACAGATATATCTGAGTACACACATGTACACTCTCATCTGTGAACAAATGAACATATGCACAAGCACACATATACACACACAGAGTCTGATGAAACTAGTTCATGACATCAATGAAATTCACACAGCTGGTGTCATACATAATGATGAAATACCAATTTTGTTTTTCTCTCTGAGACTAAGAACTAGATTTGCAAATACACCCTCATCACTTCTTTTCAACAAACTGTAGGATTTCTGACCAGGTAAAGCCAGAGATTGAGGCATGAAAGAGAAATAAATCAGGATTTGAAGGAAAGTAGCACACCTACTTATAGAATTCATAGTCTTACATTAAAAAACTAAAAAACTACAAATGCAGTTATATATTCAATATTTGTAAATGCAAATGTGTTATGTGGGTTAATATCAACATAGTGGTACTTTCCAACTTAGTGTGTAGATTCAATGTAATCCCAACAAAATTATAGTCCTATTTTGGCAATCCTAATTATAACTATATATATAACTCATTATAACTATAATGAAAACCAAAGAATTCCAAAACTCATCTTTTTTAAAAACTGGTTATCAATGCAGTATAGTACTGATGCAAGCTTAAATATATAAGTCAAAGGAATAAAATTTGGACTTGAAGAACCCAGACAGGGTGGCACACATCTTTAATCCCAGAACTCAGGAGGCAGAGGGAGGCAGATCTCTTTAAGTTCAAGTCAGCTTGGTCTACACAGAAAGTTCCAGGCCACCTGGGGCCATAAGGGGATGCTGTTTCAATAAAGACAAAAAGAAAAAAATTGGAGTTGAAAAATCCAAGTCATTTACCTGCAGTTAACTACTTTTCAGCAAAGGTTTCAAGAATATTCAATGGTAAATAATAATTTCAATAGATCTAGTTAAAAAAATAGAATGTTCCCATCCCTAGATTAATATGACTTCTTAATAAGTAAAAAAAATATGCATCCTTGCCGGGCATGGTGGTGCACGCCTTTAATCCTAGCACTTGGGAGGCAGAGGCAGGTGGATCTTTGAGAGTTCAAGGCCAGCCTGGTCTTCAGAGTGAGTTCCAGGACAGTTGGGGCTACAGGGAGACCCTGTCTCGAAAAGACAAAAAAAAAATATGCATCCTTATATTTACAGTCACCATTTATTAAAGAAGCTTCTTTTGCACCAGACTATTACAGAGAACCCCAACTGGTCACACTCAGACATTGTCTCTGAATTGCCCAAGCCTAAGCCTCACCTCTACAATGCAACCTCTATACCTAAAGCTCACACAAAATAGAACAAGGGGTAAAGAGTACACTAGCAAGTCTCTCAGTCCTCATCAACAAAGCTCCCTCATGCAGCAGAGGGCCAAGAACACAAATGGCCAAACAGCGGTGTAGAACCTTTTCCTTCCTGGGAGGGCTGTGTCTGCTCTTGCTCAAAAGCAGCACAACAGGTCAGGCAGCCATCTTTTCCTGCACCTCCTCCTTCTCTACCCTGCCTCCTTCCCTTTCCCACAGAACAAACTCACAAAAACTTTAGTTTAGGGGAGACCAGTGAGTTTAATGGGTTTTCCCACTTAGTGAATGGGAGAAATCTTTACTTACAGGGTCTTTTGGCACTCTCTATCATGAGCCGGGGGCCAAGACCCCTAAGAGTTCTGCAAAACATGGTACCAGCAGGAGAGAGAGAGAGAGAGAGAGAGAGAGAGAGAGAGAGAGAGAGAGAGAGAGAGAGCGCTCTTTCCATTAGCACTCTCACTTTATGAGCCCTGAGCCCTTCCCCTTAGGTGAGCTGGCTGGCTGGGAGGGATTGCTGGATCCATAGCTCTGCCTCTACTTCAGAGGCACCATCTTTTGGAGGTTTCTACAGTCTGATGTCTGATGGCCAGGGTCAGTCCATTAGGAAGAAAATTTATTCTATGCCACAAGTAGAGGCTAGGAGACTGCAGGGCGTGGGTCCTCTGATAGGACTCCTATATTAAGCTTCGCTTACCCTGATTTCAGGGACCATTGTAAAAAAGGGTGTGTAAAGATTTTAAGAGTCAGGGAGAAGGGGCTGGAGAGATGGCCTAGTGGTTAAGAGCGCCGACCGCTCTTGCACACGACCCAGGTTTGATCCCCCTATGATACACATAAAAATAAAATCAGGGAGGAGGTGCCTGACGATATGGAAACGGAGTCCTAAAAGCTAGAGGGTCCATGGTCCCTGCTTAAATGAACCTACAGCAACTGTATCAGCATGCACAAGACCCTTCCATGCGTGCACAACCGGACAAAATCCCAGCACAGAACTGCAGAAATTGGTAGAACTCAATCTTAGCTGAAGAAATATTGGTGGCTAATTACTGTTGCATAAGGAAGAGCTGATCTTAAAGCAAGAGACTCTGGGCAACCTGACTAGACCTCAGTGGATGAACTTTCACTGAGAAATGTCCAGGGACACCAATAGGCCTTAACACAAACGACAGAGTGCATGCATTCCAGTGGTGTGGCTGTGGGAGGGGTTATAAAAGTGATTAAGGTTGATTGAGATGTTCTGTATAAAACATACAAAATTTCAATAAAATCTAAAAAAACCTAATAATATCAAAATTTAGAAAAAATGCCTCTGTATTTAACAAATGTTTCTTATACATGATAACAAAATCACAGGAAATGAAAAGAAAAAAGAATAATTGAATTTTAAATATAAAAATGTTGAGCTTTTAGAATATTATAAATGAAGGGCTAGAGAGATGGCTCCATGGTTAAGAGCGCTAGGTACTCTTACAGATGACCCAGTTTTGATTCCTAGGACCCACATGGCAGCTAGCAACCATCTAGAATTCCAGTTACAGGAAATCCAACACCCTCTTCTGCCTTCTTCAGGCATTGCCTACCATGGGAGCATTTCCATCCATTCAGGCAAAATCCACACATAAAATAAAAATAAATAAAAATTATAAAAATTATTCAAATGAAGTGAATAAGCTACACCGTTGATGATAACATTTGTAAATCATTTACCTGATGAGAGTCTGAGATCCAGAATATAAAAATAACTTTACAACAAAAATAGAAAATTTAAATAAAAATTTTGGAAAAGGCTTGAATGAAAAAGATACAAACATGTGAAAAAGTATTTGATATCACTAGTCATTATTATAGTGCAAATCAAAACCACTATGAAACGGGAAGAGACATAAAAATAATGCTCATCCAAAATGAAATAAGTAAGGCATGATGGGACATGGTTTCAATTTGAGTTGTTGCAGAATCTGAGGAAAGATCATCTCAAGTTCAAAGCCAGCCTTTACTACATAGTGAGTTAAAGGCCAGACAGAGCAAGTTAGTGAGATCATGGCTCAAAATTAAAAAAAAATTGAAAACTATGATGAAAGTACAGCTCAGTGTTAGAGCCCTTTCCTACACTATACAAGGCCCTGAATTTAATCCCAGTACATAAGAAATAAGGGGGGGGGGAGAGAAAAAAAGAAATAGGAGATGAGAAATTAACAATGTTAGTCAGGTTGTTGAGACTTTGAAACCACACCAGTAGTTCTGGTAGGAAGGCAAACTATATCTGGGAAAAGAAGCTGCCAATTTAGCACATGCCTTAAATCCTAGCACTTGGGAGGCAGAGGCAGGCGGATCTTTGTGAGTTCAAGGCCAGCCTGGTCTATAGAGCAAGTTCCAGGCCAGCTGGAGCTACAGGGAGACCCTGTCTCGAAAAGACCAAAAAAAAAAAAAAAATTAAATATAGAGTTACCTAATGTCACAGATATTTTACAGCAGGCATTTGTTTAAGAGTGAAAATGCATATTCATGCAAAAATATTCCCATCATCATTTATAGTTATTTATAATATGTTAAAAACAGAAAATAATATAAATATCTATCAGCTACTAAATAAAGAAGTAAAACATAGTAAAATAATACAGTGGAATATTATTTGGCCAAAAGATAAGCTTCACTGTGGATGAATCCTCAAAATGCCACATTAAGTGATAAAGCTAGTTATAAAGTTCTATCTACTGTAAGATTTCATTTATAGGGAAGTCTACATTAGGCAAATTTGTAGATATAAGGTAGGTTATTTTTCACATTGAGTAACAAAAATAGGAAGTAAGAGTCCATATTGATTGTTTCCTTTGTTGTGAGATGTATAGCTGTTGACAGCCTAGAATTGTCTATGTAGAATAGGCTCACCTTGAAATCATAGAGACCCACCTGCCTCTACCCCTGAAAGCTGGGATTAAAGACATGAACCACCACACAAATAAAGCATGTATTCATTTCAAAGCTTCAACTCCCCTGGCTTGCTTTCATAGTGCTAGAAGCTGTTATGAATACTAATGGAAGAAAAAAAAATCAGTCATGCATCTTATCCAGCTGTGAATCCTGCATACTGTAATAACAACTGGCCTGGGAAGTTATAACTCCTGGTGCAATACTGGTATGAATATTATGGGAGTAGCCAATCACTTTCTAACTTGATTTAAGTTCTGCTTCATAAGATCTAGCCCATAACTGACATTGATATCAAGACTAGGAACTTATGACTAGGCAGGCCACAGGATATAAGGGAAAGTCTTATGTAAAATTCTGCAAAATAGATAAGTATTAATTCATGACAATGTCATGATTCCTCATGACATTGTTAAATGCATTGATTAATGCATTTCTCACCACAGAAGCTTCTTTATGTACCAGATAGTGATTAACACAGAAACCTAAAACTGGCCAAAATGGAGAGAATAAGTGACTGCAGAGTGATTATCTCTGAATACTGATCCACCTGCCTCTACCCCTGAAAGCTGGGATTAAAGACATGAACCACCACACAAATAAAGCAATAAAACTCTGCCACCCAAGGCTCAGGAACAATTGTGGAAGAGGGAATGGAAATATTGTAAGAGCCAGAGGGGATGGATGCCCACAAGGAAACAAACTTTCCAGAGAGCTGCTCAGTTGTTCATATGAGCTCATAGCAATGATGACAGCATACACAAGACTTCTGCAGGATCAATTCTGACAGAATCCCAGCATGGATATGGAGAAGTGGGTAAGAAACATCCCAAACTGAAGAGATACTGGAAAATAATGGATGGTGGGAAGGTGAGAACCAGTCACTTTTAAGGGTAAAATTCTTAGATTAACCAGGTTCCAGCTGATAGATCCATGCTGAAAAATATTTGGGAACCAAAATTTGACTATATCGGTCTTAATAAATATATAATAGAATTTGGGTGGGGAATAGTAAAATGTATAGAGCAGATAGAGGGAAGTATCAAAATATGGTCAAAGTAAATTATCTGAAATTTGCAAAAATTCAATAAAAAAGTAAAAATACAAATTATAGTAGATAAAGAATGAGGAGAACTACACAATGTGTTTCTGTAGAAGAGAGAAAAAGTCAATAAAGGATCAGAGTATAAGATCCTATGAACTTTTTTTTTTTTTTACTTTTTGTGTTTTTACTAAGATCTCAAGTTTTATGCCTGAAGTACAATTTCTCAAGCCTTACTATTTACATATTTCTGGTTATACTTTCCTTTTGGATGTTTAAGGCCACACAGTCCAGATTAACCAAGGTTTTTGTTTTCTCAAGGTCACTTGAGGATCTGGTTCTCAAGGGTCTCTCTGGGTCTTTCTGGGTGTGGAGGGAGCCCCTGGCTCCTTTTGGCTTTTCAAGTACTAGTTCCATCCACTGGAGGACAAAGTCAGGTCTTGCTAGACCGGGCTTCCCTTTTTGAAGCATGAGCAGACTTTCCTCTTTATAGAATGGACACTGGCTGAAATCCCATTAGTGGAGCTCCAAGACCTCCCTGCACAGGAAAACTGGTGACTCACATTTGCAGGACAATACAAGAGATACCCTCATGTATAGTCCCCTGGGACTTAGTTGACCTCTGAGGGCAAGGAACAAAGTTATCCCTTAAACCCTCAGCCTAATTAGTATGGGCATTAAGTATGGTCCTTAAGCATCCAGAAAGGCTAAGTTATACCAGCCTGATACTTTTAAGTACTATGTAATATTTTAGAAAAGCCTTGGACAAAAGCTCAAGCAGCCTTGTATAAGAAATACTAAGAAGCACTCCCATAAAATAATGTGGTTAGACATAATGTTATGACAAACTAGTTTTTCCTCATTCTTTTGATTTTATATTACTCCAAAATATGCATACATACCCTCTACCCATATGCCAAAATTCCTAACTCTGAAAAAAATGGTATCTTAATTCTAGAACCTGTTAAAGGATTCACAATATAAGAGCACAGTTGTTTTCAAATCACAAGGAATATAACATTAATGTTGCTCAGTTTGTCTTACAACCAGGTAATTGGCTCTAGCATCTAAAGATGAGGGATATCATTTAATGTTTGTTTTCCTGGGACTGTGTTGCTTCACTTAACATGATATCTTCTAGTTCCATTGCAGGTAAATATACCTGAAAATTTCATGATACCATCTTTCTTTTTTAAATTTTTAAATTAAATTTATTTTGGCTGACTTATACAAATATAAAGTTGCACCTATTACAAGGGTCACATGCATGCATGCATTGCTTAAAGCTTAAATCCACTGAACATGTCTAGTCTATGTCATTACACATGTATAATTTCTTTGTGGCTAAAACTTCTACAGTTCTTTCTTTTTTATGCTTTTATTGATGTTTTGTGTATTTCAGACATCATTTTTTTTGGTACAGTTTAGGCATATTTCCTTTTCCCTTCCCCCACCCCACCCCAGATAATACATTCTGGAATAACTATCCTGGATCTTTCTCAGTCTTTTTTTTATGTAATTCACATTTTCCTCCATTAATTTTATATTACTCTAAAATATGGATACACACTTTCCACCCATATACAGTAATTACAGAATCTGAAAATAAGTGGTGGGTGGATTCTAGAGCCCCTTAAGAGATTTACATTATAGCAACATAGTTGCTTTCAGATAACAGAAATAAAACAATAATATTGTTTAGCTTGACTTTCATCTGGGGGATTTGGTGTTAGCATGCACAAATGAGAGAAACCATTTGCCATTTGCTTTTCTGGGACTGTGTTACTTCACTTAGCATAATGGCTTTTAGTTCCATCCATTTACCTGCAAGTTCATGATGTTATCTTTCTGATGTACCATATTTTTGAGATCCACTTGTCTGTTGAGGGGCATTTGGGTTGGTTCCAGCTCTTCACTACTGTGAAAAGAGCTACAATAAACATGGATGTGCATGTATCTTTTCAGTAGGATGAGTCTTTTGGGTATTCACCCAGGAGTGGTATGACTGGGTCAGGTGGTAGGTTCATTTTGAGTCTTTTAAGGGTTCTCCACACTGCTTTCCATAATAGTTGTACAAGTTTACATTCCCATCAGCAGTGGATGAGTGTTCCCCTTTCCCCACAACCTCTCCAGCATTTCGTGTCTTTTGTTTTCTTGATCTTAGCTAGTTGTATTGGAGTGAGATGATATCTGAAAATATTTTTAATTTGCATTTCCTTAATTATTAATGATATTGAACACTTTTTAAAGATGTTTCTCAGCCATTGTTAATTCCTCACTGGTGAAGAAGTCTCTGTTCAGCTGTTTTCTTTCTTTACTGCTGCATAAAACTCGATTGTATAGATGTACCACATTTTCTCTGTCAGTTGAGGGGAACTTTGTTGGTTCCATCTCTTCACTATTGTGAAGAGAGCTGCAATAAATATGGCTGTGCATGTATCTCTGCAGTAAGATGAGTATTGTGGGTATATACCCAGGACTGGTATGACTGGGTCAGGTGGCAAGCTCATTTTGAGTCTTTTAAGGGTTCTCCACACTGCTTTCCATAGTGGTTGTATGAGTTTACATTCCCATGAGCAGTGGATGAGTGTTATCCTTTCCCCACAACCTCTCCATCACTTGGTATCATTTGTTTTCTTGATCATAGCTAGTCTTAGCAGAGTGAGATGATATCTTAAAGTGGTTTTAATTTGCATTTCCTTAATTATTAGTGATGTTGAACATTTTTTAAGATGTTTCTCAGCCATCTCTAATTCCTCACTTGTGAAGTCTCTGTTCACTTTTTACTCCATCTTTTGAGTGAGTCATTTATTTTCTTTCTTGTTTTTTGAGTAGTCCATATATTCCGGAAATCAGTGCTTTGTCAGATGTATCTGCAGTGAAGGTTTCCTCCCACTCTGTGGGTTTTCTCTTCACTTCCTTGATTGGTTCTTTTGCTATACAGAAACTTTTGAGTTTAATGAAGTCCCATTTGTCAATTGTTAACCTTATTTCCTGCACAGCTGCTGTCTGATTTAGGAAGTCTTTTCCTATGCCTATATCTTGTAGGCTGCTGCCAACTTTTTCTTCTATCACCTTCAGAGTTTTGGGTTTCATGTTGAGGTCTTTGATCCATTTGGAATTGACGTTTGTACAGGGCCAGAGGTAGGAGTTTAACTTTATTCTTCTACAAGTGGTGATCCAGTTTTGCCAACATCATTTGCTGAAGATGCTGTCTTCCCTTCATTGAGTCTTCTTGCCCCCCTTGTCATATATGAGGTGGCTGAAATTGTATGTGCTCAAGTTTGGATTTTCAGTTTTGTTTTATTGGTCAATAGGTCTGTTTTTGTGCCAGTACCAAGCTGTTTTTATGACTATAGCCCTGTAGTACTTTTCGCTCAGTGTTTCTTTGGCTATTCAGGGTCTTTTGTTTTTCCATATGAAATTAAGGATTTTTTTGTCCAAGCCTGTGAAGAAACTCTTGGGGGATTTTAATTGGGATTGAGTTGAATCTGTATATTAGTTTGGGTAGAATGGACATTTTTACTATATTACAAACTTTTTAATAATAAAATTAAGTCTGATTTTCTTCAGTGGAATTGCCCTCAATAAGTTTCCATGTTCCTGTTAATAGCACCACAACATGATTCTGTAAGCACTCCTAACCATTAGGATCAACAACAAAAAAAATAAATTAATTAAAAATTACTAAATAGAAAGTGTCCCTATTGAATGTATGTAATGTATCTTTAGGAGTGATAGAAATGCTCTGGGAAAATAGAGGTGATTTCGATACAACATCACAAATACAATAAATCTACTGAAATATGTACACTAAAATGATGGTTCCCTTGTTTTATGAATTTTAGTACAAGCTTTTTTGTTTTTTAAACAAAGCCTCAGTGAGCATGCATTCCCAAGTGATTAAGAAAAAAGAATCTACCTGCAAACCACCTGAAAAATGGTGAGCAATGAACTTTGTTTAGAACCAGTGAAAGTTGGGGCTTTGTTCCCCAGCATAAAAGCATATATTTTACTGACATAATCAATGAACAGAAACTTGTCTATATTTGCCAACAAATTAATTTAGAAAGCCTATGTCTTCTCAGACTTTACATAATGAATTCAGCCATCTCACAAGTGATGCATTACAGGTTTTTATAGATTTTTAGAGTACATCACTGCAGGTATATGATTTTTGAAAATGCCAAGGAACTTAGGGCTAAACATGTACAACAAATATTTGGAAAAGAAATATCAGCAGAAAGATTTGCTAGGCATTTCTAAACTTTCTCCTGCTAGTGTTTTACTTTTGTATCCTTTTTATTTTATTTTATTTTATTAGCACTTGGAAGTAGAAATTTTAATATTTTTATGAAGTTTTGGGCATTTCATACATCATTTCTTATTCTAATTTAGACTCATTTCCCTTTCCATGTCCCCCACCCCACCCAATTTCATGCATTCTCTCATACATATCTTGTATCTTTTCCTGGGTCTTTTTATTTATTTTATTTATTTATTTTTTTATTTTTATTGATGCTTTGTGTATTTCATACATCATTTTCCAATTCAGTTCAGGCATATATTCCCTTCCCTTCCCCCCACCCCACCCCTACTCATCCCAGATCATGCATTCTGCCTTAACTTTTCTGCCTCTTTCTCTGTTTTATTGTTTTGTTTTGTTTTGTTTTCATTTTTCTTAACAATAAGTGATAATTTGTGAGTACAAGCATCCTTCATGTAAAACCAATTTGCAAGCAGTTGTGCCCAAACCCACACAGCTCATGGGTCCCACCATCCAGCGGGGGGGGGGTTTGTATATTCAATCAAGTTGATCAAATGAGTGTCCAGTCTATATTGTTGTAGTTTCACCATTCACCCCAATTGCAGCCCTTACATTCTACTGCTCACCCTCTTCTGCAGATTGTTTCCTAGGCTTAGAAAAGGGGCACAGGTGGATGAGAAGCAAAACAGTCTACTTTCTCTGGAGCTGTTGTCTTGGTCTCTAGTCAATTCTGGCTGTTTTCTTTCATGGGCTGTCAGCTTGTCCAGGCATAACCTTTTGATTCTACTAATGAAGCACATGCAATTAGATATATAGGTATTTAAACAGTATAATATATAGCCTTTCGATCCTACTAATGAAGCACAAGCAATTAGATATATAGGTATTTAAACAGTACTAATTGTTATGGTAGGTTACTTTGGTATAGACACAGATGTTTGGATGGTATGTTAATCCATGAATTACATTTTCTTCTGTTAAGTATGACAGGGTCTTCGTGTGGTTTATAACATCTCCTAACCATTAGAGGATGTAAGCTTGTGGCATCAGCCGTGGGTTATTCCTCCAAGGAGAGAGCTAATGGCCAATTAGATTTGGGATATGCAGACATATGGCTGCCACTGCTGCACAGTATTTCCAGGCAGATGAGGTGTAGCTGGTGCTGACAGAAGAGTCTTTCTTGACTCAAGGAGACCTATATTTCCTGTGTCTTTTTAATGTTTTTCAAAGCAGAGGATTATTGCTTTGGGGAGAACTTTACTGTTTTAGTCTGTTCTTTCTCCCACTTTTGTTATTGTTGTTCCTTCCAATTTGTATTGCTTCAACATATGCATATATATGTATCCTTTTTATTTTTAATTGCCATATGATAACTATAATACTTAATGAGTACAGTATAATAATTTGATACATGTATATATATATATAGAGAGAGAGATATTGATATAATAATTTCAGAAACACATAAGAATTTTACCTTTATCATCACTTTAAAGATAAATTTTAAGAAATTAATTCATGTCTTTAAGTTTCACACTGTTTATTCATTCTTTTACAATATTTTTATTGAGCTTTGTGCATTTCATATAAGAGATCTTAATGAAATTTATATCCCCTCCCCCATCTGCACCCTCTCATAGTCCCCCACCAGATTTCATGCATTCTGTCATATATGGATCCTTAAATTTATAGACAAGTCTACCATATACCACTCATCAAAAAGGTTTTTATTTTGGAAGAGGTGGGGGCTATTGCAGAGTTCCACAACTTGTCACACACAGAGAATATATGTCTGAGAGATGCCCAGCCTTCAGTGACACATCGACAGTGGAATCTCGACATTTACATCTCATGGAACATAGCAGAACAGGAGGTAGAGAGAATACAAATACATCCCTCAACTCTCACCAGCAAAATGTGTTTTTACTTTTATTATCTTTTTACAGAAACAAAAGAAAGATTATATGCTGGATAGTATGCTATACATAAAAATTTGCTTTTGTTGTTTTGAAATTTAAGCCTCTTCCAAGTATTGATATATGAAAGTCAGAAAATGACTTTTAAAGTGATTAAGAATTGATTCAAATTGAAATTGCAGAAAGATTTAATGTACATGCAGCTGCCCAACTTCAATTTTAGGGAATCACACCATGCTTTCAAATTAAATTAATTTTTTTTCTATTTCCACAATCTTTGCTTGTCAAAATAATGCTATAATCACATTATTTGTTCAGCTCGTCCCAAGAATCATAGAAGATGTGTGCTGTTAATTTTATGTCTTAATATTTTTTAAAATTCACAGGAAAATTTCATCCTGAATTCTATGTATATAGATGGTGATCTATATGTAGAGAAGAGAAAAATTACATTCTAAACATTGATATAACCTTGAAATTGCTCTAACCATAGCTCAGTGGTCTGTAGATTCCATATTAGTATCTTAAACTTTGATTTTTGTAGTAGCCAGTTTCTTTTCTTTTTTTTTTTTTTTGCCAAGTTAACTAGAATGAGGTATTTAGACATTAAAGGGCAAATAAATCAGCTTACATTGTGCTTTAGTTTAAAACAGTTCAGCGTGCTTAGACTGATAGCTACAAACCTTGACATGGTCCAGAGTTCTATTCACATGGACAGTCTTTTGTTCCTGTCTGCATTTCTGATCTCAACTGCTTCCATCATTCTGTTTGTTCACGCTTTAGCACATACCTGAGCTCATATATTCTTTCTTTCATTCCAAATTTCCCAAGCCTGGATTCTCCAGGTCTTCCTGGTTTCCAACCAAATATCTTTAGAGAAAAGACTTCTAGATTATTCTAGCAAAAATATATGCTTCTGTTTTATTGTCTTCATTTTATTTCTATTCATGCCAGGGTTAGTGTTTTATGTCTAGAATGGAAACTCAAAGAGAAGTGTATTCCCAGTAGCTAAAAGAGTAATAAAATTATGAAATAAATAAAATAAATTATCGATGATTTGATTATTATAACACCCCACATTACAAAGATATTTGAAGCTCTTCATACCATACCACTCACATCTTAACACACAACACTTCTCAGGTTTCTCATCAACACTTTTGTCAAACAGCTATTCTTGAACATTCTCAGTGCAAAGAGGCCTTCCAAAATATTTCAATAACATTTCTTTAGAAAATATTTTAATAATAATGAATTTGTCCCATTCATTATTAGGCAAATAGTGCATCTTAAGCCTTACTTTGGGAGAGGTTGCTTGCTTGCTTGCTTGCTTCAACCTCTGTGAGCACTCTCCATGCTCATGTAAGGGCAGGATTTGGCCATGTGTGGGTAGCTGATTACAACAAACATATGGAAAAAATGGCTGAGAATGCTCAAATATTGAAACCATATGTTACTGCATGGGAAACTAAGACTTATTAAAAAACAAACCAAAAACTGAGAATCCAGCTAAAAACACACAGTTCAAGCTCTTGCTTTCAAACCAAGGGCTTAGCAGGACTCAGTTTATTAGACTGAAGACTTCCTTTCAGACGGAACACAATCTTTACATCACAGACAATTTTTTAACCTAAAATAGTTATTTTAATTAATTAATTTATTTATTTGTATTTTTGAGACAGGGTCTCCCTTTAGTGCCCGCTGGCCTGGAGCTCACTCTGTAGACCAGGCTGGCCTTGAACTCACAAAGATCTGCCTGCCTCTGTCTCCCAAGTGCTAGGATTAAAGGCATGAGCCACCATGCCCGGCCTAAAATAGTTATTTTGACTACAGAATCAAACATCGTTACACAATTAAACATATTGCAAAGTTTTTAAAAAAATCACTGAATCCTATGTAATTTTTAAAATTCTATTTTTAAATGTCACAAGGACTCCGCAGACTTTTATATATGCTGTTTAAATAAATGAACTGATCTAATTCTTTTTCTCCATATCTCACCATCTTTATTGCAGAGTAGAGGAGATGAGGAATTTGGATGGTGCACTTGTTAGATAAGAGTCTTATAATTAGAAGTTGAGAAAGTCAGATCACAATATGATACATAGATCAAGTGAGGCTGAGACTCTGTGTAAGGCCATCAATCCCAAACATTTGCTTCTGATTTTCAGATAAACTTCTTATATTACCAAACCTTCATCAAATCCAGCATGTCATTATTTATAAGAAATACTAACACAGAAATAAAAATATCACAGACTTAATTTTGACTGAATGCTACAATGTATGTCTAGGTTGCAAAGCATTCAACTGTAAACACATATGCATCTTCAAATCAATAAAGCACTGTCGATGCAAGAACATAACTCTCACTTCAAAGGGGTTAAGAGATAGTTTATTCTGGAGCCAAATATGATTGACCATGGCCCAGGAACACACATTTAGCTTTCTTCAAATACCATGTTCTAACATGGTAACAGTTGCATTATAATTTTATAGTAACAGAACAAAGAAAAGTCATAAGTCAAGGCATCTTTCGAATCCATTGTTGGATGTATTCAGGAGGTAGGTCAGGGCAAAGTGGGGAATTTCCTACTATAGATCTCAGATGCTATCTGGGTGTATTCTTAGCTTTTTGACTGGTGAAATGTGGTGGTCTGCTAAATTAACACATTTCAAAAGGTTTTATCTGTTAGCTTTAGGTTGTTAAGTTAGATACAGAGGTGGGAAAGGGGTGGCTATTTAGAGGGCTCATGATAAAGTACAAATAGGCTCTAAATCTCCAACATTCCAAACTCTCCACAGTCATTGAAGTGCTAATTAGTTGATCAACTTTGCAGAAAGCTCAGTCCAAGATGCAGGATTTTTTTTTTTTCTTCTGGGAGCTTTCATTCACAGTACAGTAGTTATACAAGTTTGGAATTTGGCTTAATGAGAATAATATAAAGTACTGAATTCAAAGCACTTTAACAAATTCAAGAAATTTGCTTTTTGAAGTGGATTCACACTGGATATGTCTTAACAGATATGACAGAATGCATGATAAATGGTGGAGGGGGGCTGTCAGGATGTTTGGATGGATGAGGGGGATCTAAATGTGATTAAGATCTCTTGATCTATTAATGAAATATACAAAAGCTCAATAAAATATTTTTAAAATTATATGTGAAAAATTCTAAGGATTTTCACTTAACTACAATATCCTAGATTCACTAATTTCAGCCCAAATAAATCAGTTTATTATAGTAGATTTTGAAGTATACTCATAACCTTGAAATATAAAGACAAATGAGCCTTGCATATATTGCCATTTTTATTCATGTACATATTCCTCATTTCTATCACATGTGTTGTACTAGAAAGATTATACTTTAGACTCATTAAGACTTGGTTCCTATACCTACTGTGTGATTTGGAGGTTTCTTAATATATTTAAAAAAATATTTTTATTGAGCGTCTGTACATTTCATGCAACAGTGTTTAATCAAATTTAGTTCCCCTTCCTCCTACATTCCATCATACCTCCACCCACCGAGCCTCAGGCACTCTGCCATACACGCTAACTCTCATTCAGTCAATTACTTTTCCCAGATGTCCTTTTGTGCCAGTTCATCCACTGGAGTCTATTCAGCCTATCTAGAGATCTTAAGGGAGATCTACTTTCCCTCTATAATCAAATTTCCAACAGTTCTCAGGCTAGGACCTACCTGCTACCCACTTCCCTCACATCAGTTTGGGCCCTTGTCCGATTGAGTTGGCCTGGGTCTTGCGCTAGATGTTGCCACTGTCACAAGTTCACATGGGCAATCTTCCGATGGCCTGAAAACTTCTGTTGCGGCAGATGGAAGTTACTACAAAGTTCCACAACACAGAATATATGTCTCTACAAAGTTCCACAACACAGAGAATATATGTCTCAGAGATGCCCACCCCTAGGTGTCATCTCCACAGTGGAATCTCTACACACAAGACTCAAAGAACATAGAACAGGGCATGGAGAAAACACTAGTGTATGCAACTGTCACCAGTGAAGCTTTCTTATAAAACAAACCATGATGCCTACAGAAGGCCACAACAGGCTAAGTTTTAGAGAATAAAAGACTTCAGAGTGTGTGTCCTTGAATAGGACTCCTATATTAGATCTCACTCACCCACAGGTCAGGAATCATTTCAGAAGACTGGATGGAAAGATTGTAGGTGTGAGGGTTGTTTCATGAACATACTTTCTTAAACCAATTTCCTTATTGATAAAGCAAAACAAATGCATACACATTTTAAATTTCATAAGCTTTTAACATCTTAACATCATATTAAATTTTGTCTATTTTCTATCTTATAACCATGCTCCAACAATGTGATTAATACTCATGTTAATGCTCATATGATCACATTTATCATAGAAATATATATACATACTTTTAAACAGTTTTTTAAGACATCCATCAAATGATCGAGTTAGATGTAACACTGGGCCACCAAGCTCAATTAACTGCCATAAAATAATAGTTTTCATTCTTGATTTTTTTTCCTTCTAACTCTGCATGTGTTGTTAAGATATCTTCCTTTTTTATTTTTTTTAAGTTTTGTGCATTTCATACATCATTTCTCAGTCCAATTTAGACTCATTTCCCTTTCCATGCCCCCCACTCAACCCGAGTTCATGCATTCTGCCATACATATCTTGTATCTTTTTCTGAGTCTTTTTAAAGTTTTTCAAAGCAGAGGATTATTGTTTTTGGAGAACTTAAGTGCTTCAGTTGGTTCTGTGTCCCAGTTCTTTTGTTGTTTTTTAAAAAAAAAAAAAAAATATATATATATATATATACATGTATATATATCTCACACCTATACTAAAATTATGTCATCTAAAATATACTATATGTTATTTCCAAATCCTATTTCAGGATTCACATTTTCTCTTTTAAATTTATATACTCTAAAAATATGCATACATACCCTCCACCCATATACCAAGATTATAAAGTCTGAAAATAAGGGGTAGGTTAATTCCTCAGCCTTTTAAAGGATTCACATTATAAAAGCACATTTGCTTTCAGATAAAGAGGAATATAACATTAACACTTGCTCAGTTTGCCTTACAACTAGCTACTTGGTGCTAACATTCATAAATGAGGGATACCATTCATCCTTTGTTTTTATGGGACTATGTTACTTCACTTAACATAATGGCTTCAAGTTCCATCCATTTACCTGCAAAGTTCACGATGTCATCTTTCTTTACCACTGCATACAACTCCATTGTGTAGATATACCATATTTTTTATATACACTTGTCAGTTGAGGGGCATTTAGGTTGGTTCCAGCTCTTCGCTATTGTGAAGAGAACTGCAATAAATATGGATGTGCATGTATCTTTGCAGTAGGATGATTCCTGTGGGTATACACAGGAGTGGTATGACTGAGTTAGGTGGTAGGCTCATTTTGAGTCTTTTAAGGGTTCTCCACACTGTTTTCCATAGTGGTTATACAAGTTTATATTCCCACCAGCAGTGGGTGAGTGTTCCCCTTTCTCCACAACCTCTCCAGCATTTGGTATCTTTTGTTCTCTTGATCCTAGCCAGTCTTATCAGTGTGAGATGATATCTTAAAGTGGTTTTAATTTACGTTTCATTCATTATTAGCAATTTTGAGCACTTTTTAAGATGTTTCTCAGCCATCTTTATTTTGGCTGAGATATTTTCTAAATATTGATATCTTGTCTTAAAGAGTCAGATGGTTAAAGAACCATTTCATATAGGGCCAATAATTTGAAGTATTTTTAATTGGCTCTCACATGAATGAAATTATTGTTCTATATCTTATTAATCAAATCAGTGCTCTATCAGTAGCATGTTTTTAAAAAATACTTGATCTGGGCTGGAGAGATTTCCTAGCAGTTAAGAATGCCGACTGCTCTTGCAGAGGACCCGGGTTCAATCCCCACCACCCACATGGCAGCTGAGAACCATCTTTAACTCCAGTTTCAGGGGAATCCAAAACCCTCTTATGACCTCTATGGCATTGCATGACACGGTGTACAAACCTGCATGCAGACAGTACATTCATACACAAAAAAAAAAAAAAAAAAAAAAAAAACCTATTTGGTCATGGTGCTTTCCTTTCTATGCTATTTTTTTTTATTATTACAATGAAAATGTTGCTTTAGTGTTATCAAAAGCCTGTAGGAAGGAGAGATATTCTCTCCATTGATTTACAAACTTCCCTGTTGATTAATTTTCTTCAATTGCCATTTGTTTCCCCACAATTCTCCATCTTCTGTTTATTTTTGTCTTTCTTTTTAAATTGAAAACTCTTTATTATGTTTGCATCATCCCTCTTCAAATTCCTAATATTTGGGGAAAACCATATATTTGTGTCTCACTTTACCTTTCTCAAATAAAGATGAAAAGCATATTGATTAAATCATTATTTTGTGTTCACCTTTACACTTACCAGTATCTTTATTGATTCATTATAAGGTTGTGTAAATAAATTCTGGCATGCTTAAAATCTGTCAAACCCAAAATTTGTCAAGGAAGCACAAACTCTGAATATTTTCTTTAAAAGGCAGAAGGTCAACTCTAGCAAAATTCTGTTGCATGGAAATCTTGCTACCTAATGAGCAGGATATTAGACTCAGACTCAGGGGATAACCAGAAATGAGTGAGGTTGGTTTTGACCAGAAATCACATATCACAGTTCTCCCAGCAGAGGTGCATGCTCGATCACTGTGAATTTAGACAGAATAAGAAGAAAGCAGAGGACAAGGTACTGGAATACAACTTGATGGTCTTTCTAACACCAAGGGAAAAAAAATCTATAAGTGTGACTGCAAATATATGTATAAGTCTACAGTTTTTACCACTCTGCTCTTTTAAAAGTAGCACTGATATTTCAAGTTGCAAACAAATAAGATGAAACTGATCAATTAAAAGGAAAATTTTCTTGGAATGTTTTATTTATATTCTTTATATAAATATCTTTCATTTCCTTTGCATCTAAAATAATATTTGCTTAATTATTAAATATTTAAAACATATTTTAGAAGAATTATTAGAGCCCACTCTGCTAAGATAAAAACCTATTTGGGCCGGTAAAATAGCTTGGCAGGTAGAAGGGCTGGCTGCTAGATTTGAGGTTCAATCCACAGAGAGAATCTATCCCTGCAAGTTGTCTTCTGTCCTCCACATGTGTGTGCTGTGGCATGTATATGTGCACACACACACACACACACACACATGCACACAGAATTCAGAAAATATATTTGGGAAAAACGTAAAATTGCATGCTTTTAGTATATTCAATGAATACGCGCAGAAGGGAAAGCATAAGATCTGTCAGTATAAAAAATATGGTAGATTATTTAGGTCAGGAAATTAAACTTATGAGATGTTATAGTTGAAAGTTATAAGGTTCTATGAAGCTTGAAAAGTCAAGGAACACTGATCAAAACAAAAGACAAATGAACTTAGAGGATCACTCATATCTGAGAGCAAAATAATGAAGAAAAACACCTGATTATCTGGTGAAGAACCAAATACACAAAACATAGTAGTAAAAGATATCAGTTTCTTGGATACCAAAAAAATTCATCCAAAAAGAATATGTATGAAAGTAAAGGTTAATGGTATCATATTTTCACTAATCCAAGAGAACAAAGGATGGTTGAAATGTAGAGGGATTTGTCACTGATCGTCTTAGAGAAATCAGCTTCACTACAGTGACTGAGATGTATAATGTGTTTAGGGAGTAATGGATTAAAGAAAAGGAGAAAAGTGGAAAAGGACAGAACAGTAAACTGAAACCATTAAAAACAATGGAAAATGAAAGAGAACTACATAGGCTTTAGTAAATAAGAAGTGGACAAGGAAGACTTCAACACCCAATGGGAGAAAGTAAATTGATGTAGGAAAGAGGACAAAATTATGGACTTGACAGTCAGTTTAAATGTTAATGGAGAGTTCCTGTTTGTGTAGGAACAGCTGCTGACAGGAACTCAGGATGTGTCAATTTTAACTATCACCCCTAGGCAGATGACTCCCAAACACTGTTTCTTGACTTGACCTCTCCCCTGAACTCTGGTTTGTTGGGTGGGCTTGTCACTCAGGCAACCATCTCAAATGCAGCAAGCATGATGCTGTCCAACGCACTGTCCTATTATTAGTCTACAGATCCACATGTATTTCTGTCTGACAATTTGTCTCTGTTAGCTTCATGATACCCCCACTTTTCTTTTTCCACTTCCCTTCCCAAAATACACCACTTAATAGACTGACAGTTCCATTGAGGCCTAGAACTTACACGAGGGGGAAATTTGGTGAATGGATGAGTGATTAATAAATAGATGGATGGGTGAATGGGTGGGTGGATGAATGGAAGGATGATTAAAATTATTGATCATTTAAATCTACAGAGTACTGTTTCAGTCCCTTCCCATCTAAAAGATCCCAAAAGGCAGCTTTCCCGCCTTTACTTTCCTATCAGACATAGACAAAACAAATTTGTTCCATGCCCACTTGTGATAGGTACTATGAAGATAAGCACAACATAAACAGATGACTGAGAATGGACTCAAGTTTATTTTAGAATGGTAAATCAGGAAATATTTGACATAAGGTCAGAAAATAAATGAATGAAATGGGACAAATGCAAATTTTGTAGGAAAACTTTCCCAGCTAGAAGGAAGACCATCAAAGTTCTTATATAAAACATATACTTAGCCTGCTTGAAAGACAAATGAGGAAATGAAGAAGAAAATTGGACAAGTGAGACAGTGAGATCCAAGGTCATGGGACACCCCTTTCACCATGATACAGGATATATATATATATATAATTTTTTTAGAAAACAAATACAGCTAATAATCAAATTTAAAATGTGAGTAGTCACTAAACCTTCCCAAATATGAAAATCCCATATACTATCACAGACATATTTGAGATACTTGTTATCCATGAAATTTGATTCAATTCGATGTCCTGTATTTATCTGGAAATTGCCATTTTGCTGTTGGGTGAGAAAGAAATGTGCTATCCTGTTATTAATATAAAAGTATGATATTTTGTAGTATGGATCATAAATTAGAGACTGGTAAGATTAATTGCATTGAGCCTGGCTAGAAAGTGATGGGTGACTGGCCAGAGTGGTGCGGAGAGATTTACAGTAGAAGGTAGTAGTGCAGAAGGTTACAACTATTAGAGGTAACAATATACATGTGACTAAAAAGATAGTAATCAAAACAGATTCCAAAGTTTCTTGACTAAGTAACTAAAAATCGGAGCTTCTAATTCTTGAAAAGGAAAAGCTAGGGAAGAGATATTGAGACATAAGATTGGAAAAGTGATGGTTGCTTTTGGAACAAAATTAAAAGCAGATGTTCGATCCCCAGCACCCACATGGCGGCTGAGAACCATCTGAAACTCCAATTCCAGGAGAACTCCAGTTCCAGGGGAATCCGAGACCTTCTTCTGACCTCCGCGGCATTGCACGACACGGGTGCACAGACTTGCATGCAGACAGTACATTCATACACATACAGAAATAAATAAAATTAATTAAAAAATTAAAAAAAAAAAGCAGATGGAAGAAAGAAGCTTTGCTTTTAAACTGCTTGCTTTTGATTGGTGGTTAGTATTCCTGTACTGTGTGGCTGCTGCTGCTACTACTGCTACATGCCTTGCTGATATTAGAACCCAGCTTCTAGGATTCCAATGTGACCTGAAGATCAGCAACTCTCCAGGTATCCTCCCAGCCTTCAATACCAGCTTGGAACTGCTGGGACACCTAGCCTCATGGACTGAACAACTATCAGGTTCTCACCCTCTGCAGTGTGAGACAGCCATTGTTGGACAACCCAGACCATATCATGTAAACCAACTTAAAGAATTCCCCTTCTCTTCCGGGGATGGTCTTTGAAGACAGAATGGTCCAGCGTTTGACACACCGTCGTAGGCTTTCCTACAACACAGCCTCTAACAAAACTAGGATGTCCTGAACCCCTGGTAACAGGGTTATTTACCTTTATATCAAGAAGGTTGGAAAGGCACCCAAATCTGCATGTTGTGTGTGCCCAGGCAGACTTTGAGGGGTTCCTGCTGTGAGACCTAAAGTCCTTATGAGATTGTCCAAAAAAAAAAATGTCAGCAGGGCCTCTGGTGGTTCTATGTGTGCTAAATGTGTCCGGGACAGGATCAAACTGGCTTTGTTTATTGAGGAGCAGAAAATTGTGGTGAAAGTGTTGAAGGTACAAGCACAGAGTCATGAGGATTTTTAAGTAACAACAACAACAAAAAGAAGAATTTCCCTTTAAGTATTCAGTCTGTAAGTTCTGCTCGCCAGTGAGATGTAATTACCCAGGAGTAAGATTTTGTAAAACTTTATTGAAATACACTCTGTGACATAAATTTGACTTTTTTTTCCTTTTAGAATACACTTTATTGACAGTTACTGGACAAACACAAGGCATGTTCACAAAGCTCTCGAATTAAGCACAGAATACATTCTCACCACAGCTGCTCTTCTTTGTACCTGATGCTACACACTGGCCCCTGTGTTTTTAATTCACAGTCCTCTCAACTGCTGTGGGTGTGTAGATGCATTTCAGAGACTACCATGGAGAATGTTTCAGAATAAGGAGTGAACTTCTGCAGACTAAGTCACTAAGACATCACAACTCACACAGGACACACAGGTAGAAGGTGACCAAATCTGCTCACACTACTCATGACTGCATTTCCACTGGCACAGGAGAACATTTTTGCTCCTTCATGTCTGAGAGAGATGGAATGTATCCAGGGTTCACATTTCTGTGTTTACCACTGTCTATAGGTCACTGAAAAAAATCTAATTTTTAAGCAGTTTCTAATTCAGTTACAGTTTTATTTTCAGGCCACAATTCAAGACTATCAAACAGGAGATGATTGTAACACCAACACCTCAGGAGTGTCTAATATACAGATTTCTCTTTCTGGTCGTAGAATAAAGAGGGAGAATGATGGCGATTGCTTCCATACAGCACCTGCACTCAGCATGGTTGACTGACTCAAGAACAACACAATAACCTCAGAGTAAGGTCCACTTGTGAGGTTGGTGTGAAGAGACAGCCTGTTTCAGGGGTAAAAAGTTACTGGCTGATACAAATTTAAAAGTGTTTTGTAATTGAATTTTAAAAATCGTATCAAATATCTATGAAGGTGGGGATGTAACTCAAATGGTGGAGCACTAGTCTAGCATGCATGAGACAGAGTTCAATCCCAGTACTGGGGGAGTGGTCAGAGGGAGACCCCAAAAGCATAAGGTATTTCATGAAGAGATTTTAGTCTTGGTTTATGTCAGCAAATATTTTAACAATATAAATGCTAAAATGCCACTTACTTAAAGCTCATTTTAAAAAGGCAGAACCCTTACCAAACACATGACATGTGGGTGGACTTCAACAATACCAAATTTCACATAATTTTTTTAAAAGGTCAGTATCATCTCTCTTATGGAGTGCCTAGAAATGACTTTTAAAACAAAAAAGGGAACCCATGGTATTTGGCCAGCTTAAAAATTTGTACAATGACTTATTTTTAAGATTAATGCCTGTGCTGGATAGCTTTAGTGTCAACTTGACACACCTGGCTCGAGGGAGCCTCAACTGGGAAATTGGCTCCATTGGATTGGCCTGTGGTCACATCTGTGGAGTATTGTCTTGATGGTCGAGCAGTGAGGGAGGGCCCAGCCCACAATGAGTGGTGCCACCCTGTGCAGGTTGTTGTGTACCATATAAGAAGGCAGGCTGGGCATGAGCCAGGGAGCAAGCCAGTGAACAGCATTCCTCCATGGCCTGTGCTTCAGCTCCTGCCTCCAGGTTTCTACCCTGAGTTCCTGCCTTGGGCTCCCTGAGTGATGAACTGTGACCCAGGAGATGTAAGCTGAATAAACCCTTTCCTCCCCAAGTTGGTGTCAGTCAGAGTGTTTTGTCACAGCAATGGAAGACAAACTAGAACAATGCCTAAATATTTTTAGTTATGTAGAGTTGTAAAGCCATCAGTTAGACTAAATTTTTACTATGGTCATTATCCTCCCCCCAAATTGTCTGTGCCTGTTTGTAGAATCTCCTTATTTACAGATCATAACCTTGCATGCCACAGAGCTACTTCCTGTCTGTAGAGAGTTTCCTTTTCAGGACATGGCATATAAATTAAGTAATACAGCATGCTGTTGCTTGCACATGTCATCTTTTACTTGGTATTATATTTGAGATTCATTCTTTTAAATAGCATGTAACACTGTTTCCTTCATTTACTGTGCAATACCAATATTTTCTGGATTTATCACCAGTAAAAATGCTTTTAATTTGGAACTAATATAATGAATATGGACAATTCATGTACAAGTCTTGCATATGGATTTTTTGTTTTATTTCTCCAAAGTACATGATTTGGTGGAAAAAAATCCATGTTGTTTGGTAAATTTATGTCAAGATTTTGATGTTGAACTAATACTCAAGAAGAAATGCTAATACATGTGTAAAATTGAGAATTAGATAGTAAAAATTAGAATTTAGAATTGAAAGAGTAATTTGAAAAATATTGGACTAGATTAGATCCAGTTATTTAATGTACTTTAAAAAGAGGAGGTCTGGGGAATAATATGCTATATAAAACAACTTAAAAACTAGAGAAAATAGAGATAATACAGGAAAGGACAAAGCAGACACTTTATCCTGTGTATTATACCCCCTCCTCAATCCCTAGGCTCTGCTATGAATGCTGGCAACATGTTAACTACCTCCTATGTTCTTCTGCTTCACTGCCTTAGGGTTTTTCTCCAAAGTAGCAAACCTCACTCAGCCCTCCTGGTCTAGTAGAGAGTCACTGGCCCCACAGGCAATTAGTAATGAGAAGATGGGGCTCAGGATTATAAATGCCCTTTAGCGAAATCACTCTAAGATTGGCTTGACAAGTAAATGTGATTGGTCATTTGGCTAAAAAATAATTTTAAAACAATAAAATGTTGAATAAAAGAAAAAGAAGAGAAAAGGAGGAAATGAAATTATCCTTGTTTTTTTTTTTTTTTTTTTTAAGAGTTTTTCTCCGGGCCAGAATAAAGACATGCGATGCACACTAGAGGCAGGAGTATAGAGAGCTCAATGGAGGGAATTGTTTTAAAGATGGAGGATGCTGCATTGTGTATCTGTAATGTGGAGAAACACTGAAGGAACTTATGCAGATGGAGGAATGCTGGAGTGACAACTGAATAGGTGGCAGGTAGTCTGTGTAAATATTTGATTGTAGCCAAAGCACAAGATTTCCCTTATGAATGCACCATACTTTATGTCTTTAACATGAGAATACATATGTTTAGATCTAGACAAATATACTGAATGTGAATATATTGTTTTTTTATATATAATAGAAATATGTTTGAGCCTTAACATGGACAAAAATTTCCTTCTGAGAGACTGAAAAACAGATGTTATACCTTCTGATTCCCCACACCCATACTGAAGTCTGATTTTGTTTGAGAGAGATATCATTGTGTAATGCTTGCTGGCCTACAACTTTCTAAGCAGACCAGGCTGACCTCAAATTCACAGAGGACTGTTCTCTCCCTGCCTCCTGAGTATTGGGATTAAAGGTAGAGTACTGTAATTTCTTTTCCATGATACTGATCCAACGGGTACCGAGTAGGCCTGAAAAGACTTGAGTAAGTGTAGAAGAGGCTGTTTTGATACAAAAGGAGCGGCATCAGTTACAGAAAATATGGTAAATATCATTACCCAGTGTCCAGGACAAAGATCAGGAAGTTATGTACATATGAAAACAAAAACCTACATTTGTAACATTTGTTAACAGACACGTTTGGCTGTAAACTGATATATAATTAATTTCAGCATGTGCATATAAGTTTTTAAACTTCATTTTGTGTGGGGCCCTCTGTTTCCAAGTGTTGGTCAGCAGCCTCGTGGTGCCTCAGATTGCACAGGCCCTGAGCTGCAGGCTGAGGCAGGGAGGGAGAGGGGACAGATTCAGAGCAGCAGGTATGCCCAGCAGATCAAAGAAAGATCTGGGAGTTGGCTTCAAGGGACAATTAACTCATTCATTGTAGGAGTTTAGGGACTTATATATACTAGCTTTGGTGGGCTCCTAGAAAGGATGGGGGGTGAGAGCAAAGGATGTCTGTGTGCACTTTTTTTTTTTTTTTTGGTTTTTTTTGAGACAGGGTCTCCCTGTAACCCCAGCTCTCCTGGAACTCACTCTGTAGACCAGGCTGGCCTTGAACTCACAAAGATCCACTTGCCTCTACCTCCCGAGTGCTAGGATTAAATGAGTGTGCCACCACGCCTGACTGTGTGCACTTTTTACAATACCATTTTTTTCCTGTGAGATTAAGCTTTTATCTGGCAGAGGCTCCATTTGGTACCTGAGACCAAGATGTGCTTTAGTGGTGAAGGGTTCAGGAATGTTACACCCTCCATTACACTCCTCAGGACATGAACCACAGGTGCCCAAACATCCACCGGGTAAGTGGGGGCTGGCTCAAGCTCCTTCCCACCTTTGTAGGTTTTGGTAGCAAAGCCAGCACACTTATTGCTCAGCCACCATGGAATACCAGGCCCTGGAATTTTTGCATCTCAAATTTTTATATTACTAATTGTTTTCCTACTTTATTTTATTTTTTGAGAATTTCATACATGAGGATTGTATTTGCATTGCTTCCATCCTTCCCTGACCCCCTCCAACTCCTCCATGTCCTTTCCACCCAGTCTCAATTTCCTATCCTCTTCTATGATTATTATTGTTACCTATGTACAAATTACACTTATAGCTATATGTACAAATATATGCATAATAAACCGAGTCCAGTTAGTGGTGCTCATACCTCCCTGTGTTTAGGGCTGCTCATTTGATATTAGATAACCTCACAGGAAGTTAGATAACCTCTCAGGAAGCTAGTCCCTGGGGAAAACTGATTCTCCCTCAGCATCAACTGATGCCTATAACTCTTCATCTAGAGTTGGAATTATGTGAAATTTCCCCCATCCATCTTGGCATGCCAACTGGTTTTGTCATTATTCAGATCTTGTTAGACTACAATATCATGGTAAGAACAATGAGTGCTCTTAACCACTGAGGCAAATATTTTTTTAACTGTAAGACCATCATACCACAGTGGAATGGCAAATGGTGATATCCCTGAGGAGTCAGCAAGATGGTAATATAGTCCCCTAAAGCATTCTAGAGCATGAAGATGATGACCAGGGAAACATTCCAGAACATGAGGCAAAGTCACTTCATTACATCTAGGTTTACTTTGTGCTGGGGAGGGTTGATGGGCTCTACATCAGAGCTCTTCAAACTCTGTTGATGGAGGCCTTTGTAAGACATAGTGGCTAGAGCAGACATCAGGAAGAGAGATGTCGACAAGTCTTTAAGTCTTTAATCTTTAGTCTTAGATATACTTTAAAAGCAAAAATTTCGTTAATTTTGAAGGCAAAAAACACTACATTGTGAAGTAAACAATCACTGGATGATATGATTTCTAAACTTCCTCAACCAGCAATTCATGAAAAAATATGACAATTATTGTACTTATTGTTGTTTTGTGAGTTCCCCTAAGAGAAAAAATATCCTTGGGACTGCAAAATAGCTTTGAGGGGAATAAATAAAAAGGAGGTGGAAAGGAATCAAGATGGACAAATGCATGCGGTGGGAGCATATCTGTAGAGTGGAAGGAAAACTATATGGCAAAAACCTCTGCTGGCTTTCATTTTGTTTCTGAAATCTTAATTAGGATAGCCATACAATAGACTCTGGAGTTCAAATTATGAAAGTGTGAATTGAAACCACGCTCCAACATTGATTTTCCTGTTCTGTAGGTGTTCATGATTTTTAAAGCCCCCAAATATTTTGAAAACATTTTTTTGACTTTTTTGTTTGTTCATTCTGTTCTGTTTGACAAAGCGGATCCCGCTATATAGCCCTGGTCACTGAACTGGAACTTGCTGTGTAGATCAAGTTGATCTCAAGCTTACTGTGATTCTCATGCTTATGCCTCCTGAGTACTGGGATTAACATGTGCACTACCATTCCTGATGAGGAAACTCTTTCTGAATGTTTCATCCAAAGAAAAAGTGATAAAAAATAATAACTTGACACTACTTATTGTGGTGTCGCTGCCATGATTTGTGGCGGGGCCCACTTAATCCTAGGAAGACCCATGTGGAAAGCCTGTTCAGGAAAGCACACCACGTGTAGGCAGGTTGAGGTTCAAATGCAGAGAGAGATTTTATTCCAACATGTCTGCTTAAATATCCATCATGACTCAATTCGTCACTACACCCCACCCCATGGGTGTGGCCAGGGAGGTACCATTGGCTTAGAATCCAACCCATCTAACTAAGCTTTCCCACATCTCACCCTTTTAATTTTATTTTTTTAGTTTTTCTGACAAGCAGGGGAGCCCATGGGTGAGGCTAACAACCCAAAGGAACCTGAGTTTTAAATAGCCAGCTGCTCAAGCCTGTTTTCAGTGCTAGGCAGTGGGGGACAGGTCAGACCTGAAACTTTATTTTCACACTAAGGCCAATTAATATCCAAAAATCCCAACCATGAAGTAAGCTGATTGTCAAGCATAAGCAATGAATGTAATATTCATGTAAAACCAATTAGTAAGTATTTATGTCCAAATTTTGAAACAACCCAAGGTTTCCATTATCCAAATGGAGAAGCTTGTATGCACAAGCATGTTGATCAAATAAGAGTCCAGTCTATATTGCTGTAGTCTCATGATTCACCCCAATCTCCCTGCAGCCCTTACATTCTACCACGCCTCCTCTTTGGCAATTTGTTTCTTAGGCTTCTCACAAGTGCGTGAGAAGCAAAACAGTCTATTTACTCTGGAGATGTCATTTTGGACTCTAGTCTGTTCAGGTTGTTTCCCTTCATGGATTTACAGCTTATCCAGGGTATCTTTTTAATCCTACTGACAAAGCACAAGCAATTAGGTGTACAGGCATTTAAACAATATTATTATGGCAAGCTAAGCTGTGAGCATAGACACAGATGTTTGGATGGTATGCTAATCCACAAACTGTGGTTTCTCTATAAAAGATGACAAGTTCTTATTGTGGCTAATAACATCTCCTAACCACTAGAGGATGTAAACTTGTGGCATCAGCCTTGAATTATTCCTCCAAGGATAGAGCTAATAGCTGATTAGATTTGGGATATATATATATATATATATATATATATATATATATCGCTGCCACTGTTGCACAATATCTCCAGGCAGTTGAGGTGTAGCTGATACTGACAGAGGAGTCTTGCTTAACTCAAAGAGACCAATATTTTGCTTTATTGCATTAGTGGCCTTTGATAACGCTCTCTGGCATTTCAGAGGCCAACTGCACGTTAGCAAGTGACATCTCAAAACATTTTTTCATGCTTACACCAGGTCTTCGACAACAGGGACTTACCACATTTCCCCTTACAGATACCCCATTTTTATAGGCAAAGGGCCTTTATAATTTTGGGGGCTTGGATCCCCCAGCCAACATCTCCTTGGCAGAATAATCCATTGCTGATATCAGTGCTCTCCTGTATTAATATATTTTGCTTAGTTACACAGCTTATAAATGCTTTACTATTATATTTGGCTCTAAATAGAGAATTATCCTTTCACAATTCCTATGTCTATCAGTCAATTAAAGAAGGTAGTTATACCTGTTTCATAAGAAATGACCACTATAACAGTTGGCTCTAATTTACAGTTAGGGAATGACTTCATTACCATCACATTTTTTCTTTTTCCTATAAAAGGGAGAGGTAGGAAGGTTTCCCAGCACCTGGAAGGTAAACTTCATTAGGGCACATTATGAACAGTTATCCCAAATAGAATTCAGAGAGATGCTCAATGTCTGTGACTCAGGTAATCTGAGGTTCCTTTTTCTTTCATGTTCATATGGGTCAGCCTCTCTGCTGGCATTTCCTAGTCCATCCTGCACAGCCAAAAGTTGTACATTTTCAGGCATTTAAGTTGGTGTTTTTACCTGTGGGAACATACAAATCTCCTCCCATTGTTAGTTTCAATACCTCAAAATTGAAAATTTATCAAAAGGTTTGGAATACAGAAGGAATATTATACCACCTCCCTCTTTTTGTTTTTTTAAATTTTTATGTTTGATCCATAGATTCTGTATTAGTCAGGGTTCTCTAAAGAAACAGAAGCAATAGGACAAATGTATAGCTATATACCATTTATTGATTTGCTCATGTGACAGAATTCAAGGAGCCCAACAGTAGCTGCGCCGCACTGGAAAGACTGAGAATCCAGGGAACTGCTCAGTCCGCAAAACTGGATGTCTCAGTAGTCCCAGTCTGGTGCTGAAGACCCAATGGATTCCAGGAGATCTGCAGGTCTCAGTACACACTGGGATCCATAGGGTTGATCACAGCAGCAAGACAAACTTACCAGTGGGAGAGAGGCAAGCCACAGGAAAAAAGGGACCACCTCCCTCTGCCGTGGTCTTTTATACTGCCTGCTGGCAGAAGGCAATGCCCACATTTGGGGTGGGCCATCTGGGTTGAGGTGGTCCAATCCGAAGATCCTTTTTCTCTTATTTGTTCCTTAGTCCAGTCAAGTTGACACCCAGGATTAACCATCACAGATGCCTAAGTTGGTCCTACAAGTAAAGGAAAAATATTACAAGGTGATGCTGTATAACACAGAAAAATATAGAGACCATTTATATACCTTAACCCCAAAGTTATTGTTGGAAATTTAATACAAATTACAAATGAAACAATTAACATTTTAGATTCCCAATTAGATCAAATGCATTACCATTTTAAACTGCAAACCTTACAAAGTGGATTTTGATAACTATCTTCCTCCAAGCTCTTGGCCTTCTCCAGGCCTGGCATGAAAACCTGCTTTAAAGATTTTACAATATCTAGCTCTTAGTAAAATTTTCTTTTACACTTCTTATGCCCATCAGTTAATTAAAGACTAGCTAGATATGCCCCATGAGAAGTTGTTACCATCATTACCATGTTAATTTTTTTTTTTTGTTTTTTTTGCTTTCGTGGGAGCTTCCAGGAAGCTTCTTTTGTCACGAACAGGTACAATGCAGTCCTGCAAAGGGGAGAGGGATGCACAGTGCCCACTTTGTGGACGTTGTGGGGATCTGGCCTCATTGTGTAGAGGACAGATGGTCACTTCTGTGACCTGTCTGGAGAGGTAACTTCCTACTCGGGTCCTTAGCCTGGGACAATGAGAAACGTTTCCCCCTCTTGGCTGTAACATTCCACCTGCCCAAGTCCAGGACAGGAATTTCACACCAGCTTCCCAGGTTAGTGGTCTGCAAAGGGAGCCTTTTTTCAAACCAACTGGTCACCCAAATGAAATGCAGGCCTCAACACCAGCTACCCACTGGTCATCTGAACAAAATGCAGGCTTAGCCTGTATGCACGCAAAAAAATTAAAAATGGAGGCCGTGAATTTCACAATGATGTTAATTGGAATTCAATTTTTTTATTTTTTAAATTTTTAAATTTTTTTTTTCAGGGGAGAGCGCGAACACAGTCCCCCACTACCACAAATTATGCAGTCAAGTTTCCCGCATTTGGGGAAATTGCAGGGGTCAGCACAGCTGGAGTGAAATGGATGAGCCTCACTCTGGGAAAACCACCTTCGTGATCATGGTATCTCCCCTGCCAGGTAAGTATAAATTTTTAAATTTTTATACCTTTTATTTTTTATTCCCAAATACCCAAAAACTTATTAACACTTTAATACAATAAAAACCTGGTTGCATCTTTGTTTTAGATGTTGAAAGGGTGTAACCAGTAGGTGACAGTGTAGATACATTATTTTAAGATTTTTAATAGATAACCCATAACCTTTGTTGAAATTGAATTATGTTTTGGCTGTTTAATATAAATTCGCGTCTTGAGAAGGAAGGGCCACGTTCCAACTCAGAGGCAACGTTTTTACTGGTATTGTGGCTAACATTGAAATATACTTAGAACACAAGTACACACATCCATAAACATGTGTGCGCACACATGCATACATACATACACACATACATACATAAGAAAGATTTGTTAGGTTGACCTGTAAGGGAAGAAAGCCATATTGTTTGATGTTCAATGAGAAACATGAAATTTTTGTAATTTGATATAGGGTTATTTTTACATAATTAGATTAAATATCCTATTAATGCATGAAACAGCTGAGATCCATATGCCACCTCTTAGGCCCATTTGCAACCACTTGCCTTCAATGAACTATACCTAAAGTTTACTACTCTTTCCCTATCCTGTCCCTTCTGGTTAATTATGCCTAAACTGTCCCTCTGCTAAGCCTAACTGTCCTGATGCTATTTACAAATCTAAAGATTGAGGATTCCCCAAAATAGACAGGCCAAAGTTGTTTGTAGTTTTGGACCAATCCATCTTGTCTTATCATTAAGGACTTTGGAAGAAGAATAATTATCCACAATCACAATTATGACCATTATAAATTATTATTAATTATTAATAATTATTATTAACTATTATTAGTCACAACAATCATCAATAATTATTATGAATATTTGTCAAGAATAGCAGCCAACAATGAACAATTTACCATTAGACTGAATTTCTATCAATTATTATTAATAATTATATTTAATAACAATAACTATAACCATTAATAACAATTACTACTAATAATTAACAACAATCTATCATTAAACTGAACAATATGCATACTATAAACCCAATTAAAAATTGTTAAAACTAAGGGGTATAAAACAAACATTTTCTATGAATTGAATCTATTTTGTTTATAGTCGGTTAAATAGATTTAAACCTGTAGGATTATAATGAATTAAAAGCGGGAACTCACATTCACTCACACATACACACAGCTTGAAGATGGGCTTAAAGAAACATAAAACAGTTTTATTCAAAAAATTTCTCATTTAAATTGAACCAAAATATCAATTAATTTTGTTAAAGAGACTTTTACCAATGGTCCTTAAAAAAGACAATTTATCGGAGCAAATTTGTTTTGTTAGAACTTCAAGGCCTGTAAATTCTCCTAGAAATCCATCTATCTTGTTTCCAAAATGCTGAAGTCAAAAGGATGTTACCTAAAATCAAAATTTAGTGGCCATGATTTAGATATGATGTGCTGAGTCTGCAAGCTGGTATGCATGCACAGAAGTAGGCTTATGGCGCCAGGCTAGAGCTCAGACCACGTGTGATCTAGAATTCTGTGAGAAGAGATTTTTAAGGTGAAACACATTTAAAAGGAGCAAGATAAAATTAAATCAACCATATCTAGGGTATCAGGGGTTAAGTAAAAACATTACACTTTAAGTTAAGCATGCTGAAATGGATTTGAATCACTGTTAGTTAAATCCCAACCTTGGATCTACAAATAGCTGGCAGGTTTTAGGTAAGAAGAGTTAGATTTAGAAAAAAACCCATCAGAAGACAAGAGAGCAACACACTTTTATCCAAAAACAGATTTTGTATACAAAATTTAAGAGAAAATGGCCAAGGCTTGAAGAGGATGCTCTTGGAAGAGGGCAGTTTCCATAAAAGGCCTTAATTTGCAACAGAAAGAAGTGTGCTCAGGTTGAGGAGACCTACCAGGAGAAAATTTACATATGAACAAGTTAAGATTGGAACTGAACTTGAGGAGCCTGAGGAACCGGTTCCTCACAGCAGGAGTCTTTCTTTGGGGGCGGGGGTGGAATTTAAAACCAGAAAGTTTCTCAGACCTGTAGAATTATGAAAAATTGTTTTAAGGCCAAACATAACTGCTAAGGCTTAATATTAAATTTAGCCTTGAGGTCACTGGCTTTTATAGCCTGCAGGAGTGAACATGCCAGGAGGCACATGCCTGGAAGGCACTGGGTGCTCCTTCTGAACCAAATCAGAGGCAGGCTCTCCACGGTACAAAGCCACATGCCCTCAGACCACTGTCCCATCCACCGGAACCAGCAGGAAAGACTGCTCCACCACAACAGATAGATATCAGGAGAGAGAGAGAAGAAAAAGGCAAGATTTAGGGGTATGCATACCTAAGTTGTAAAGATTTCCTTCTGCCCCACGTTCTGATGCCAATTGTGGTGTCACCGCTGGGATTTGTGGCGGGGCCCACTTAATCCTAGGACAACCCATGTGGAAAGCCCGTGCAGGAAAGCACATCACATGTAGGCAGGTCGAGGTTCAAATGCAGAGAGAGATTTTATTCCAACATGTGTGCTTAAATATCCATCATGACTCAATTCGTCACTACACCCCACCCTATGGGTGTGGCCAGGGAGGTACCATTGGCTTAGAATCCAACTCATCTAACTAAGCTTTCCCACAACTTATAACAGAGAAAGAATTTTTTTTAATATTCCATTAGTTTAGGATTTAACCCAATTTAAAAACATGCCTACAAAATGAATATTTTATATTCCAGTACAACAGTATTGAATTGATTATGACTGGGTTTTCCATTGGTCATGAACTCATTGGATAAATTGTCATTTCTATTTGAAACCAACTTCTAAATCTGTAAATTGGTAATTCAAGCAAAGTGAAATAGTATAAGGTTTATCATGTCTTTAAAATACAAAACCTATAGGGCTGCAGAGATGGCTCAGAAGTTAGGAGAATGGACTGCTCTTGCAGAGGACTCAGGTTCAATTCCCATCACCCACATGGTATCTAACAAATATCCTAAGCTCTTCTCACATCCTCAGGCATTGCACAATATAGGTGCACTTACATACATGTAGGCGATACATTTTTAGACATAAAATAAAAATAATAAGTAGCATAAAATAAAATAAGCCCATAAATCTTTTTTTTTTTTCAGAAAAACTTGCAAGGTCAGTGAAGGATTTTAGATTTTGTAGGTAAATATGTTTATGTTCTGTGATTTTCTTTTTCACTTTATTTTCTGATGCCAATAATTCCATGGTCTTCTTTATTTTAACTAAAATAAATAGAGAATAAATTACATGTTTTACCCTTGCATACCCATACCAAATCTCAGTGTGTAGACACTAAAGGTATCTGCACTGTTTAAAGGAGGGAGTACTTATCCCCTACTTATCAAGATAAATTTTATCATATAAAGATAAAACAATATGGTAGAAATACTTTGTTTAAAACATTTTTAAGTTAACATTCAAAGAAATTGGTTTTATTATGACTTTTTTAACATTTTATTAGTTTTGTGTGTATTATTATTTTGCTGCAGTATATTCATACACCATGTGTGCAACACTTATGGAGAACAGAGGAGGTCATTGGACCCCCTGGAGCAGGAGTTACGGATGCTTGTTTGCCACTATGTGAATGCTGGGAACTGGATCTGGGTTCTCTTAACTACTGAACCATCTCTACAGTCTCTAATTGATGTTTCCATGCATGTATGGAATTAGACCTTGTTCCTATGAATTCTCCTCACTTGCATCCTTCACTCATCCCTTCACTTGCATCCTTCACTCATCCCTTCACTCTCTTGCTCATCTTCTTTCTCTCTCGTTCTTTTTGATGTCTCATATATTTCATTAGTTTTACTTTATCCCCCCTCCTAAGATCTCTTTCCCTCTCATGGCTAGCCCCCATTCTAATTTCAAAACACACACACACACACACACACACACACACACACACACACACACTAAAATCTAGATTCTGCTTATGAACAAAGACATGGTATTTGCCTTTCTGAGTCTAGCTTATTTCACTTGACATACTGATGCAAGTTGTATCCATTTTACTGGAAACTTCATGATTTTATTTATTTATTAATTATTTATTTATTTATTTATTTATTTATTTATTTTGTGTGTGTTTCTATCTATGTGCACATACACATGCATGTGCATGTGTGTATGTTGTATGTGTGTGCATGCAAATGTGAGTGCAATTGTGCATGTCCATGTGTGCTTGTAGAGGTTAGAGGTCAACATTGTGTATCTTCTATCTTCTATCACTCTCCACCTTATTTTTCTTTATTTTTTTATTTATTTTCCATGTGTATGAATGTACTGTCTGCATGTAGGTTTGTGCTCCTGTGTCATGAAATGCTGTGGAGGTCAGAAGAGGGTGTCAGATTCCCCTGGAATAAGAGTTCTCCTGGAATTGGAGTTACAGACGGTTCTCAGCCATCATGTGGGTGCTGGGGATCGAACCCAGGTCCTGTGCAAGAGCAGTCGGTGCTCTTAACCGCTAGGCTATCTCTCCAGCCTGATTTTTTAAGACAGTGTTTCTCACTCAACCTTAAGCTTGCTATTTCAGCCAGACCAACTGGCCACCTGTCTGCCTCTGTCCCCCAGCACTGGGTTACAGATGTATGCTACCACACTATCTTTTATGATATTGCTAGATCTCAAAACTAGAGAATTTATGCTTACACATAAAACATTTTATCCACTGATTCATGTCACCAGTCCATCGATGATTTTACAGATGAAAAAAGAATAATGGTCACTTGTGTATATATACCACATTGTTGTTATCCATTTATCTGTTGATGGACATCTGAGCTATTGTGAATAGTGTGGCAATAAAGATGGATGTGAAAGCTTCTCTGTGGTTTGTCAACTTAAGAGTATTCTAAGTATGTTCCCTAGGGAGTGGTATAGATAGGTCACATGGTAGCTCTAGTTTTAGTGTTTTGAAGGATGTTCATATTGATTTCCATGATTGTGGTGCATGCTTGCATTTCTACCAGTAGTATATAAAAAAGGTTTCTCTTTCCCCAATTTTTTGTTTTGTTTTGCTTTGTTTTTGATAGCCTTTCTCACACTAGTAAGATGGACTCTCATAGCAGTTTTAATTTGTATTTTCCTGCTAAGTAAGGATATTGGACACTTTTTGAAACATATATTAGCCATTTTTAATTCTTCCTTTGAGAACTATTTAGAACATGAATCCTTTTTTATTGGATGATTTGACTGTTTTTTTTTTTTTTTTTGGTCATTTCGAGACAGGGTCTCCCTGTAGCCCCAGCTGTCCTGGAACTCACTCTGTAGTCCAGGCTGGACTTGAACTCACAAAGATCCACTTGCTTCTGCCTCCCTAGTGCTAGGATTAAAGGTATGCACCACCACTCCCAGCGGATGATTTGACTTTTGATGGCTCGTTTCTGTTGTTCTTTATATAGTCTAGGTATTAGTCTCCTGTCTGATGTATAGTATAATTTTTTTAGGCTGCTGTTTATTCTGGTCATTGTTTCCTTTGGTACACAGGGAGTTTCTTTTCTTTTTTCTTTCTGAGATAGGGTCTCCCTGAAGCCCCAGCTGGCCTAGAACTTGCTATGTAGACCAGGTTGGCCTTGAACTCAGAGTATCTCCCTGCCTCTGCCTCCCAAGTGCTGGGATTAAAGGCTTGCACCACATCAGGTTACAGAGACATTTTTTTTTCATAGAGACTTTTAAGTTCATGTAATCTCTTTAGTCAACTCATGGTATTATGACTTGAGTTGTGGGGGAATCTTTCTGAAAGCCCTTGTCTATGAGTATCTTGAAGTGTTTTGTTATGTTAAGCCCAAACTGTTTCAGAGTTTCGGGTCTTACATGGAATTCTTTGTAACATTTAGAATGGATTTTTCTTTCAATAGAGATGGAAATATAGTTTAGGTCTAATTCTTTTCATATAAATATCCAGTTTTTTTAATACCACTTACTGAAGAAACTGTCTATCTCTGAGAGCATATTTTGGACATCTTTGTTGAAAATTACACTGCTTCTGTTCTGTGGATCATTTCTGGTCCTTTATCTAGTTGGTCTATATGTCTGTTTTAGTGCCACAGCTTTTTATTATTGTGGCTTTATTGTATAATTATATAAGTATTTGCATTAAAATATCAGAGAGCGGACTGTAGAGATGGCTGGAGAACCGTTAAGAGCACTGTATGTTCTTACAGACCATCTGGGTTTAGTTCCCAGCACACACATTACAGCTCACAACTGACCATGGCTCCAGTTCCAGGAGATTTGGTACCCTCTTCTGACCTCTTAAGACATTGGATATATTTGGTGTACTTACATAATAGAGACAAAAATGTTCATACACATTAAAAAAAATCAGAGAGCCCTGTAGGAAATAGCCTAATGGTGCAATTGAGGAATTTAGACAAACAAGAAAAAGCTAATCCAAAAGATGTAGGTGTCAAGAAAAATCATGTTGACTAGCAACCATGTGTAACTCCAGTTCCAGGGGAATCTGATGCCCTCTTCTGACCTATGCAGGCATTGCACAACATGAGTTCATATACCTACATGCAGGCAATACACTTGCTCATATACATAAAATAAAAATAATAAATAAAATATTTAGGAAAGAAAATAATAAAATATATGTCAAAGGAAAACAGAGCAAAAAGGTGGTTCTGTGGAAAGATAAACACAATTGACAATCCCTTAACCCAGCTATTGAAAGGAAAGAGAAACCAATCTAATCCACAAGATATGAGAGGAAAAACAAATCTAAAACTCTATACTATAGTAGATTCCAATGACATCCAGAGGGTCAACTGGGAATATGTTTTAAAATTGGGGCTGGAGAGATGGCTCAGAGTTTAAGAGCACTGACTGCTCTTGCAGAGGACTTGGGTACGATTCCTAGCCCCCACATGGTGGCATCTTTAGCTCCAGTTCCAGGGGACTCCAAAACCCTCTTCCAACTTTCACAGCATTGCATGACATGGGTGCACCTACCTACATGCAGACAGTACACTCATACACCTAAAATAATAAATAAAAATTAAAAAAAATGGTGGCTGGAGAGATGGCTCAGAGGTTACGAACACCGACTGCTCTTACAGAGGACCCGGGTTCAATTCCCAGCACCCACATAGTGGCTAAGAACCGTCTTTAACTCCAGTTCCAGGGGAATCTGACACCCTCTTCTGACCTCCACGGCATTGCACAACACGGGTATGCCAACCTACATGCAGACAGTACACTCATACACATAAAAAAATAAATAAAAATTTAAAAAACCTGGAAAAATCTAGAATAATAAATTCTCTTATGTATACATAGTAATACATAATAGAATTTATTTATTAAATTAATAAAATAAAAAAAAAAAAAAAAAAAAAAAAAAAAAAGAAAAGATTATATATATATATATATATAGATATAGATTATAATATATATTATATTGCTATGGTTGAAATAGACACTGTCTCCTGCAGGCTCATGTGTCTCAATACCTGGTCTCCACATGGTGGCACCATTTGAGAATGTGGACTATTTAGGAGGTAGAGCCTTGCTGATGGAAGTAAGACATTGGGGTAGGCCTTGAGGTTCTGTCGCTTGCCCACAGTTCCTGTTTTCTCTGCTTCCTGACTGCTGATACAATGTGACCAGCTGGCCACCTGGTCCTGCCTCCCTGCCTTCCCTACCATGGCAGTCTATATTCTTTGAAGTGTAAACCAGAATAAATCCTTTCTCTCAAGCTGATTCGATCATGTATGTTTCCACAGCAATGTATAAAGTAAATAGACAAATAAGTAGATACAGATGACTTATGAAAATTAAGTCATTTTCTTTTTTATTAAATACTAGCCTAAGATTGATTTAAAAGTGGAATGGCCAAAGTAAGTAGGCTTATTTATGAAATGTCTTTAAATTTCACAGCATGTCCGCTGTGAAATTTAACCTACATGCTGTCCTACATTAAGAATTTTTATAAAATATAGTTTGCCACTTAAGTGTATCAATTACTATATTAACTCGTGATCATTCCTTATGTTAAAAGATTAAACATAAGTGTTGGAGGAATGGCTCAGGAGTTAAGAGCACTGATTGCTCCTGCAGAATACCTGGGTTTGGTTCCCAGCATGCACATGGTGGCTAATAACCATCTCTAACTTCCAGTTCTGGATGATCCAGTGCTCTTTCCTGGTCACCATGAGTATTACATGTATGAGTGGACACACAAACATGATGGATAAACACTCATATACATCAAATTTAAAAATTAATTAATTTAAAGAAGATGGATTTAATATTCTTTGCATTGTTTTCATCATGAGGAATTTACATTGTGTTTATTTTCTGAATATTTGTTTCCTCATTTTTCTGTGTAAAGTAGCAATAAGACAGTTACTGCTGTCAAAATGCAGATTATTTATCAGAAATACTATTATTTCATCTGTGTAAAATTAGTATACCTTTTTGAAACTATGATCTAAAACCTTAATCTTTAGTAGTCTTCTCTGCAAACTGCTACTACTGGATTTTGCTGCAGACCCTCTCTGTAACTTTGAAAAAATGTTGTTCACATTGCTTTTATGTTACATTAGTTTTCTGTGCACCAAAGATAACTAAGAGAAACATTTTGTTCCTGGAAACTATCTGGTCCAGAACTATCTTCCACAAGAATTTCAAGTAAAAATTATATTTTTCATGGCAATGTGCAAATTTACAATTTTAGCTGGTGTGGCTCTTCTGTAGGTTAAAAAGGGTTTAATGATTAAAGTACCATGCAGTGCATCTAGCTACAAAGTTGAGAGGTAGAGGATTAGGACTTCTTTTTTCCATTTTAGCTATTGCTATATCAGTTTTCTATCCAAGCTTACTCTTGCTGCCATTTAACCTATACACTTAAGGACAGAGGGGTTGAGAAGTTGTGGGCCTCTCACTTTATTTTAACAAGGTGCCTCTAGAACTTTGGTACATAACTCATCATAAATGTCAGGGGTCACTAGATACTTGAAACCTACAGCCAGCATATGGCCATTATGACAACGGTCACGTTTTAAAGGCAAAAGATATTTTGTGATATCTAGTATGTCAATGTTATACTTCAGTGCATAGGTAAGAAGGTTCTAGTTTAAAGCAAAAATTCATTTGGTTATTCTTACTTAAAATTTATCACATAAAATTCGCTTTCATTGTAATCCTGAGCTACTATGAATTTCCCAGCTTCATTTATGTGAGAAAAAATAAATATAAATTATGTTTAAAACATCAGATTATTAAAATGTGCTAATATAAATTTTGATACATAGCTAAGCCACAAAAATTCTCTAAAAATTATAAAAAATATATGGGAATGTCTATCCTATAGCTATTATTATCTAACCACCTTGTTTGATAGAACGAATTACAAAGTAATAGATTATAGTTTACTATATTCTCAAATTTGTTTTGAGTTCTAATCTTATACATTATTTTGCATAATTTTACTTATGAATTTTCTACTGAGCTTCTAGCAACCCAATATTAAAAGTAAAACCTCAAATTCAATCATATTTTTATCAGATAATATAAACAAATGTGAAGAAATAAAGTTGATATAAAAAAGAAGAACGTCTATGGTAGACATTTAACAGAATGCACTCAGCAGCAAGAAACTCTGGAAATAAACTAAGCAGGTATGTGCTGTATTAGAATTAATGATAATGAAGATAGAAGCCCCCCTTGACAGCACAAATAGGAAGCAAGGAAATCTCTAGTGCTCACCTGGTAGAAGTGCAGCGGTGAGTGAGCACACAGAGAATGTGGGTGGCAATCTTCTGATACACATGACATACCGGGTTCAGGGAAAGATACTGGTGGCAGCTGTGGGGTTTCATCTAGCCTTATACTTATGGAACAACTCTGTCAAGACTTGGCACTTTGTGTGAGCTTCTTCACTAGTGTTGCTAATGATTTTACCTCGCAGAAAATAGAAAGGGCAAGGAGAACTGATACTTTGAACTTCACTTTGCTCTGTAAGAAAGGCTTGTTTAATGATCTAGAAGGAGCAGCAACCTTGGGAGAAATTAAGACTTATAGTTAGAATTAAGTTTAGCTGCATGCAACAGAAAACCCAAATTATCTGGCTTGGTGCTTAAGAGTTGATTCTTTGCAGGAAGAGTTCAGAGGTCAGCACTGGAGAGTTAGTGTAGCAATATCAAAAATTAGCACTGGTCCTAAACTCCATTCAGTCTTTCATTCAGAGCAGAATAGAAAAGAACAGGTTAAGAACTTCAATTGAGAGTTCAACTTCACTTTCTAATTATTGAATCTTTGGCACATCACTTCATCTCTCCATGTCTCTTTTTCTATATCAGTATATAGATTTATAATCACTAGTTATAAATTAATTTAATGGAGATTGTTAATTGGAAGCCTGGACAATAATTTGTAATAATTACTCAAAAGTAATAGTAGCTAGCATTTCATGATTACATGTCATGTTCAGACATTATTCTTAACTCATTATTTCCTAAATAAGGAATGGATTATAAAAATACACCATCACAACATTGGTCCAGGCAATACAGATATTATCCAATCCTTACATAGAGATGTAGATTATTACATCATAGGATTGTTATGACCCAAGTATAAATAAACACACATAAGGTATGAAGAATAATTCTTGGTAAACAGAGAAATGTGACATTTACTTTTGGCTACTAGTGTTTCCCTTTGCTCTAATTGCTGCGGCATTTCTGATAGTGCCCTCTGCTGCCTAGTCCTTGCTCAAAATATGCAGCGTCACTGAAGGAGATTTATGTTGCCTAGGCACACAGATGTCCTTTGTTACAATGTTTTTAAAAATGTGGTCTTCATTCTTTGTCCTGTAAAAACCATGGAGTTGATCACTCAGAAGATAAAAGAAAAGTATATGTAGGAGGAAAAAATTCTGCTTTATTCTTCTGAGAGTCTATAAAAGTAAAATGTGCTCTAGCAGAGATCCTCAGTTACCTAAAAGTTTTAGAAAAACGATTATTGAAAACCAAGAAAAACTGTACGTATAATCTTATATTTACAGTTCCTGTCTTCTGCCTTCTCTCACTCTGGCTAATATTTTTCAGACAGAATAGGTAAACAAAATAAAATTAGAAAGAAATAAATAAGGCACGTCTTCACAGAGTGTTTTGATGAATTCTGACTTAAAAATGAAAGATGGGATCATACACTATTTGAATAGCAGCAAGAAACTTGAGATGAAGTTCAAATACAGTCACCATTTCTTATATTTAATATTCAACCTCCAAATAAAGATCTTTTCCTAAAAAGATACCTTTTAATATTATTATTATTATTATTATTATTATTATTGTGTGTGCGTGTGTGTACATGCATGCCTGCTTTGCCTCAGAGGCCTACAGATGCCAAAAGAGGACTTTGGATTTCCTAGAACTGGAGTTACAGGCAGCTGTGGCCCTCTAGACTAGGGTGATAGGAACCAAACTCCAATACTCTGAACTTTTAACCTCTGACCCATCTTTCCAGCCCTGAGATACCATTAATTAAGTACAACCAAGCACTCTTAGTTAGCCTTCCTGGCTGCTCCCCTCCACACAGCATTCACACTGACTCTTTGTACTCTCTCAAAGATGGTTCCTACCTGCTTGATTCTGGAAACTCCTGCATCTCTTCCAAGAAATAGTTCAACAATCCTAGCAATTCCAGAGAGGGTATAAGAATGAAAGCTTATTTGTCAGGCGATATTTAAATCTTCACACTGGATAAGAATTAAGCTCAGCTGCCTAGCTGAGCGGAACTCAAAGTTTTATGTTCAAACGCCATAGCTCTTCTTAATCAGGGTGGTTGGGAGAGGATAGCTTTGGCACACGAGGAAATTACAAAGTAGGGAAAAAAAGGAAAACAAAGTCATATACTAAACCCAATAAACTGAAAATAGACAAAGGAAGTCTTCGTGGTTCTTAGAAACATTAAAAGAATAGGTCATTTTGGTAGTGAATATAATAATTTCCTGATTTATACATCTGTCTATGAATGTTTCTGGATATCTTAAACTGCCTCAGCTAGTCAACATCTGTGTCTTCCGTTTGAATACTCTTTCTGGGCAAGTTAAGACAGGTAAGTATATAGATATAAAGCAGCCAGGCACAAAGTAGCTTTAATAATCATGAGTCTAGCCTAAAGTAGAGTTGGAATAATTCAAGAGTGTCTCAATTTTCAGAACAGAGATGGCATTATCTCTACTTAAATAACATGAGCACCCAAATCAGAAAGAACTGCTTCTTTCCCCCTGACTCCCAAACCAGGTCTTCCTGCTGACCTCTGTCTCTGTCAATATCTTCACCTTTCTGGGTTATACAAACTTCTGTTTGACTTTTTTTTTTCTACTTTATCGTTGCAAAGTTGGTTGTCAAAGTATGTAGATTCTAAGGGCTCTGTGTCACTCAGATCTGTTCCCATTAGCAGAGTTCAAGTCCTTATTTCTTTTTCCTGAACTGTTTAAAACTATCCTCCCTGCTCTTTCACCTTAATAATAATGCATCCTCCAGAATTCTTCCTGTTGAAACTCATCTCATTTACTTTAACTTATCATTTCTACCTGTCAGTTTCACTCAAAATCCTAATTCTGTCATCTACAACTTATTATGGCTCCCTTGCTGCAACCCCTGCCCTTGTTTTCTGCATCATTTTCTGGGGCTTCTGCATCTGACCAGAGATGGAGGATAAAATTAAGAAAAAGAAACTTGTCCAATTTGCATACTTGTGGCATGTTCAAGTGGGAAAGGAAGGAAGATGATCTTATTCCTCCTTGATCTTATTAGTGTGTTTTATGTAACTGTGTTTGTGGACAAGGCTCCACATGATAACATTGTGCTAGATAAATGAAAAAAAAAAAACTTACTGTTTTCTTTGGAAAACAATAGCATTTTTTTGTCCTGCCTTATCATTTGGCCAATTTGTAAAATTTGTATATGATGTTTGCCTTCAAAAGAACAGTAGTATTAGAACAGTTTAATTTGTAGATAATTCAGAAGAGAAATGGCTTCTATTTATAAGAATGTCCACATGGCAAACATCGTTGCAGGAGAAAAGCTACCTTACCAAAAATTTGTGTCTCAAGTATAAAGGCATCACTTACTGGAACTTCACCCCACATTATGAAGGTGGTGCATTTGTTTAAAGGTTAAAACTTGCAAGAAGTACTGGCTTATTCCTCATGGTAGGTGGAGGACATGCAGTTTTTTTCCAAGGCTGGAACAGACAGAACCTCAGTTCTGTATTCTGTGTGAACATTTTTTATATAATATACTGTTAGTTCCATTATTTAGTTTATAAAGTAATATCATTTTGGGACAAATTGTAGGGAGAAAGGCCACTGATTTTTGCTGAGAACAAGCTTTTAGATTTTCTGTAATAATTCAAAACTTAATTCCTGCAAAGGAAAATATTAATATCTTCTCTTTTACTATTATAAACATAAGTACAATGTCTTAGTAGAAAAATATCTCTAGTTTACATAGAAATTATATGTAATGATGAGAGAATATTCACATATCTTCTCGTTGGCTTTAAAATAAAGACAATTCCTATTTATTTTTACTTATTTTAATTTTTTTGTGTGAGTGTTCTTCCTGCGTGCATGCATGTGCTCCCATGTGTGAAATGTATATGGAGGTCAGATACCTTGGAACATAAGTAACTGATGGTTGTTAGCCATCAAGTGGGTGCTGGAAACTAGACTTGGGTCCTCTGTAAGAAAAGTAAGTGCTCTTTAACCACTGAGCCATCTCTCCATCCCTATGGCTTAGGGAATAAATCCAAACTCTCTAATAGGTATTTTCCAATATAATATGCCTTCTGATGCATATCTCCAAATTAATATTGTTATTCTCCCACTCATTTCCACTTCAGACATGCTGGTGGTTTGGGATTTTCTTTTTCTCCCTTCAAATTACATGAAACCCAAGGTTCTTTCCTACTTAAGTTGCTTAGCATATATCTACTCTTCATTTCTAGAAAGTATTCTTTTTCATGCTTCCTGCCCACTTTCTCTGATCACTCAGTTCTAATTTTACCTCTGAAGTGAAAATCACCCTAGGCACCTAATTTCAAGTAAATTTTTAATACTTGCTTTTTATAACATCCTATTATTTCATAGCACTGATCAAATATGATTATAACTATACTGTAATGACTTATTTAACTGTAAACTCCTAGCTTTAATCCTTACATATATTCACTCAACAAATCCAGCAATAAAATAAAACAATAATTTAAAAAATTAGAGCTCTGCAAAAATCAAGTATTTAAGCATATGGAACAGCAATTTTAAACATGGTGGTTTGTTTAAAACAAAACACTAGATGATTAAACATTTCATAATTTGGTGGCCCAATACAATAAGTACTTTACTATATATCATGATTTGGAGAAATAATTTTAATTAAAAATATATTTTTTTTTGGTCTTTTCCAGACAGAGTCTCCCTGTAGCCCCAGCTGTCCTAGAACTCACTCTGTAGACCAGGCTGGCCTTGAACTCACAAAGATTCACCTGCCTCGGCCTCCCAAGTGCTAGGATTAAAGGCGTGCAGAATTAATTCTTCAAGAATGTCATACAAAGTATTTTGATCACATTCGGATCCACTCAGAAAACTCTACTCCTACCTTACTATCCCTCCCCAAATTCATGTTCTTTATTATTAATTTTTTAAAGGTCTTTGGAGTCCGATATCATGTTACACAAATGTTTGGGGGTATGGCTTTAACCTTGGAGTCTGATGAGTTGACCAGGCAGTTATGTAAATAAAGAAAACTGACTTTCGCTCTCCCAACAGCTCTCCATTGCCAACAGATCCTCAGCAAGGCCTAGGTTTCTTGCCTTCTACCCTTATCTACACTGGGGTTTTGTCTGGACTGGACTTATGCTGATCTTGTGCATCCTGATGCAAGTACTTGGGTTCATACAATCAACTTTGCTCTGGTGTTGGGACAACACAGTTTTGTTGCATTCAGCTATTAACTCTGGCTCTTCCAATCTTTCTGACTCCTTCTCCACAATGATTTCTGAGTCTTGTGAGAAGATGCGATACAGGTGTCCCATTTAGGGCTGAGCACATTTCAGTCTCTTATTCTCTGCAGGTTGACCAGTTATGGGTCTCTGTTACTTGTCATCTGGTAGAAGAAACTTTCTGGTGAATGTTGAGAAATGTACTAAGCCATGGGTATAACAAATCATTAGGAGTTAGCTGTGAAGGAGTTGTCTGTAAAGTAGAATAATATCATTATCTTCTTTTCTCCTACATAAATAGCCCTGTGGCAAGTCTAGCAACATATTGTTGATTATGTTACAGTGTCAGGTATGGATCCCATCTAATCAGAATGTGGTTGATTACTCCCATAACATTCTTGCCGTTATTGCACCAGTGGGCATATCTTCTTAAGCCAGTTGTTATATCTCTCAGGGTGTACAGCTGATTAATGTTGATGATTATCTTTCTCTGGCAGTAATGTGCATAGCCCTTTCTAGTATTATATAAGATAGCTAGTAAAGATGAAGCTTTGACATCCCTCCAGCTTGATTTCTCCTTGTGTGTTCTATAACTCATTTATGTAGTACCTATAGCTCTGCAGCAATAAAGTGTTACTATCAAGTTCTGGAGGGGGAAATAAGTCAATAGTCAGTATTGTTTGAGGGTCTATGGGATCTCCTTGGTCAAAACCTTCAAAAAAGGGAGCCCATTCCTGGCATTGGGCTTTTTGCTATAAAGTCTAAAATGGCTCAATTGACCAGGGAGATGGGTTGGATGTATAGAAGACAGGGCTCAGTTGAAGATTTCCACTGGTTACTTAGACTCTTTGTATGGAAACTTAAGGCTGCAAATTCAAATATTCTCCAGAGAAAGAAGTACCTTGGTCTTTTATGGACAACTCTTGGAAGTATAATTATGTCATTTCGAGAATTGTGCATGGTACATTGTTCAATGTAGTTTGAAACCTGTAGAGATTAAATAGATAAAAGGGGAAATCTACCAACCTCTTTAAGTAGAAGTGTTAGAGAATTTGTAACCACACATTAAAACTTCCACTAAGATTCACATTCTTAAATATTTATTGAAATTTGAATATAGAAAATTAAGAAATAAAAACAATATTTTAAAACTATACACAGGCAGTGGGAAACTGTTCTAGATGGTATTAGTCACACTGTAGGACCTACCTAACTTTATGTTTTTAAATGTATGAGGTAAGCATATTTGTCATGTGAAATCCATCACCCTTTAGAACATTTTAATAATGCTTTATAATTGTATTTACATTTTGATTTATAGTCCTTTATGAACTTTTTTCATTTTTATCATTTATATCTTTTTTATAATACATAAAGGAGTATTCAAAGAGTTTGACTGTCAACACTGGATCTGAGCATAAATTGACCATTCAAGAAAAAGAAATAACTTACTGAATTCCCACCCCTGGCTAAGGAGCTACCAGTATTTGATAGCTACCTGAAGAGGAGTCAGGATTTTTATGAGTTTGACCACTAGTAGGTCTTCCATACTCCAGGGAAGATTCTGTATCCACGTATTTAGATGAGACATATTTAAGAGATTTAAGAGGGTGGGGTAGATCTGGGAGGAGATGGGTTTGATTAATTTCTGTAACTTGAACACAGCTTTATAACCAAAACCTATACTAAAATGATAAAATTATTATTTGTAATTAAGATATTGACTTTATTGCCACATCTCCAGTGCAAAAGCACCTTTGTTTTGTTATGTATGATTTAAAGTTTAAGACAGGCCGTGTGTGGTGGCGCACACCTTTAATCCTAGCACTCAGGAGGCAGAGCCAGGTGAATCTCTCTGATTTCAAGGCCAGCCTGGTCTGTAGAATGAGCTCCAGGCCAGCTGGAACTAAAGGGAAACCCTGTCTAAAAACCACCAAAAATAAATGAATAAATAAATAAATAAAGTTGAAGACAGATGTTCTTCCAGGATAAGTGTAATTAAATTATTGAAGCAGCAAATGTACCTGCACCTCCAAATCATGCCTGATTCATAACTAGTGAAGTTCTGTGTCAGGAATAAGTACTATAAGAAATAAGTCACCAAAGCATTTTATAATTTTATTATTTTTTCTTCCAAACAAACTCTATTCTTTCTATAAGATTTCATCAGGAAAACTATTAAGTTGTCTGATACATATGCAAACATATAAATAGTGATGAAAATGCTGATCTACACTTTGATTTTCAGTAATTAAATGCAATCATTTTGAGAGAACATGGGAGTCTGATAGCTCCCTGTTACACCAAGAGTCAGAAAAAGAAGGCCTTGTTAGATAAAGGTACTTTTATTCGAGGCATAATAAAATGGTGGATTTCAGATTTCTTTCTCAAGACAAAGAATAGCTAAGACCTATTTCTGAGGAATATTTTTTTAACTTTTCACCAATGGGTTCTTTTGGCAGGAAACAATGTTTTCCTGATCCCACAGGGCAATCCAAACCAGCCAGCCCAGATGAGGGAAAGGGAATCCACCCTATTCCCCAAATGTTTAAAACCCCAGATATTACAAGGGTAACATGGACACTGGCTCAATATCCTTCCTTGCAGGAGTTGCTCTTTTATGTGCTCCGCTGTGTGGTGTGTACTTTCACTTTCAACAAACCTTTGTTGAGTGTTGTGACTGCAATTTTCCTACTTTAAATTCTTTAAGCAATAGAGAAAACAAACTGGTTTCAAGACTCATAGGTAATAAACTTTATTAATAGTGTATTAGTTAATTTTCTGTTGTTACCATAACCAAGAAAACTTTTGGAAGCAAGAGCTTATTGAACTTATGATTCCAGAGAGATGAGTGCATCGTGAGGGTGGGCATGAAAATAGGTGGGAGTGGGAGCAGAAAGCGGACCTGACCTATCAAGGTGGACACGGAATCATAGAAAGAAAGATGTGACTTTGAACTCGCAAAGCTGGCCCAAGGACATGCATCCTCCAGCATGGACACACCTCCCTAAAAGTTCTGTGACCTTCCATCAAAGTGGCCAAGTGTTCAAATACTTGGGACATTCTCATTTCAACCACCACAAATAGTGCTTTTCTAAAAGGCAATACTGGAAAGTGAACCACAGGAGTTAAATGATACTTGGTAGGCTCATTTTTAGTTTTTAAATGATACTCGGAAATTGTGAGTGAATCCCCAAAGCTGTGCAATTTTATTTCCCATCAAGACAACTACAGTGTTGTAGGTAACTCTCCAAAACTATCTAAAACTGACACTGATACTTAGTTGAAGAAACAAGCCTGCTTCTCTGCTAATTCTTCTTCAACATGAACTTGGTCTAGTCCTTTGTTTTGTGGCATAGATTCTAAATGGCACTTTTTGAAACTCGAGGTTCCTTTTTTTCCATAGCAGGAAGGAAAATAAAGTGATAGTCAGCAAGATATCCTAGTACAAATGAAATTTGAAAACAAGAGTACTTTGTGTTTGAACTTACATCTTACTTGAAGTATGTGTTCTTCTACAGATCATTGAAGGTTTTAGGAAATAAAACAATTTTCCTTCTGACAAGTAAACAACATACAGGCCCAGTCAAATACTGACACAGACTTGCATGCAGTACTAAGGAGAGAGAACTTAGAAGGAAAAAGAAATGAAAGAAGGTAGCAGGTAACCAGTAATTAATTAAAAATGAGCCCTAAATAACTCTAAATATTTAGGCGTGATAGTTTAAATGTGCTTGCAGGGGTGGCTATTAGCCTGCTGGAGAGATGGTCAGTCCTTTCATGGGATAATGCAGGTCCTTCTGAGGCAAGCTGTGAAGGGAAACAAAGACTCTGGGCAGACCCACCCTCGCCATTCTCCTCTGTGGCAATACCCTTGTTCACAAAGCCCCTTTCAACTGTTCCTTTATTCTACATATTTACTTTTTCTGCTTCAGATCTCTTCTTGGAACCTCATGCATTACATTTTCAACTCTTCAGCAAGTTGGACCTCAATCAGGACCTAAACAGAAGCTTGCCATTGAAGAAAACAAATCTGAAGCCAAGGATTCAACAATTTTGTATAAATGCTTTGTAAGTTTTCACTTTTTACATAATAGTAACTAAGGTACCCTTGTGCAGGCTCAGATAAATTTCTCAGAGAGAAACGTTACTGAAATAAAACAAGGGTATTCTAAGCATTTCAGAGGTTATTGTGATTTTTTTCCCCATTGATATTCCAAATAATAAAACAAAATCTCTACCTGAGTAATCTAAGAATGGCAGAATCAATATCTGTTGTGTTATCCAATCCATGAGTTTAATTTTTAATCTGGCTTTATTTTTTTAGGTTATTTTAAACCAGAAAACTTTCAATCCCTTAATATGAGTTAAATCAATGTGACAGAATATGTACATAAATACTAAGTTGTAAATTATTTATGTATATTATTTTCCTATGTTATGGTAACTTTGCAAGAAGAGGCTTGTGGGCTTTCAAACATAGGAAAAAAACTTCAAAAGCAGTTATAATTTTTTAAAAATATTATCAGATCAAATAAATACTTATAGTGATAGCATCATTTATACTTCAGAATGTCAACACTTATGAAGATTTACACAGACTTCTCTTAGTCATTTTTGTAAACAGAATAGAGTTTATTCACCTTACCACTTGAGCAAGAGTTATGATATAATTTTTAAAATATTTTAAAACTTTAAGTAATTTAAATATTAACATAACCTATGAGAAAATGCTTTTCTGTTAATTTGGTTTCAATTACAGAGCATTGGCTCTTGTTAAAATTATCATTATATAATTACATATTTATTTTTATTTTACAAAAATTGTTTTCAATTTTTAATGAAAATTTTAGCACTGTCTCGCTATATGTTACAGTAATTAAATACTCAAGATTTAAATAGCTTTACTGTAGTATCACAAGGTTTTTTCAAGTGCTTTTTCAGTAAAATTTAAAATAGTTCTTTTAGATTAAAGAAAATATCGGTATTTCCCATCCCTCCACATTTACTTTAGAAATGTGTCCATGGTAATGTATTAAGCTTGTGCCTTTAAAAATATTTAGTTAGTCAAGATTTGACGTCCTTAATCAGTAAAAGAATTCTATAAACACATTTGTGAGTTCGTATTAAAAAAAAACGCATTTGTAAAATTTGCTCCTTTCCATTAACCATGTGTTTTCTTATACCTGCGTTTAATTGGGACACTCTTCCTCCTCCAAATTTTCAAGTACTTTCAATAAAGAGCAGATGATGGAGGTAGTGATGCCCCTTCAAAGCAGACATAAATTTAATCGCTGGGAAATGAGAAGGCTTCACAGATGACTTAATTTGCTGTGGGAATGTGAGCTTCCTGCGTGCGTAACCCCCGCATTTTGCTGCCTGTGACCTTCAGCAACATCCACCTGCTGGAAGCCATGTTTGATTTTCTGACCAGGGAAACGCCTGCCTGACAGCCAAATGGTATCATAGGACAGTGTGATGGAATTTTTCTTTCTCTGTCATCATTAAGGGGGTTCCCCCTATGGTGAAGGGAATGAAAAGTACGATTTAAAGTTCTCTGGAGAGTGGCAGGAGGAAAAAAGGCTCAAAGCTTCGCATGCTGCTTTCGGAGTGGGTCATTTCAGCCCTTGTGGCGAATGGGATGTCCCCGTGGAATTTGCCATAGACTGGCTGAAAAGAAAGGGATTAAGACCCCTTTAAGGATGGAAATGTAACAAAAGGACCACTTTCATGATGTAGCAGCATAAAATAAGGGGTTCTATTGTGCAACTGATTGCTAAAGATCTTTGAAACTGGTAGCTAAGCATAGTAGGCCCTGTTCCCTGAGGGTTTAGAAGGCTTGTTCCCGATGCTACGTCTATGCTCGAAACAGAGTTCTGCTCTCATTTAGGGGCAAGTAAGAGATTATCGGTTTGCTCCTACATGATTTTTTTTCCACACCTACCGAAAAGTGGCCTGTAGGGAGATTATACTCTAGTGAAAGTTGGTGCTAATTAAAACAAGTAATTAGTGTTCCTCCAGGCTTTGCGGTTCCACTCACTTTTGCCTGCCAGACAGCATTAGTTTAAAAGCAATCCAATTTCTAGCAATAACAGACTGTAAAAAAGTCATTTAACAAGTATATAAGTGTAAGGTTACAGTTCAGGCGTTGATTTATCTCTTCTGGGCTAGTTAGAAATACTGTAGCAAAGTTGAAAAGAGAGAAAGTTAAATAGCATTTAAAAATTAATGTTGGAAAAGGAAAAGAAAAACAAATGTCCATTTACAGGGGGAAAAAGACAAGCACATACTGGAAGCTTGAAGCGTGTGGGACTCCTAAATTACATTAGGATACCAAAATTGGATTTAATCTGTTTTCTCATAGAACCCTCACTTAGCGTTTTGTAAACAGATCATTTCATTAAGTCCTTTTGTTTCTTCTCCCGCCTTTGCTGAAACGGGGACTTTTTATTGACTGATTCTCATTGAAATGAATTGGAGCAGTAGAGTTGAACATAACACTTTATTACCTCCTATTACATCTTTCTTCTTCACAATTCCAAAATGACTAGTATAGCTTTATTTTGCATATCTGGTAGGAGAACTAAATGAATGAAGGAGTACACTGAAATTAAAATACATATACTAGAAATTAATAGTAAAACTATATCTGTACTCAGCTCATGCCCTGGTAAATTCTTCTCTAATTGAGAAGTATTTGTATCCTGACATGCAGTTCTATAAATGCTACCTTTTCTGCTTAGGAGGATTTAGTTCTGAGGTTGCTATCATCAAAGACATGTGCTATTGTGCCAGCAGTTTAGTGTAGCTCATTATTAAATCAGCTGTAACTCTCAGTTCTCTTGAACAAATGAATTCATACTACTTTAAGGAAAAGGTTTAAGTTTGTGAGTTTTCCAATGCTAGTATTTTAATGAAGGAATGCCAAATATTCCTGTGAAAAAAAAACAAAAATAATTATCATTGTACAATGTCAATAATATAAATAATACTGTATATGTGCAAGGGTATTTATTATAAAATGTTAAAATTACTAAAATGTTAGCTGCTTTGTATATTCATCTAGTAGTGAATTTAGTAATCTCTTTAAATAAATTACAGTTAATTAAGTTAGATATCCTGTTTAATTTCATTTCAGTTTAAAATATGACTGCAAGCTAAGCCTATTTTAAATATCAATTTGGAATAGCAAGATGTCCCTGATAAAGTGTGATCACTTCTTTAAATTAATGAAATAAATTCTCATTGTCTAACATAAATTGTAACTCAGTTTCAAGATGTGCTTTTCCCTAAATCAAATTTGAGTTTCATGATTTTGTAAAAAATAAGAATTTGGGGAACCAATCTTAAAAGAAGAAAATTTCCATGAAGCATAAGGTCAGAAAAGGTAATTTATTTGAATTTTAGCCCAAGTTTTTAAATAAATAAAAGAAGAAGAAAAAAAAAATAGAACCCTTGGTAACACTTTGTTTTGTTCTAAGCAGAAAAATGTGAAATAATGACTGCTTTCATGATTAAGTATACTTTAGTTAGGTCACTTTGCAGGAGAAGTTCTTGAAGAAACTCTAACATCAATTTATAATCCCTGCAAAAGTCACCTGCAGTATATTAAATGTTTCCTACATATTGTGACTTCTCATAATTATGCTCGACTGACATTTTTTAAGATAGTCTGCAGTAGTTGTTGCTTAATGGTAGGAAAATCTTTCAAAATCAGACTTCAGTAGTATTTGACTCTTTGAAATTGAATTTAGACCACATCTATCGTCTCCATTTGAGGTCAGATTTGCTTTTTACTTCAGGCTGATGTGCTGAGGAATATGACTGTGGCAGCACAGGCCTAGGGCACCAGAGGGCAGACTGCAGAGACCTGAGAGGAGGCTATGAAGTCTTTATGGATCCTGATGGAACCACAAAGGACACTATAATAGCTCTCATTTTATGTATTAAGCCATATTTGCACAACAATTCCATTATAATACCCAGATAATCTTTAAAAGTAATTTTAAAACAGCAAATGTATAAATGCTGAGTCTCAAGTAAAGAGAAAACAATTTTCCTGAGCCAAATGTCTTTCATAAGAGATTTCAATTGTCATTTAATTCTGTTTTAAAGATAATTTGACCTTATGATTCTGCCATTTCTTAAATGCATGTTTCAAATATAATTGTTTTCATTTGGACTTGAAGTTGAAAAAAAAAAAAACACTGCAAAGTAACTTTTTTATGATTTGTTCTGCTGCTCTGCAGTGCTTTTGTCTAACCACAAGGAACTTAAGCACTCAATTATTAGTATTAAAATTGATGTCTTCAGGACTTCAAAGTAAGGTTTGCTTAAAAAATATGAGAAATACTACTGACTCTCAGTTACCATTCTTATTTATATTATATATTAACATTTCTTATAATATGAAAAGCTAATATAAGTTGGCCATATAATATTTGAAAAGAGCCTTTATATAATATAAAATATTAATGCTTATTCCATCTAAAATAATGAAATTATTTGAAATTTTATTAATATTTTACTAATGGTAACAAATAACAAAGTTTCCTTGTAACACTCATTCTGAAGTTTCAATAAATTATAAATATATAAAAGATTAGACAATTTATTGAGGAGTGCATGGTGTTTGAAAATCAGACCTGTGTCATTCCATACCAAAAAACACCTGTACAATGTGTCAGATTTATTCCCTATCCAGCAGTATTTGCCAAGAGGGTAAAATTAGCATTTATGAAAAGCTGTAATATGCTAGGTTTTAAGCCAACCACTTCATCAGTTGTCATAGTTTTGGACATGAAGACTCAGTAATCTGAATAAAGTGTTATGTCCCACAATAAGATGGAGAGTTATTTTAAAAATCAAAGTATTTGTTGAGAGATGTTTATGGAGCTCCTGGATTATTACTGTGACTGTGCTAAGTGTACTATGGGGACTGCAGATGAGACAAGACCTATGAGATCTTTTCTAAAAACAATTATAATAAGGATGATAGCACCTTGTAGACAAATAGGTAAGTAAATACAAAGTACACAGATAGAGCCCCATGCATGCAGACAGCCACTCTACCACTGAACTAAAGCCCCATTCCTCTTTTCATTGCTTTATTTTGAGATAGGATCTCACTAAGTTGCTCAGGTTGGCCTTGAACTTATTCTGTAGACCAGGCATGTCTTAAACTTTGGATCCCAAGTAGCTGGGATTACAGGTGTGTACCACCAGACCTAGCTTATTTCTATTATACATAATTCTATTAATTTTAGCCTGCTTTCCTCAGACATTAAGTTCACTTTCATTTTGCTATTTTGATTCTCTGCTAAGCCAATGGCTACACAGGTCATAACATGTTATCTTTTCAGATCAAGCCAAATCGTGCTTTTGAGCTCTGTATTCTTAGAAAGTTTTGAAAATTCTACTTCAACCCTCTTCCCAAACAGAAGAGACTTTTGAGTTTAGACTGTTCTATCAGCCTGTTTCCATTCTTCATTGATTTGCTTCTTTCTCTCTGTTGCTACTTGTTGGAACCAGTATCTTTTCTTTTCTGATAGAACCATGTGGTTGTTTGCGTTTTAAACTTCTTTGTCTCTATAATAGCTCTTGTTTACAGAATATATTCTGTAAAGCAACTACTAAATATATTATTTGTAAATACATTTCATGCAGTCCTTCAGGTGACATAGGAGAAAAATATTGCTGTCTATCACTGTGATACAAATTAGGAAAACAAGGTGCAGAGAAGTTGGGAGACCAAGATCACTCTATTACTGGGTAAGTAACTGACCAAGCACTGTCTTTACAAAAATGAAGTTAGATAGTTTTACTAATTTCATGTTTGTAAGTCTTTTCTGACACGATAGCTATTTTAAAATAATTGCCCATGGAATTAAGCTTCATTTCCCCTCAACATTTTAAAAATGTTTCCGCAAAGTCTATAATACAAGTTGAATTGCATTCAATGTTCCTTTCATAGTTGTTATAAATTCTAGGTTAATATCATCTGTTCCCAGGTTTCCAAACAACACTTTTCCACTTTTTTTTCAATAGAAGAGAGAATGGTGGAATAGAAAGGGCAGTGGTTGTGCATTCAACTAAGGTTGTATTCCAGCCTCACTCTTCTGTTTATATGCTGCGTCACTTTGAGCATTTATTTAATTTCCCTTAGGTTCTGTTACTTTTTTTTCTCATCATGGATAATATCTGTCTTGGGGGATTGCTATGGGAATCAACTTAATACAAGTAAAATGGCTTGGCACATGCCTTGGACACAATAATTTGGACTTTTTTTTTTTAGAATTAAGATTGAGTTGGCAATTCTTTTCATCACTCAAAAGTTTGGGATTTGAATTTTCCCAAAAATTTAGTCAAGTTTTATCTGATATTCTGCTTTGCTTTGTTTTAGTTTCCTGTTTTGCACATGGTATGAGGAGTCTGCCATATAGTCAGTTATCACTCAGACACTCATTCAGTTATTTAATATGATAAACATATATGAAACACTTACAATAGATTTATTATATTGAAGTCTCTGCTAAACAGAGAGTTTTCAGAGGTCTGTGAAGATAGCATCCATAGTCATAATACTCATATTCATATGACTGAGGTAAGAGAGATAACTAACACAGAAGCCAGTAGGAGCATTTGGTAAAAGCTGAATTGACACAGATCACTGATTTTCTTAATGGAGAGAAAGTTACTGAAATGTATGCTCATAAAATAATTTTTTAATCTTGTGACTCTTGAGGTTAACATTGGGAGTGATGAGGAGTGGGAGTGGGAAGCGGAGACTATGCCAGAGTGGACACTGTGTCAACATTGTGCATGCTGTCTCTCTGGCAAGGCTTCCTGTTCTTTGTAGGTCCCTCCATCTGGTTTCACCAGCAACATTAAGAAGTTTACCTAAATCTGCTTCTTGTGTCTCTATATCTTTCTATAATCCTTCTTAATTCCCACTGACCATATTTCCACTCTATGGCTACGGAATTTATAAGAATTAGAATGAGTAATTTGCAAGTATTTCTTCACCTTTTCTATTAGGCCAGAGTAATGATGTGATATTTTGAGTATTGTTCAGTTTATTTGACAACAAGCTGGTCTTATGTTTTGTAACATATCTTTGCTTTGTTTTCCTTAAAGATTTTTGTAGATCTTTTCCTCACTTTTCTAAGTTCTTCATTATTTCTATTGTGTCTTCAAAGTATCTTATATAATAGAATCAATTTAGCCATTTTCTGCTTCTCAAATTTTTTTTATAAAGCAAATTTATTTTTTAATGTGTATGAATGCACTGTCTGCATGTAGGTTTTGCACTCATGTCATGCAATGCCACAGAGGTCAGAAGAGGGTGTCGGATTCCCCTAGAACTGGAGTTAGAGACAGTTCTCAGCTGCCATGTGGGTGCTGGAGATCGAACCTGTGTCCTCTGCAAGAGCAGTCAGTGCTCTTAATTGATAGGCCATCTCTCCAGCCCTTCTCAGTTTTTAAAAAAAATTTTAAATTTTATTTATTTTTGTATGTGTATGAGTGTACCTTCTGCATATAGTTTGTGCACCCATGTCGTACAATGCTGCGGAGGTCAGAAGAGGGTCTTGGATTCCCCTGGAACTGGAGTTCTCCTGGAATTGGAATTACAGACGGTTCTTAGACACCATATGGGTGCTGGGGATTGAACCTGGGTCCTCTGCAAGAGCTGTCGGTGCTCTTAACCACTAGGCTATCTCTCCAGCCCCCTTCTCAATTTTTTTAAACCAATAATATTTGCCACACATCATGTTGAACTGAATATGTCCAGATAGACACATGATGATATGGAAGGAGTTAAAATATGGGAAACATCAATTTACTTTTAAAGAAATATTTGAACTTCAAATATAATATCATTTTTATGTATGTAAGTATGTATGTATGTGTGTATGTATGTATGTATGTATGTCTTTTTGAGACAGGGTTTCTCTGGAGCCCCACCGGGCCTGGATCTCACTATGTAGACAAGGTGTGCTGGATAGCTTTAGTGTCAACTTGACACACCTGGGTTGAGGTAACCTCAATTGGGGAATTGGCTCCATTGGACTGGCCTGTGGCCACATCTGTGGAGTATTGTCTTGATGGTTGAGCAGTGTGGGAGGGCCCAACCCACAATGAGTGGTGCCACCCTCTGCAGGTTGTTGTGTACCGTATAAGAAGGCAGGATGGGCATGAGCCAGAGGAGAAAGCCAGTGAACAGCATTCCTCCATGGCCTGTGCTTCAGCTCCTGACTCCAGGTTCCTGCTGAGTTCCTGCCTTGGACTCCCTATGTGATGAACTGTGACCCAGGAGATGTAAGCTGAATAAACCCTTTCCTCCTCAAGTTGGTGTCGGTGGTCAGAGTGTTTTGTCACAGCAATGGAAGACAAACTAGAACAGAAATTGGTACTGAGAGAGTGGGGTATTGCTGTGACAGACCTGATCTTGGTGTCTTGGGGAAGGATTGTGGAGGCATTTGGAACTTTGGGCTGGGAAGATCACTGAATGCCTGAAGATCATTGCTGTGGAGCTTGGAGCAGTTTTGCTGAAGGATTTGTATAAGATGGAGGCCTGGCTTGTGAAGTTTCTAGTTTCAAAGGGGAGCAGAGGTCATCAGGACTATGTAATCTGTGGGTTCTGGTCAGCTGGGGCTGAAGAATCAGCTATAAGTAACAAGAGACCAGAACCTGAAGTGAAATCTTTGTTGTACTGGGACAATTGATGCTGGTTAGCTGGGGCTGAAAAATCAGCTGTAACAAGAGACCAGCATCACTGTGGTGAAATCTTCTGGGAAGAATTTCTTCAGGGTCAGCACACAGAAGCTGTGTTCCAGAAGGGGCCTGAGCCTCCATCTCAAGCCTGAAGCAGGACTTGGTAGTGTGTAAGAGTCTCCTAAGTGGTTCTGGTGTTGAAATTTGAGGGGGTGACAGAGAGCAGCTGAGGCTTGGCACTGTGAGAGGTCAGGAAAGACCATTGGTGGAACTGCAGCTCGGTTGCAGTGAAGACCCCAGGATTGCAGGGGTCATGCAGAGCAGCTGAGGCTTTGCACCAGGAGAGGTCAGAATAGACCATTGGTGAAGGTGCTGCCTCAGTTTCAGAGGTGACCCCAGCTTTTTGGAGATGACAGGACCAGGGGATGACCACCAAGAGCAGCAGCAGGTGTGAAATGGAGTCAGCCTGGGCCTGCGAGATGAGCTGTGTGTGCCATGGATCCAGAATCGGAGAGGGGGAGCTGCCGAAACCCTTTGGAGCCCAGAAGATCATGAGTGAGTCCCAGGTGTCCAGCCTTGAGCTACTTTGCTGGACTTAGGTTTTGTTTGAGAGTGCCTGATTCTTCCCTTTGAAATAAGACAGTACTTGTTTTGGATTTTACAGCAGCCCACAGTTAAGAGACTTTTAATAGATTGAACTTTTAAGCATTTGGACATTTTAAGGACTGTGGGGCTTTTAAGGTTGTACTGTCTTAGGTTGTGATTAATGTTAACATCATACTTTGGGGATAAGAACTGGAAAGGTGGTGGTTTAATAGTGATGTGTTTTGTATGTCAAGTTGACAAGGGTTCAATTGTGCTGGATAGCTTTAGTGTCAACTTGACACACCTGGGTCGAGGGAGCCTCAATTGGGGAATTGGCTCCATTGGATTGGCCTGTGGCCACATCTGTGGAGTATTGTCTTGATGGTTGAGCAGTGTGTGAGGGCCCAGTCCACAATGAGTGGTGCCACCCTGGGCAGGTTGTTGTGTACCGTACAAGAAGGTGGGCTGGGCATGAGCCAGGGGAGCAAGACAGTGAACAGCATTCCTCCATGGCCTGTGCTTCAGCTCCTGCCTCCAGGTTCCTACCCTGAGTAGCTGCCTTGGGCTCCCTGAGTGATGAACTGTGACCCAGGAGATGTAAGCTGAATAAACCCTTTCCTCCCCAAGTTGGTGTGGGTCAGAGTGTTTTGTCACAGCAATGGAAGACAAACTAGAACACCAGGCTATCCTCAATCTCACAGAGATCCCATGTGCCACCACTCTGGCCATAAGCAAATATTTTTAGATTGAAATTCTAGAAAGAGTTGGAAAGTTGAATAACACTTCTTGAATGAAGGCAGAGCCACCATGGCACAGCTGAGGCTTCACATATTAATATTTTCTAGCATTCTCTAGCTTTCATATTTTTATACTTTTTGTCTATTACACTTATATCACACATGCTTATTTGTTTATCATCTTAGACTAATATTCAAAATTCACAAAAAGTTAGATTTTTAATGTATTATCAGAGCACTTCTCAAATACTGAACAAATGACATAAACTGAAAATATAATGTGATTAGATTCCCAAGTTATTTTTCATAAAGTTCATGGAGAGAAGCTTTATGGAAAGTTTTGAATTTCTAGAGCACGGCTGCTTTGCAATTTTATTATTTGAATTGGAATCATATTATCTAATTCCCATTTATGACTTTAATTTGGAATGTGTCATTTGACCTCACTATATCATTATCATTGTACAATAGTGAACACAATGTTCAAGGGAAATTAGAAAACTGTATTTTTCTTTCACTGTAAGTTTATGAAATATTTTATTACTGATTCAGTTTTCTGTTGTGTATCTTACTAGACCCTGGAACAGAAGCACTGATTCAAAAAAGAGTAAGGTAACATGATTGTGTTTTGTTTGTTTGTTTGTTTGCTTTTTAATGTTATTTTTGAGACCAGGTCTCCCTGTAGCCCAAGCAGGCCTAGAATTCACTGTGTAGACCAGGCTGGCCTTGGTTTCACAGAAATTCTCCTGCCTTCTCCCAAGTTCTAGGATTAAAGGAGTGCTCTAGCAACCCCAGCAGCAGCATCCTGTTTTGAATGTTTTCTGGACAAATGGGGTCAGCAAATCTGTAGGTGAAGAAGAGTATGGGAAAGGCTAATACGGCCATGCAGCATAAAACTAGGCTCAAATTGAGAGTGGAGCAAGGGAGAGCAAAGGAATCTAAGTGGGTCTTGAGATGTAGCCTGTTAATGAATTGAATTCTTACAAAATAAATAAAATTCATGCAGAATGTTCAAAATGATCAAGTTCTGCTATACATACAATAACTCAATGGGTACACCAGAAGATCCAACTAGGTAAAGTTTATTGGAAGTAATTTGAGTCATTTTTATTGCATATCCTCTTTGATCTTAAAGAACAACCTATTAAGATCTTTGTTATAAGCGTAGATGCAAATGATACATTTGATGCTTATTTAGTTCTTGTATTTCAGGAGAAAAGTGGGGATGACTGCGTTGGGAATCCCCCCGTCTGCTCTCCCCTATGAGTGACCACTTCACTTTTTCCTTCCTGGCTTAAAACTAGAGGGAGTTGCCATATTTGATATGATCATTTTCTTTTCATAAATTCAGAATGTCCTTTGAAATTTGGTTTTCATATCATCACCAAAATCTGTCATAAGAAACTCAATATTCTTCCTTTCACTTTTTCTATTTTTATTTGTTTATTTATATTTTATTTATCATTTTAATTTTTTTGTGCATGAGTGTATTGTCTGCATGCAAGTGTACCATGTCATGCAGTGCCCACAGAGGTCAGAAGAGGGTGTCAGATCCCCTGGAACTGGAGTTATGGCATAGCCACCATGTGGGTGCTGGTATTCTAGATTTTCTCTCTTCTTGTCTCACAGACCCACTATCTCCTCATAGATATTTTAATTTTACTTCTGTATTTATAAGCTTCCTTGTTTTCTTAATGCTTTCTAATTAATGCCTATTAGCATTTAAGCTATATAAAAACAAGACAGATGTTTTTTATACTGATGTATGCCAAATTCTGTCAATAGTGCCAAACAGATCTTAGGGGCACTCAAAAAACTGGTGAAAAACGTGATCCCTGTTCAGTAGTTATAGATATTCTCCCTGCTTTCTGGTCTTTGATAATATCTTCAATAATATTAGATAGATAGTTGACTTAAAATTTGGATAGAAATATATGGTCTCTGAGAAAGTGTAGAGTGAAATAATAATAATCTTACAAAAATGTAGCATATATATATATATATATATATATATACTTTTTTTCTATGCATATATCCAATGTTATTAATTAAGCCACAAATGGATAGCTAGGAACACTATAGAACATATTTTGTGAAAATAGAAAAGTTTGAGATAAAAGTGAGATGAAAGGAGATCGATCCTTGCTTCAGATTTTGCTATTTTGCTATTTTACCAAATTTTCCTGGCAGGAAGTACAAATTTATTAATGATTTCTGGATTTTAAAATAGATTTAAGAAGCTGTCTTAGTGTTAAAAATAAAATCTGAGTTCCCAGGACCCTATTGAATTGGCACAAAGCACACCAGATAAAGTCAAAGCACCTTGGGAAAGAATCTTTTATTTTTGCAAAAGGACACATTGCAAAGTTCACATTGAGCAAGCACATCCACTCTGGAAACGTAATAAATTTTTATCCCTAGCATAAGAGCACTGTGTTTTTTTACCCACTGGCTGGTCTCCAACCTCACAAGCATTTGAGGTTGGCTAGTTTTAAAAGAATTGGAATAAAAGAAATGAAGGAGGGGGAGGGGAAAGGTGTTAGACTAAAGGCAAAGGGGGGGGAGATTAAAAATTTTAAATCTTTCCCTTAAACTAAGGGTTCACAATGATTGACAGAAAAAAACTGATATTTAATATTTCTTACATCAGGAAGATTGTCTCATTTCAGACTGCAAATCACCCTGTAGTGATTGGTTTAAACAGAAGTTATTTGTGATATTTGGGAGGCTGGAAGTATGAACTCCAGGCAGGCCAGCAGGATTTGGTTCTACTGAAGGCCATCTTTTCTGTTGCAGAGAGCCAATTCTGAGGTGGAACCTGAGTTCTTTGTCTTATTTTAAAGAACATTCATCCATTTAGCAAGATTTCAATCTGATGACTGAATTATATCCCCAAAGCCTCAGCTACAAGTGCTAATAACATATCATATCATGTATCATATCTCATCATATATCATATCACATCATATATCATAACATCATAGATTACATATCAATGTATGCATTTTAGAGTCATAAACATTCTATTAACAAAGATGAAGTATGGTCTTATTTATTCTGTGCGTGTAGGAAGTTAATAGTACCAGAGAACACACAGGGGTGTTTCTTGGTCTTCATTTTTTTTTAAACTTTTTGTTATAAAGTCTGTTAAACAATTTTTCACTATATGTTCACTACACTTATTGTTATTAACCAAATCAGTCAATTCATAGATGTATTTGAAAACAAGCAGTCATGTGTGGGTTATTGCATAGTGAGAGAGTATTTGCTTAACATGTATTAAGCCTGAGTTCAGTCTCCACACCACAAAAATTGAAGAAATAAAATAACCTAAATATCCCACTCAGCAAGAGTTTATCATAAACAATAAGGTGAATTTAGTTTATCATAAACAATAAGATGAATTTTATTATCATCTCTGCCTAGTGAGATGTTGGCTTGACATTCTTTTCCCCAAGAAGTCTATCACCTGTATTCAACTGCTTTTTTGATATGTATTTTCTAGTCTCAAAATAATATGCTTTTCTAGTTACTGGTTTAGTGAAGGTAGAAGCTAGAGCTTTAAGAAGGTAGCAAGTACACTTTCTGTCCCTCATCACACATTTAACTTCTCTAATATGCTTACTGTTTTTTGTTTGTTTATTTGCTTTACTTTATCTTTTTCATTTATTTGTCTATCTTTTGTTCATTAGTTTTATTGATTTTTTTTTTATTCTGAGACCTCAGTGTGGCCTGAAATTAACTATAGACCCCAGACTGGCATAAAACTTCTGCCTCAGTGCTGGGAATATGCAGTTGTACAGTCACATCCAGTGCTGTGCTAACTCCTTGAAGAGCTCCAATTTAATGTAAACTTTCCTTCACAATGCTTGTTTCTTTCTGTCTTTACAGAAACATTCCAAGTTACCTTCAGAGGAGGAACAGCATGAACAAATCTCACTTGGTGTAACAGCATTGCAACTGAAATCGAAAGACTACCATCCAATGCCATGATCCCTAATCTGTTACTACATGATGTTAAGAAAATCATAAGTTTAAATACCCATTTATCTAATTGTGTGTGCTTCATTAGTAGGATCGAAAGGCTATATATTATACTGTTTAAATACCTAAATATCTAATTGCATGTGCTTCATTAGTAGGATCGAAAGGTTAAGCCTGGACAAGCTGGCAGCCCATGAAAGAAAACAGCCAGAACTGACTAGAGACCAAGACATCAGCTCCAGAGAAAGTAGAGTGTTTTGCTTCTCATCCACCTGTGCCCCTTTTCTAAGCCTAGGGAACAATCTGCGGAAGAGGGGGCGTGGTAGAATGTAAGGGCTGCGATTGGGGTTAACGGTGAAACTACAACAATATAGACTGGACACTCATTTGATCAACTTCATTGATCATACAAGCCCCCCCTTTCAGGATGGTGGGACCCATGAGCTGTGTGGGTTTGGGCACAACTGCTTGCAAATTGGTTTTACATGAAGGATGCTTGTACTCACAAATTATCACCTATTGTTAAAAAAAAATCAAAACAAAACAAAACAAAAAAGCAGAGAAAGATGCAGAAAACTTACCGCAGAATGCACGATCTGCGATGGGTAGGGGTGGGGTGGGGGGGAAGGGAAGGGGATATATGCCTGAACTGAATTGGAAAATGATGTATGAAATACACAAAGCATCAATAAAAATAAATTAAAAAAAAAGAAAATCATTTTTTTTTTCAAATTCTCATATGCCAGAGGCTTTTCAGCTGAGAAAAGATGATATCATCTTCTAGGTCCCTTATGGTTCCTATATTTCATAATCCTATTATATATTACTTCAAATTACAAAGGTCTAAAATCTTCAGTGGATTTAAGTTTATTTTAGCTTTTATTTTATGGATGGTTAGTCCCTTAGGTTTGTCTCTCTAACTCCTATTATTGACAGGATTCTGTTTATCTATCCTTTGTAATTGAGCATGATCATTCAAAATTTTATCTATTCAGGATGATATAACTCACAGTTATCTTCCTAGTAGAAGTTTGAGCTAAAAAAAAAACCTGTTATATGATACATTTGGATTTTTGAAATAGAATCTCATTGTTTGAGGCTGGCCTCAAATTCATGACAATCCCCTTGTGTCAGCTTCCCAAGTGCTAGGATTATTTGCATTATCCACAATGCTCAGCTCGAGTTGAAATATTACAACTAGAAATTTGAGTTATGGAATTTTCATAAAATTTAACTTTTCCACAATAAATGGGATTCTACTAATTATGTAATTTGTGAATGGCATTGAATTTGTTTGAACCAATAGTTCAGGGCATCATTGACAAGTATAGGCAAAACAAGTTGGGAAAAAAATATATATATGATCAATCAATTCACAAAATCCCATAATGGATCCTAGCATGTGGCATGTCTTTGAAAGTTGTGCCTGTTAACATCTGTTTAGAGAGAAGTGGATATCTCAGACCAGGATGGAAATGAGCCATTACCCTAGAAACACCTTGTGCCCAGTGAAAACAACCATAAATGTATCTTCATTGTCATTTAAGAAGCTCAAATTCAGGGCTGGAGAAATTGCTCAGTGGTTAGGAGCACCGACTGCTCTTGCAGAGGACCCGGGTTCGATCCCCAGCACCCACATGGCAGCTAATAACCGTCTTTAACTCCAGCTCCAGGGGAATCCAACGCCCTCTTCTGACCTCCACGGCATTACGCAACACGGTTGCACCAACCTACATGCAGACAGTACATGCATACACATAACAAATAATAAATAAAATAAAAAAGAAGCTCAAATTCAAATTGATCCACTGACTACCTTCATTAAACCCTCAGAAGGGCCTCTGAAGATAGACCCTAGTCACTTAGTCCTGTAATATCCTGAATGATGACCATTTATGAAATGGTTCATTTTATAAATACCCTTAAATGAACATTAAAAGAGATCACTAAAATGAAATTTAATAAGATATAGAACCAAGAAAATTCAAAATAGAATAGAAAAGTTTCAAGCATTTTAACATTGTACGGTTTGAAGGCATTATTCTTCCTCTACAGTACTGAGCATTTAGTTTTAAGTGATGAATAGGAAAGTTACAATGGCAAAGAGATGTGATTTTCCAGGAAGATTTTATTTTATTTTAGAAAATAGAGTTCTTTATTAGACTGAACCAAAATAATTCTGTTTCAAATTCCTAACAAAAATGTAAGCGGGATTCTCACAAGACATAGGTTCATATAATTTTTAGGCACACTTCATATATGCTTACTGATAAATCTAGCTCTCAAAGACCATGAAAACTGTAAAACTACATCCTTCTTTCTTTTTGGTGGTAATAATTATTTTCTCACATTTATAAAATATTTATATGACCATAAAGGAATATGCTAACTTAGAATGGGAGAATAAAGTTAGTCACCTGGGTTTTCAGGATCATTACTATTAAGGAAACCATTGCTTTCATTTTGTAACTCACCATGAAGTGTAACATCAGAACTATTTCTGGTTTATGTTTAATTGTTTATCTTATTACTCTCACTTTGTTTTTCCTCTCTCTTATTTTCCATTGCATAGTAAATTCTGGATTAATTACCCCTAAAGCTTCAACACTAGATTCAGTGAAGCTCTTGAACTTTCAACCTTTGGCCAACACACTTCAAAATTATCACAGCAACTGTTGTACTTTTGGAAGGGTTAGTTCTCTGTCAGATGCAGTAAGGACCCAGGCTTCTGTAATACCAAATGGATGGGACTGAATCCTTTCATAGCTCTTTCTCAAAGTCTGGAAGGAAAACTAAACACTAGGACTTGCCCCCTCCCTCTTTCTGTTTCTCTATCAGTAACCTGTCTTAAGTGTCAAACTACAATGAATAATCATTTATTCATGAATAGGAAACCAAAATGTCTCCTTTGGTTTGTGCCTCCACATCTATCCTGCCTATTCAGAGCATTCTGCCTACAAGGCTGCACCAGTGGCATTTCTTTAAGCCCCATAGCCAAGCAGTTGAGATGCTTTCAAAAAGATCAAATTTTAAAATCTAGAATTTTTGCTTAGTTTTCCTCTTTGTGTCATTAAATACTTATAAATGTCGCTCCAAGCTTTGTTCTTCAGTAGAGAAGTAACAGACAACCAGGCTGTGCTGTCTCATTTGTGGAGGAATAACTTGATAAGCAGTGAACACTAGAGGGGGAGCTTATCCGTTCCAGAAAGGCAGAGCTTCACACCCTCCGTGGAAGAGAATCAGAATGAGACTAAGGGACTACAGAAACCAGGAAAGTTAAGGTTTGGCCAGCCAGGGTTTGAAAGGCAAAAGATCAAGAACTAGAGGCAATCACAATGGAGTTGAGACTTTTAGTTACTACTAATGTCATGATATGGAATATCCTCAAATCCTCGCTGAAGCAGTTTTCATATAGGGAATAAGACTATAGAGAGCTTTTTTCCTTCTCCTCCTCCTCCTCCTCCTCCTCCTCCTCCTCCTCCTCCTCTTCCTTCTTCTTCTTCTTGTTCATCTTCCTCCTCCTCCTCTTCTTTTCTCTTATTCATTTACTAAGACTGCCATTCAAATATTGAAGGAATGAATTATCATCAAATTCTGACAAATTTGATGTCTCAAGCAAAGGGAGAAATTGGCATATTGATAATCAATGTCTAATAAGGCATGAAATTTAAAATAAGTTTACATGGCAGTTAAACCTTAGATTTTTTTTTTCCCCTTGATCTAAAAACTGTGGGATCCTTTCCTTTAGAAAGGAAATTACATATTTCAGTTTCTCTCCTCTCGAGTTTAAAGATTTTGAACAGTTTTAAATATTTTAAATTTCCTACCATTATAATAATAATCTATATTATACAATCTGCTAAAAATTGAGCAAACTAAAAATATACCTTTAAAGCCAGAAATATATAGTGAAATTTTAGTAGAAAAAATGTAAGCCAAAACACCACTCATTATGACTGTGTTCTCTATCACATCTTATAAGAAAATCAGTAAAATACACTGATGTAAAAGATCAATCTATTTTCCAAAAAGAAAAAAGGAAGATAAGAAACACAAGCAGAAATAAACTGCTTATCTTTGACACTACTGGCCCCTACCTCTTTACCAACTGAATATCAAGTTCCTATTGCAATACGCTCTCATTTACCAAGATCAGTAACTGTTACTAAGATGTTCAGATTGTTTACTGAAGAGCTTTCTGAAAGATACTCAAATATGATAAGTCTAATGTCTGAAACGTTATGAATTTTCAATTATCCTCCCTTTGACAGTAGCTAAGAAACTGAATTTCTATTGAAGGAAGGCATAGCAGGAAGATGAAGAGGAAGAGGAAGAGAAACACAGACTTTAAGAAAACTTTAGACTGATTCTGTTCCTTGAATTATGAACAGTGAAAATAAGTGAAAACTAAGTAGCTGGTTCCAGTACATAAATGCTAATAGATTATGTGGTAGCAATAAAGTCTGACTTATCCTAAACTTACTTTACATAAAAAGAAGGTAAGTTAGGCCCCCTCCTAGCTCCAGCAATAAATAAAACCAGGGTTTTTTTCTCTGCTTTCTAGGTGAATTCCCAGAGCATGATGGATAAACTTTAAGTTTCTTTTCTGAGGTCTGTAGTGTTTTCTGTCAAGTTCTGGTGAAGGCCATTTCTTCCTGACTAGTAACTTCAAGCATTCTTCGTTATGTGACCAAGTAAGGGAGTGAAGGAATCTTGCAGTATTTATTAACTCAAGATTGTAGAAGCTCATAATTATGGAAGCCAACAATAACCCTGCTTGGTAAAATTGATGTTTTAAATACTTTATCATTTTTTTCACATAAATTTATTTATTTATTTATTTTTAACAAATCTAGACCCGTGTTCCTACCCATTCCCCTACCCCACCAGAGCTCATGCATTCTGCCAAACATGCTTTTCATTTCTTAGTCTTTCTCAATATTTTCCATGGGGAAGTTCACTGTTTTGAGCAGAAGTTCACTGTTCCAGTCAGTTCTTTGATGCAGTCTTTTCTGTTGTTGTTGTTGTTGTTGTTGTTGTTGTTTCCAAAATGCATTACGCCCAAATGCTTTGTACAAAAGCTCAGGGGGCCCTACACAAGAAATACTTACAACTGGGTAATTGGCACTAGCATCCACAGATGAGGGATACCATTCGTTTGTTTTTCTGGGACTGTGTTACTTCACTCAGCATGATGTCCTCTAGCTCCAGCCATTTTCCTGCAAAGCTCATGATGTCGTCTTTCTTTACTGCTGCATAGAACTCCATTGTGTAGATGTACCACATTTTCTCTATCCACTCGTCAGTTGAGGGGCATTTAGGTTGGTTCCAGCTCCTTGCTATTGTGAAGAGAGCTGCAATAAACATGTCCGTGCATGTATCTCTGTGGTGGCATAAGTCTTGAGGGTACATGCCCAGGAGTGGTGAGGTGCAAGTTCATTCCAAGTCTTCCAAGGGTTCTCCACACTGCTTCCCATAGTGGCTGTACAAGTTTACATTCCCACCAGCAGTGGATGAGTGTTCCCCTTTCCCCACAACCTCTCCAGCACTTGGTATCATTTGTTTTCTTGATCCTAGCCAGTCTTATTGGAGTAAGATGATATCTTAAAGTGGTTTTCATTTGCATTTCCTTAATGATTAGTGATGTTGAACAGTTCTTGAGGTGTTTCTCAGACATCTCTAATTCCTCACTTGTGAAGTCTCTGTTCACTTCTTTGCTCCATCTATTGAGTGGGTCATTTGTTTTCTTATTTCTTTGTTTTTTGAGTAGTTTATATATTCTGAAAATCAATGCTTTGTCAGATGTATCTGCAGTGAAGGTTTCCTCCCACTCTGTGGGATTTCTCTTCACTTCCTTGATTGTTTCTTTTGATGTACAGAAGCTTTTGAGTTTGATGAGGTCCTATTTGTCAATTGTCGACCTTAATTCTTGTGCAGCTGCTGTCTGATTTAGGAAGTCTTTTCCTACGCCTATGTCTTGTAGTCTGCTGCCAACTTTTTCTTCTATCATCTTCAGAGTTTGGGGTTTCACGTTGAGGTCTTTCATCCATCTGGAGTTGACTTTTGTACAGGGCGAGAGGTAGGGGTTTAATTTCATTCTTCTACAAGTGGTGATCCAGTTTTGCCAACACCACTTGCTGAAGATGCTGTCTTTTCTCCATTGTGGCTTCTTGGCCCCCTTGTCAAATATGAGATGGCTGAAATTGTATGTGCTCAGATTTGGATCTTCGGTTTTGTTCCATTGGTCAACAGGTCTGTTTTTGTGCCAGTACCAGGCTGTTTTTATGACTATAGCCCTTTAGTATAGTTTGAAGTCTGGTATAGAGATCCCCCCTGTGTAGCTCTTTTCACTCAGGGTTGTTTTGGCTATTCGGGGTCTTTTGTTTTTCCAAATGAGTTTAAGAACATTTGTTTCCAAGCCTGTGAAGAAACTCTTGAGGATTTTGATTGGGATTGCATTAAATCTATACAAGAGTTTTGGTAAAATGGACATTTTTACAATGTTAATTTTCCCAATCCATGAGCATGGGAGGTTTTTCCATCTTCTGAAGTCTTCTTCAATTTCTTTCTTTAAGGGTTTAAAATTTTTGTTGTAGAGGTCTTTGGTGTCTTTGGTTAGGTTTGTTCCTAGGTATCTTATTGTTTTTGAGGCTATTGTGAGTGGGAAGGTCTCTTTGAATTCTTTCTCCAGTTGCTTGTTCTTGGTGTAAAGAAAGGCCATTGATTTTTTAAGGTTAATTTTGTATCCTGCCACTTTGCTGAAGCTGTTAATCATTTCTAGTTTTCTGGTGGAGTTTTTAGCATCCCTTAAGTAAACAATCATATCATCAGCAAATAGGGATAGTTTGACTTCCTCTTTTCCAGTTAGTACTCCTTTAATATCCTTTTCTTGCCTTATTGCTCTAGCAAGTGTTTCAAGCACTATATTGAAGAGGAGTGGTGACAGGGGGCAGCCTTGCCGAGTTCTTACCTTTAAAGGGAATGTTTCTGTCATTTCCCTATTTAGGATGATATTGGCTGTGGGTTTCCTAAAACCAGGCAAAGATCCAACTAACAAGGAGAATTATAGACCCATCTCCCTCATGAACACAGATGGCAAAATTCTAAACAGAATACTGGCAAATCGCATACAGACCCACATCAAGAAGATCACCCATCATGACCAAGTTGGATTCATACCAAAGATGCAGGGATGGTTCAGCATACGAAAATCAATAAACATCATCAAACACATAAACGGAATCAAAGACAAAAACCACACCATCATCTCAATTGATGCTGAAAAAGCCTTCGACAAAATCCAGCATCCCTTCATGCTTAAAGTCCTAGAAGGAATTGGATTGGAGGGATCTTTCCTCAATGTAATACTTTATCATTTTTATTTTATGTGTATGAATGCATTTCCTGCATTTATGTAAGTGCAATGTTGTTCTGCAATATCTGCAGAGAGAGGTAAGAAGAGGGTGTTGGAGCCCCTGAAAGTAGAGTTACAGGTGGTTGTTAGCCACCATGTGATTGTTGGGAACTGAACCCTGGTCCTCTGCAAGAACATTCGGTGCTGTTAACCCCTGAACCATCTCTCCAGGCTCTGTAACCTTGGTTTTGAGGTTGCTGGTTCTACCCTACATTGCTGCTCTTACTCCCTACCCACAGATACCACTGGACCTTGTGTGAGAAACAGAAGAGAGCACAGAACTGGAGCTGTGTGAAGTGACCCATTCAATATAATGTTGATCTCTACTGTCAGTACTACAGCAGTTTTCTCACCTGGTTAATCAATTGTCATAGAAAGTGTTATATATGTATACATATATGAAAATACTTTTGTGACACTGAAGACATTAAACTTTAAGGGAATATTTCAATTAATTCCTCAGGTTAGCTCAAAAGGGTGAGGGGAAAGAGAAAAGGGACTGGCCCTGTGAGTAAACATGATGTACTTGGAAATTATCTACAGTTCAGATTTGCCATGAGACATTTTTCATTAACCTATTTAGTATATAAATCTTTCTGAAATTTTTATTTCTAATATTTTCTTTACCCATATTTCTACATTTTCTTTTTTGTTTTTGGTCTTTTTGAGACAGGGTCTCCCTTTAGCCCCAGCTGGCCTGGAACTCACTCTTTAGACCAGGCTGCACTTGAACTCATAAAGATCTGCCTGCCTCAGTCTTCCCGAGTGCTAGGATTAAAGGCATGTGCCACCACGCTGGCCAGTATTTTCATTTTTTTTGTTTAATTTTAAAAATCTACATTTTGAATTTAGCTTTTACTCCTAATTGTAAGTGAATGATTCTAAGATAATTAGACTTATTCAAATGACCTTCCATTTTCTTTCATTTCCTTTACATTTTACATTTTAAAAATATGAAAACAATAGACTAGATATTCAGATTCAGATTTCCTTTATAAACCTCATTTATTATATTAATATTTTCATCTTATAAATTTTATTGTGCCAAAATTTTAGAGATAAAAGTATTCAGCAAAATCATCAGTTAAATGTCTAACTATCATTTCAGACACAGAAAATAGGTTTTGGCCATCTGAGTGTAAATGTGAAGGTAGAGTACAATACATGATGCCAGAAATAACTTAATAGAAAAATTCTATTAGATTCACTTGGCTGGGAAAAACAGAAAAGTCTTAGAAAGGTTATTTTTTGTTGATGTTGTTTAGAAAAATTCCCAAAGGTAAACTTCTCAGCTAATGACTACGACTACGGAAAGGAAGCCTTGTTTGCCTTTTCTCCTCCAGATTTCTTGGAGTAGCACCTTTTCAACATTTCATGGAAATGGATTGCTGTCATTTTCCCACTCCTGCTGATGATATAGTTTACTTTGAAATATAGCTGGAATGACAGCAAGAAAGAAAACATCTTGATAAAGGTGAAAAATAACGAAAATAGATTACTGAAGATTTGAAATCAAATGATGAATTTATTTTTAAGGTGGCTCATTTAATTGAAGCCAGATTGTTACATGGGATTGTATGGGGAAACACATTAGAAAAGATGGAAATATGCATATTTCTAATGTTAAAATTTTGTAATAGGTGTCAATAATACGTCTTTTTTCCTTTCTGCAATTCTAGTGATTGAAGCTATGGCCTGGGGCCTATCAGAGAAATGCTCTACCACCTGCTCCAACTTAATGCAGATTGAATCTTGAGTGATTAATTGATTAAATAAATAAGATTGAACTGTGTTCCAATGCACTGTATTTAAGTTTGGATTATTATTGTGAATAAGGCCAGAAAGAATTTTAATCATATGGCATTTAAACTATAATGAGGGCTCAGTTAAATAGACAAGTATTAAAAATGTGTAAGTTATCATGTCACAGAAAGGACTCCTTTCTAGCTTCTATTTATCTTGGAAGATATTTAGGAGAAATAGTAAAATGGATCCGAATAGACAAAATATTAACCTAATGTGTAAGGAAAGAGGAAGAACTGAAAAGAAAGTTCAAAACAAATAAACCTGAGCATTGGGTGGACAGGAAAAAGGAATAGAATGAAAACAATAGATGGTAAGGGTGATCCATACAAAGGATGTTAGCCAAACTCATCCAGGGATAGTGGAGAGCTGTCAAGTGGTTTTAAGCAAAGAACGATAAGCAAGAACGATTAAACCAGACTTTCTTTTTTTTTTTTTAAACCACACTTTCATATCAGAAAGTTTCCCACACTCACGTAGAAAATGGACTGAAGGCAGAGAGGACTTGAGACAAGCCATTCATGTAGGACAGGTGATTCTGTGTTCTGAATCGTGCTGTGGGTATGGTTTGGGAAAGTCAGTCCCAACTAACAGTCATTTAGAAGACAGAGTAGAGAGAAGTTAGTTTTAGATTGGATGTGACACCAAAGAACAAAGGAAAGGTTAAAGACATATCATACCACATTTCTATATTATAATTAGTTTAATTACACCTGCCACCTCTCTATACTAAACAACATAGCGAAGTGAAACCACAAGAAAAGACATGGCAAATACAGTTTTATCAACCTTTTTACTTTCTTTTTATTATATTTTATTATTTTTCTTTTATGTGTATGCTTTGTGTTTGCATAAGTGTACTCATGTCATGCAATACCAGTGGAGGTCAGAAAAGGACCTCCAAGGTCAGATACCTTGGAACTGTTGTTACAGATGGTTGTTACCTGCCATATAGGTTCTGGGATTTTGAACTCAGGTCCTCTGCAAGAGCACTGAGCCATCTCTCCAGCCCCTATACCTAGTTACTTTCTAAAACCTTTAACACTATTATGATTTCTTTCTGGCCTTCTTCGTATACTTCCCTTCCTTCCTTCTTTCCTTCCTTCCTTCCTTCCTTCCTTCCTTCCTTCCTTCCTTCCTTCCTTCCTTCATTTCTTCTGTCATTTCGTCTTTCATGCATATGTGATTATGCATTGTTGGATGTACTGGGAATGCTCCCAAAAATGATATGATATTTTAACATGCAATCAATTTTCCTCATTTTACTGAGTGAAGATTACTTAACCTTTTACTTTTTATTATTATTTTCCTTTTTATTTTTTATTTTTTTATTTTATTTTATTTTTTTTTTGGTCTTTTCGAGACAGGGTCTCCCTGTAGCCCCAGCTGGCCTGGAACTCACTCTGTAGACCAGGCTGGCCTTGAACTCACAAAGATCCGCCTGCCTCTGCCTCCCAAGTGCTAGGATTAAAGGCGTGCGCCACCACGCCCGGCTTCCTTTTTATTTTTTTTTAAATATATATTCCAGACCCGTGTCCCTCACCCTATCCCCCCACCCCACCAGAGCTCATGTAGTCTGCCAAACATGCTTTTCATCTCTTTCTCAGTCTTTCTCTATATGTGGAAGTTGACTGTTTTGAGCAGAAGTTCACTGTTTCAGTCAGTTCTTTGATGCAGTCCTTTCTATTGTTGTTGTTGTTGTTGTTTCCAATATACATCACTCCCAACTGCTTGGACAAAAGCTCAAGGGCATTGTATTTAACATAAAATTACATAAAGCAAAGATGTCTTAGAAGAAGAAAAAATAGATACTTGCTTAGAATCACGGACTGCTTTATAAATTCCAAGGAAATAACATTTTCTTTTCAATTTTAAAATAACTGTAGTGTTGAGCCAAAAATTATGTTAAATATTTACAAATGTGTTTGCTTAATTACATAATTCTATTATGTACACATTAATGTATGGATAAATCTTTTAATTTATTTCTATTATTGACTCATTCGATAAGCTATCAGCTTATGGAATATGTACACCTATTATTATATACATTATATAGCATTACAAAATCTGAGGGATTACTTGTTTTTTAAGATTTTTTAATTTCAGATTTTATTTATTTATTTATTTATTTATTTATTTATTTTGGTCTTTTTGAGTCTCCCTTTAGCCCCAGGGGGCCTGGAACTTGCTCTATAGACCAAGCTGGCCTTGAACTCACAAAGATCTGCTTGCCTCTGCCTCCCAAGTGCTAGGATTAAAGGCGTGTGCCATTATGCCTGGTGATTTATTATTTTTAAACACTGTTCTAGAAGAAAAAGTGAGAGAGATGAAAAAGGGGGAGAGAGAAGGAGAAGCAATTTAGTTTTCACTAAATAATTCATTTGAATTCTGAACAACTCACTCAGGCAAAGGTGGGAATATTAAGGCACTGGTGAAAGTAGAGATTTGCAGGGCTGGAGATATGGCCTAGCGGTTAAGAGCGCCGACCGCTCTTGCAGAGGACCCAGGTTCGATCCCCAGCACCCACATGGCGGCCGAAAACCGTCTGAAACTCCAATTCCAGGAGAACTCCAGTTCCAGGGTAATCCGAGACCCTCTTCTGACCTCCGCGGCATTGCACGACATGGGTTCACAGACCTGCATGCAGACAGTACATTCATACACATACAGAAATAAATAAAATTTAAAAAAAGAAAGTAGAGATTTGCTTAAAGCTTTTGATCCCAGAATTTGCAGTTTCATCAGCAGTATGTTCTTAATTCTTTAAGCATGGGAAGCAAATCTGATACGGCACTTTCATGACAGACATTCACAGCGGTTTAGGGGAACTTAAGTTCAGGTAAGAGCATAGAGCAGAAGTGTGGAATTCTCTTGATTTCCTCTTCTTGACTTGGATATCTCATATTTTTCTGGTTATGAAAACATTTTCAGTTTTCTTCATAGCAAACTTAGTATCCTTTGAATCACCCCTGTCACTCTGGTTCTTCCAAGGGGAATGTTACAGGATGGGGGGAAAGTATGTCATAGACTTGTTTATTAGCACTTGCTGAAATTTTCAAACACAACTACATCTAAAATTTTATGGATAAGTAAGGATGGAGAGGTGGCTCAGCAGTTAAGAGCACTCGCTATGTTACAGACGACCTGGGTTCAATACCCAGAACCTACATGGGAGTTAACAACTGTCCTAACTCCAGTTCTAGGGGATCCGATGACTGCTTCTAACTTCCGTGGAAATTACACAATACAGGTGCACTTACATGCAGATAGGCAATATGCTCATGGACATAAAATAAAAATAATAAAAATATTTTAAAAGAATTTGATAGATCATATAAACAAAATATTTATAATGCTAAGAGAAAGAAACAATTGGAGACTATTAGAAAGTATGCGAAATTTGTTAAATGACGCTCATCTTGTTGGAGAATGAACATTCCAATAGTTACTTTTTTAAAATTTTATTTATTTTTTATATGTAAGAATGTACTGTCCGCATGTAGGTTTGTGCACCCGTGTTGTGCAATGCCGCGGAGGTCAGAAGAGGGTGTCGGATTCCCCTGGAACGGAACTGGAATTAAAGAGGGTTCTCAGCTGCCATATGGGTGCTGGGGATCCAACCCGGGTCCTCTGCAAGAGCAGTCGGCGCTCTTAACCGCTAGGCCATCTCTCCAGCCACCGCCCCCCCCCCCCCACACACCATAATTACTTTTACATTATAAAAGTTTCTTTCATGTGGAGAACAAAAATAAAATCCTGAGGCTGGGGAAATGGCTCAGTTAATAAAGTGCTTGCCATGCAAGCATGTGGGTCAAAGTTTGGATCCCCTACACCCACATAAAAAGCCTGCTGTGCTTACAGTCCCAGCACGGAGGTAATCATAGTGCAGGGAACTGGAGACAAAAGGGTTCCTGGGGCTTGCTGCCAACCAATCTAGGTGAATTGACAATCTCCAGGGTAAGTGAGAAAACTTGTCTTAAGAAATCAATTAGATGGCTTGGTGCAGTGGTTCATACCTTTAATCCCAGCACTCAGGAGGCAGAGGCAGATGGATATCTGTGAGTTCAAGGCCAGCCTGGTCTACATAGTGAATTCCAGGACAGCTGGGGCTACAAAGGGACCTTGTCTCAAAATGACCAAAAAGCAAAACAAAATAAAATAAAAATAAATAAACTAGATGAGGTACTATATGCCATGGTTTTCCCAGTGCATGCTACCTTATGCTGGTCTGCTTCTTGACCTTATTAAAAATTGCACTGTTTCATTCTTAATCTATGTTTGGGTGATGGCATAGATTGTTGTTCTGCTCCTAGATCTTTAGGATGATAGTTGCTTTGGGCAATAATGCAATATAGAGTTGCAGAAAAGAGCTCATGTTTCCAACATGATAAGGGGACATAGGGGTTTAATATTAAATACTGACACTACATATGTTTGATAAATAATGATTTATAATAATCGATTTAAATAGAGGCAAAATCAACAAATAATCAGTGGAGTAAATTGTATAAATAAGGCATCAAGTACACGTGCTTTGAGCAACTAGTAAAAATCTTAGATTACTTAATCTATATTGGTTATTTTCATAACTGAATTACTTGGAAATATTAATAAATTCCCAGGAGTCATATCTAAATACATCGCTAACTCAGGTCTCTATCAATGCTGACTGCTGAGGATTCCCCAGGAAAGGATGTGTAAGAATAATGTTTGTCTTTAAAAAGAGTAGATCTTCTTTAAGGGAGTAACAAGATAGGCGGACTAGACTCTAGTGCATGAGCTTGCACCCAGGGATTTACAGGTACAAATGCTTAGCTGGATGGGTCTTAACATCTTTCAGAATGCATGAAATCCAGTGGGGTGTACAGGAGGGTGGGGATGGGGAGAGGGACTCTAAATTTGATTAAGATCTTTTATATGAACTGCATAAAACTCAATAAAATATACATAAAAATAAAAATTACATTGACTTTTCCTCTCTTAATATACCTTTGGAACATCATATACTCAGCAAATGAGACTGTTCCTTTTGGGCTAATAAGTCTGGTAATGAAAGTTGTATTCTACATAAAAGAGATCATAAAAAAGAATAATGTCTGTCCACCAGAATGTTATTTGTGCCATTCGCAAATTTTTAAACATTAAAAAAACATTGCAGGGTAACCCATGGGCAAATGCTTCTTACATGATGCTTAATTCATCCACAATAGCTTACTTGGTCAAATAGTTCAAATAAGGACAAGTTTTTGAACTTTGAAAATCATGAGTGAAATTGTTCAAGAAAAAATGAACATGCTCAGCGAAAGGCCTGGTAGAATCAGTGGCTTGCATTGTGTTAAATGTGTTTGTTTGCACTTTCAAAGTTCAGATTTCCTCATACATTTTCATACTGATGGAGATAAAATGCTAAAGTCTTAAATCCCTCTATGCCATGCTGAGTTGCTAAGGGCTGTTGAGTTTTTGTTATTTCTCCTCTCCAGTTAGCTCTGATTACGCCTGCTGAGTGAAAAATTTGTATTTGCCGACAGAAATAGGAACCACCCCACGTGCACTTGCACTCAGCAAATGCTCCAATACATCACAAAGATTTGCTCAACCCACCTTCAGAGGCCAAATCGAGCATGTTATTTTCTGTTTAGATCTGATTCTGGAGCCTATCAGTCAGGAGTGTTTTCCAATCTCTGATTAAAGCAAGGCCTACAAAGCTGGAAGTGTTCACACACAGTCTCATTAGAGTGCTGGATAGAGTGACCCAGGCCTTCCAGCACAGCTCTGAGTGACTTCAAATATGAGAGTGCATCAATCAAATCCAAGCAAGGCTTTTATGTCATTTTTCACTTTGCCTTTAAAGTCCTATAGGAATGCCCTTTTCCAGCTGTACAGCCCAAATGCATTCAATAGAAACAAAAAAGCAAAGACCCCCCCCACCTCATCTATCCTCCAATTGAGTATGGTTTTACCTCCCCCACAAGTATTAGAGTCTTCTGTGCATTTTAAATTATTTAACATGTTCCACAATTCAACAGAGAACATATTTGTGCCACTCAATGGCTGTGTATTAATTATTAGTGCCCATTTGAAAACGAAACCAATAAGGTCAAAGGCAATGAGATCTCATATTGTATGCTTTAAACAGAGGTAGTTGAAAATATTGAGGGTGAAATAAAGCAACACTCATGGGGCCGTTTCCCATCCCCCCTTAGCCTTCCTTCCCAACTTCAGTTCTTACATTTGTGTGCGCATATGTGCATGCATACCTGCATGTGTGGGGTACAGGAGCACATGCTGCTTTATAGCATTAAGAAAACAAAAAGAACAGAAGAAACAAATTGGAAAGAAGCATTAAGAATCCTGACAAAAATGATAATAAAACAAAAGTCTGAGAAAGAGTTAGGGATTTAGTTAATCTTTGCTCTGTACACTGCTTGGGGCAATGGAGTAATTTTCAAAAAAATTACTTTAAAAATCTTTTAAAGATAAGCATAATGCTAAACAATATAAATTTCTCCCTAATGTCATTAGAGGGAAATGCCTGAGTGCAATGATTTAGGTACTTCCATTGCAATCATTGGCTAAAATGATATTTCAGCATAGTTAATATCTGTGTGAATTGAATAAACTGAGCTCCTGAACCTTGAAAGGATAAGATAACTTAAAAGAAGATAATAAATCTTTAAGATAGTGTAGACAAATTTTCTTGAATTTTACACTTCTTTTTAACAAGTGAATGGTTCAGCTATTCCAGATAACCTATGATGATCCAGCTAGGAAAAGCAATCCATCCTAAATTTAGCACATATTCTATATTAGATAGATACCTTGTTTATTCAAGGGGATTCCCTATATGTGTACATTTGTTTCTACTTCTAGTGTTTCTAGGAAAATACTAGCCACAAATAGCATTTCACCCACTCACATATTCTACAGTATGAAAAAGAGTGTGTGAATTTAGAGCAATATATATATATATATATAATTTAGCATGTGTTTCTTTACAGGGCTTCAGATGTTTGGAAGAATTATGCAGATTTTTATAAATGAGTACTAGAGCATTATGCTACTTGATAGTACCCCATCCGTGCTCCCTTGGTAGTGTTTGATGGTGCTTCTGTAAAATGCTTTTTTTTAAGTTAATTAATTTATTTTATAAAATTTAAGATACTATCTGATAAAAAAGAAAATTTCAGTTAATTTCAGTATTTTTCTCTCTGAATCTATCTGATGTTCACTATTAGTTCTATTCAGGCTTAACTTCCTCATTTGAAGATTTTTAAACCAACACGATGAAATGAGTCTTTTTATCTTACATGGCATATTGGATTGTGCTTGTGTGACAATAAATATTGAGGCTGTAAGTAACAGTTTAAGTTGATCACCCAATATTTCACTTAGTTTCATATATTTCTCAATAAAATATCTTCTAATATATCCTAAAAGATATTTTAGTACTTTTTTTAAAGCCAACTTTCTTTTTTTTTTTTTTANTTAAAAAAAAATTAAAAAAAGAAAAGGAAGAGTTCTTATTATCATGTGGTTTCATAAGCTTAGACCCCAAATTCCTTCCTCAGACATGGGAAAGTCCCGCGTTTGAGGCCAGAACTAAGGAAGCAAAGCCAAGAAGACATGGCCCTGGTGCCAAGGTGGCAAAGTAAAATATAGATCCCAGAGTTTCCATTATACAAGGACATGAGGCCTCTCTTTCTATAATTAGCCTAATTTTAGCTAGATAATATATTATTGTGAGGGAACCAATCTTGATTGATAAGGTTAATACACAGAGGCTAAAAAAACCCTGACATGTATGCATATTTATGCACCCATATATTGTAACTCTAAGAAAATAGGAAGCAGGAAAGAAAGAAAGGGAAGCCGACCTTGAACAGAGCAAATAGATTTATTATACAATAAACGTGGGAGGACATGCCCGCAGCTCCGGGACTGGAGAAGGTGGGTACCTCTATGCAGCCTGAGACCCAGAGGAGAGCAAACCTTCCCTTGTAGACTCAGGACTCTTATTTTTTCTCTTTTGGGGAGGTGGGGGGCTTGGGGTTCAGGTTGTGTTATCTCAGGCAGGTGCAGGGTGGGTTTTCTTTCTTTTTTTTTTAATTTAATTTTTATTGATGCTTTGTGCATTTCATACACTTTGTCCAATTCAGTTCAGGTAAAGCCAACTTTCTACAGAACAATACATACTCATGAAATGGATATAATCAATCTTTTTTGAGTATTATTTACTCTACCAATTGTTTAAGTTATATCAATATAGGACCAAAATTCTTATTGAAACATTATAAACAACAAAACAAAGTACATTGTGAGGTTAGCTTACCATTTGCCTGTATCTTGTTTAGGAAAAGTAGCAAAAATCCCATATTGTAAACCACAGCTTTTGCTGTCATCTCAATAGTTCTCCTCTGAATAAGCACAAGTGGAAGAAATAGATGTCCAAGAGAGATAAGAGAAATAACTATACATTTCTGTAGCAAATATAGATCATTGCCTAAGGGATTGCTTTTGAGACCAACAAATATGAGCTATGAAATACTATAAAAAAATAACCTCTGTCCTCCTAGTTACCTTACCTTGTCAGTGATCTCAAAACTGTTTCTACCATTGACATCTCTTTTGAGTATGACATGAGTGAACACTGATCAATGAATCAAATGATATCCACCATAGACCAACTCACCACAAAACACTATTTATTAATTACTCTTTTTGGTGAGAATAAATATTTTACTAGAAACAGAACTCATTAATTTATCAAAGGGAAGTAGCTGCTGGACGTGCTGGCACATGCCTTTAATCCTAGTACTTGGGAGGCAGAGGCAGGTGGATCTCTGTGAGTTCAAGGCCAGCCTGGTCTACATAGAGAGTTCCAAGACAGCTGGGACTATAGGGAAACCCTGCCTCAAAAAAAAAAAAAAAAAAAGAAGTTGCTATAGTTTTTAAGTGAAGACTTTGTTTCTTTCTCTATTATAATCAACAGATAGATGAGATTCATAATTTAATTAGCAAGCTAGATGGACATTTTTACACTCACAAAGTCATAAATTATTTGTCCGTTGATATTAACTATTTAGTTAGTGGGTACTAATAGTATAATTGACTCATACATTTGAGCTATGTATGATGCAACAACATTGGAACTTTATTATGTTCTCTGAAAAATATTTATTCATGAAGGATATAAAATAAATATGTAAATTTGAACATACCTTATCAAATAACTGGAATGCAAATAGAGTGTACTCTTGTTTATCTGAAAAAAAATCAATGCAAATGAACCACCTAGAAAGTAGAGTTAATTGTCAACTGCTGTGACTGGAGCGCGGTGAATTATGAACTAAATCCTGCACCCTCTAAATGTCTAAGACATCAGTGAGCTTCAGGAGTGTTCTTAAGCTCATATATGATATCTGTTTTATCCAATAGTACAACATGTTTAAGTTACTTTGTGGGCTAGATATACTCATAGATATCTTGCCTCAAGGCTTAAGTGTAAAGGATTCTAACAGTTGTTTAACACCCAAGAGAAAAAAGGGAATTATCACATCAATCATAAAACCTCTTGAAGAAGGAATATTTTATGGCCATAGTTTATCTTTCTTATGTGGAAAAAAATTTCTTAATTTTTTTGAGAGGCCAGTTTTGGTGGTACACACCTTTAATTCCAGCACACCAGGGGACAGATGCAAATGAATCTGTAAGGTTGAGACAGCATGGTCTACCCAGTGGGTCCAGGCTAGCTAAGGCTCAGGGGACCGTGTCTCAAAAAAGAAAGCTTATTAGAAGCAAAATAAGTTTTCACATTAAATGTACCAGACACTGACTGTATCAGATATTACAAAGTTTGGTGTCTGTGTTTTCTGTACCTAGAGTGTTCACCATAACAGGACATAAACATGAAAATAACACACATTCACAACTAAAATCAAATAAAATATTCTTTGTGTTCTGAAGCCTAGTTTGGGGAGGTTTAAAGTATAAGAAACATAATGAAAATGAAGCCTGTCATGACCTTTCTGACACTGATAACTCTTAGTAATACTTGAAACTGAAAGTACTCAGCTTTCCCTTGAGATATAAACATTTCTAATCACATATATTTTTGTAATTATTCACTGTGCCGTAAGAGTGAGTTGAAGATGTCTGGATTTCATTTCTACAGCATAATTACTGCAACCAAATACTATTTTGATAAATTTGAAGTAGCTTAGTTTTTCTGAACTTCATTCTATCTAGTTGGCAGGAAGATCATGCTTCTCGGTTTAATGGGTTAAAGTTACTATCATCTTTCCTAAGAGCATAATATGTCATAGTCATAGCTCTGATATCATTTCTGAAAATTAGTCTATCTTGTTGATATCTCTTTGTTTAATATCATCTTGTCATAGTTTAATTTTTACTTAGCAATTTTAAAGAGGGAATCAGCATTTTCTAATGGAATAGTCTTTAATTTTATGTTTATAAAGTGACTTAATTTTGTGTCTATCTCTAGGACAATCACCGTGAATTGCTTCATCTAAGTCAGAATGTGCACACCATTAGTAGCACCGACAACCCCCCCAAAATATCCAGCCATACTTAAAGAATTTCATAAATTCTCTAATCATTAATTTTAAGACCAAATTTCCACCTACTAACCCCCACCATTACATCAGGTTGAAGAGTCTAAAAGAAGATAGACCCAGAAGAGCACTTTAAATGCTTTAATTTTTAATGTGATACTGTTCTTTTTAAGGGTTCTTTCATATGTGATCAGTCGGAGATACTGACTTTTGTGAGTTAACACAAAAGTGAAGTAGCACTTTCAAGTCCTGTCTCTCTTTGGAGATTTAATGCACTTTGTAATATCTCTGAGATCAGTCAGGGAGAGACAAGAAAAAAGAAATTTGATTTTGAGTCTGGACCAAAGCTCGGCGACTTGAGAGGCCCCCAAACATAATGAAAAGGAAGAAGTTTCAAAGAGAAAGTTGGCAGCTATGACCAGAATCCACAGGGCCAGCAGGACTAACATCAACCGGAGGCAGATTTAGAGGGGTATCGTATGATCTCTCTTGATACCATTGACACTTCAAGACCCAGTTTCATTGGGGGACAGTCCAGTAAAAGATCATCTCCAAAGGACACAGCATGGTTGCAGTGTTGAGAAAGACATGAAAATATCAGCACCAAGGGCCTAATGCTGTCCTTTTCTCCTCCAAAGATCACATGCATCTAGGGGAAGCAAAAGTCAACATCTGAAACATGATTTTTTTCAAGCTTGACTTGAATGATACAAAGTTGGCCGTGTAATAGCGAGATGCTTACCTTTGTGACCTAGGTCCAGTCTAATCTAAGAACAAGTCATTAGCTGGTGCCTGGTAGTCTTCGCTTACCACCTGGTGAATAGCTTTCTACCCTCACTTTCTCTTTTGTTAATTTTTTAAATTAAAATAACCTCCAGGAAAAGTGTATGTGAGATACTGAAAATCAGCCTAGAATGCTCTCACCTCTTTATGGCCATGCTTTTAGTGATCTATGGGTTTCTAAGTGTTCTGAAGGCCGGAACTGATGCCAAAATATTTATATGCAGAGTGCAAATTTGGAAACTTGGTAGAAATAGTATGAAAACAAAAAACAATACTAGTAATGAGCAGTGAATTATACAAATCAGACAGATACCTTAAGTTAGAATGTATGCATAGACAAAAGAGATGCGTAGTGAAGTTCAATAGACAATGACTGGGGACTTCATTTCACTTCAATAGTAGAAGAAAATAAAGTCTAGTTTGTGTGAACAGGCTATGAAAATTTAAAAAATCATACAGGAAGTTTATGTATTATGATGATACATGTTCTAAAATGGCATATCTATAAATTATATGGTACATTATGCGAAAGTGTAACCACAAAATGTTTTGCACATTTGTTTGCATAAGAACTATGTCTAAAATGAATTAATGAAGCTGTGAATTGTCAAAATAACTAAAGAAAATGATCAGTTTTAGCTTGAATGTTCAGATAAAGGAAGGCAAAAAGTTAATACTTACTTCAGGTTTAATTGTATTTAACTTCATTATAAAATGCTTGATTTAGAATATATATTCATGACATCAGAATATCTGACCAATTCCCATATATAAACAGATAAATTTAGCAAAAAATTAGACCTATGGCTTCTCTCAAGATCGTTAATAAAACAATAAAACTTTATGTTTTAAGACAATGTTAACATGCTATGGATAGCTTCAAAGGATCTGATGAGAGCACAATTTTAAGAAATGGAAACTTTATATGTACTAAAGTCAATGCTGATAATTTACTGTTAGGCAATATATCTATTTTTTTAACCAGCTCTAGATCTTAAGGAACTCATTTTCATATAGGAAATGAGAACTTGTTTTCTTTTAAAGATGGAATAAGGCAAGTTGAGAACATGAGATTTTGGTTTTAGCAATGAGACGAACTTATGAGATTTCATCTTCTATTGTGAAAGTTTAAACAGAATACATGAGGACAACAAAAATTGTAAGAAGTGCTATTTGAAAAATACTTATTACTATGTGGCATCCAGTTACTTATCTAAAAATGTAAACTATAAATGATATACTTTGTGAAGCAAAACTATGAATATATTCTCTTGTGCATTACAGTTGTAAAATCAAAATAATAATTGTTACCACTGAGTGTGCAAAACATTCCTATCTTCTCTAATATTTCTTTTTCTTTTTCAAATACAAGTATATTTTGATCTCTTATAATATCTAGGCATAATGAAAATCTTGGCTATATTTTGAAAATAAAGTTACCCTCTGACCTATACGGAAGCAACACAGATAGGAATCTCAAAACCTAGAGAAGAGTGTGCTCTCTTATTTCCCAAAGAAAAGCCTAACAAAAAAACACTATCAATAGTTTGTTAATGTGGGGTCTGTCTTTCCTATCTTCCATGATAATCTTCAATAAGTTATATACAATTTTATTATTTTGTGTTTCCCTTGAATAAAAGCTTTGTTTTCTTGGTAAGCATTTGTGGAGTCAATTTTCTCATTCCAACTTTACCTGCATTCCAGGGATTGAACTTAAATTAGCAGGCTTGTGTGGTAAGTGTTTTAACCCAATGAACCACCTCATTGGTCCTATTTTAAACATTTTTCTTCATATTCTCTTTTAAAGTATATTTTTAAATTGAATTTTTCTGTATTTCATAAAATCCATCATAATCTAATTAGGCTGCTTCCCCTATCTGCATGCCTGAGCATCCTGCGGACAGGACTTCATACCTGCTGTCATAAATGTTAAAGCTTTGGGCCTGAATCTTCAGCTCCTTCAGAGGACAGTTAAAAAAGTGTGGAAGAGACTTTCTTTCAAACTCTAATTCTGTAACATCTGCAAGATAGGAAAAAATAGGTACAATTTCTCCAATAACAGTTATAAACTAGGGAGCCCAAGGTCGTAGACACTTTAAACATTCAGATTTTATTAAGAAGATGTCAACAGGCATGTTTGATTGTCCTCTTTTGTCTTTTTTAACATCACAAAGGATAAAAGGCAAACCCTACAACCCTACTCAGAGGAGGAAATGAACCAATGATCATTCATTAGAAATGTTTCACATCTTCACCACGTGGAATGAAGACATGTCTAAATTAATTTATTTTGTTTTCAAAAAACTCTCACATTGAATAAAATGAGCCATAGATGCTATCAAATTTTTGTGCCACAATGAGGCTAAATCATGACTATTTTCCATAACTAGTAAGAGAAATTGAATTGATAATATTTTGTCCTCTAAAACTGAAAACCATCTAATCAGTAAGTTGGAACCAAGAATTTTATTATATTTATTCTTTAGACGCACAGCATTATTTCATGTCTATTAAAGATATTACAATATAAATGTTTAAAAACTACATTTTCTTCATTCTCTTTCACCAAAAAATCCACTCGATTGTTTTCCATTAACTTAGAGTTTTAGTTGAATAAAGATGCTTTGTTTTATTCTAGCATAAAATTTTAAGAAAGCTTTAAAAAAATAAAAGTATCCAGCTAAAAGCAAGAATTATTGTGGTCAGTGTACCCATAATAACACTGTGAAATGAGAAAAACAGCTTAATTCACATTGTCTCCAAGGTAGAGGTTTTTGTTTGACTAAGTACCACATGAGCATGTTAAATGTGTGGTAGGTAATATATCTCTAATATACTCACATTTTACTATACAGTAAAATATAATTTGTGTAGACAAAGAAGTAAGTATTTATAAATAATGAACCTGAAGAAGTATTCCAATTGAGTTTTTAAAGCTTTGATTTATTCATCCATTCGCTCATTCATTATCAATTGAACTGAATGTTGATGGTTTATGGTATCACAAATGTTATAACTATTTAAGGAGATAAATTTTTTGCTAGGAAAGATGCATAATCTGATACCAAGAAGGAAGTGGACAATGACTCAATTTAGAAGAATTTAATACATTTTTAAGATCTTAATTAATCATTAATTTTCATATTTAACCCAACAGTATTGATTTGCTCTGTCTAGTGAATGACAACCTGGAGAAAAGTTTGAACATCCATTTTCTCTGATACTTTAAAAAATTTCTGATGTAAGCTTGGGAAAGATGCATTGAGTCCGCACTTGTAAGTGTACAGTTGGTCTCTGGAATACCAGAGAGTGTTACCAAAGTCCACTAAACCAATAGGTCTCCTTGAGTCAAGCAAGACTCCTCTATCAGCACCAGCTACACCTCACCTGCCTGGAAATACTGTGCAGCAGTGGCAGACATATGCCTGTATATCCCAAATCTAATTGGCTATTAGCTCTCTCCTTGGAGGAATAACCCACGGCTGATGCCACAAGCTTACATCTAGTGGATAGGAGATGTTATAAGCCACAGTAAGACCCTGTCATATTTTACAGAAAAAAACGTAATTCATGTTTTAACATACCATCCAAACATCTGCGTCTACACCAAAGCAACCTACCATAACAATTAGTACTGTTTAAATACTTATATATCTAATTGCTTGTGCTTCATTAGTAGGGTTGAAAGGTTATTCCTGGACAAACTGTCAGCTCATGAAAGGAAACAGACAGAATTGACCAGAGTCCAAGACAACAGCTCCAGAGAAAGTAGACTGTTTTGCTTCTCGTCCACCTGTGCCCCTTTTTTAAGCCTAGGGAACAATCTGCAGAAGAGGGGGCGTGATAGAATGTAAGGGCTGCGATTGGGGTGAATAGTGAAACTATAGCAATATAGTCTGGACACTCATCTGATCAACATGATTGAACATACAAACCCCCCCTGCTGGTTGGTGGGACCCATGGGCTGTGTGGGTTTAGGCACACCTGCTTGCAAATTGGGTTTACATGAAGGATGATTGTACTCATAAATTATTACTTATTGTTAAAAATAAAAAAAAGAAGTAATTAAAAAAATTTCTGAATCTTTTTACTTTTTAGTTGTTAGCCTTAGCCTTTAACAGCTGCGCTATCCCTAAAATAAAAAAAAATTCTGAATCAAGGCTGATTATATAAAAGCATTTCAATAATTCTTTTAAGTTGACTTATTTTAATATTTTATTTTTTATTTTCATTTTAAGTGCATGAGTGTATTGTCTGGGTTTGTATTAAGTGTCTCTGTGTCATGCAAAGTCCGCCAAGGCCAGAAGAGGGCATTGGATCCCCTAGAACTGGACATAAGAATGGTTGTTAGCCACCATGTGGGTGCTGGAAATCGTCCTCTATAAGATCAGTTAGCACCTTTAACTGCTGAGCCATCTCTCCAGCCCATGACTCATATTTCAAAGGTATTATGTAATCATTAATTTTGTTCATGAACCTTAAGAATAAGAAAGAAAAAAGCAATGGAATGCAAAAATAGGAAGGAAGGAAGGAAGGAAGGAAGGAAGGAAGGAAGGAAGGAAGGAAGGAAAGAAAGGCTAAGAAAAGGGAAGGAGTGGGAAGGATAATTGAAAAGACTAGAAGAGCCATTAAAAAAATCAGTCATATAAGAAAAGAATTAAAAGTTGAATGACATCAATATTGATAATTACCATTGGTGTTAAATTTTTAGAGAATATGTAGAGTTTTGATGCACTGATGTGTATAAAATATGCTCAAGCCCTTTTATGCAGAATTATTTAAAAACTTATAAGGCATACGCATAATACTTGACCTATGGAAATATATATATATATATATATATATGTGTTGTGTGTGTGGTGGTGTGTTACATGAATGCTTCTGTAAGTGTATGTATGTGGCATGAATCTAAAGTATAGAAGAGTTAAACTTCTAGGGCTTCTATAAATTTTTTTTTCAATGGTTTTGCCCAGTCCCTATAATAAAGTCCAAGTCCTTTCTCTATGCACTATTACCAAGAGTTGGCAGCAATAATATGTCTGATAGTATTAGAAGGTCATTCCCTGAAATACCATCTCAGAGAAGCAATAGCCTTGGGCACACCGTTTGATCATAGCAGATAACAAGATTACCAGGGCAAGAGTGGGGCAAGGCAAAATTGGGTGTTAAGTATGATTCTATTTCTAGAAATAGACTAGTGGTTTTATGTTGCAAATATACATTTTTAAAGTTAAATTGCTTACAACTCTTTTCAAAAGTTTAATTTTAAAGGAATGCATACTTTGTTAATTTCACAAAGACACTGTAATATAATACTAGACAAAATATTCAAATATTACAAAGAAAAGTCTTGTTTCAAGAGAATGAAGAATTCACTATTTACATTTGGGAAAGACTGCTTATTTTTGCTTTGCCTATGCACAGCTATAAAATTTGTATGTTTTAATAAAATTGTATTTTAACACATAAACAAAGATAAAGGAGTTACGAATACCTGTATTTTCATTGCTAGAGTCAGTGGTCCCTAATAACATTCTGCTGGTTCATACACAACTTCCCTACTCTATGAGAGCACATTTCAGACATTTATTTTCATGGAATGAGCATTGAAGTCTTAAGTAGTTGGTCAAAGTTGTAATTTCCTTGTAGATATGAACTGAAATAATGTGTAACAGAATTCCCCTTTGATATCACTCACATACACACTTTAGTAAGTTTTTTGCTTTTGTTGGATCACTCTTCATTACATAAAATCCTGTGTTGACTCACATAATTTTACAAAAAAACCGATTGTGGCTAGTTTTGTAAATTACTTGACAGATATTCATACTTCATTTCACTACCATATTTAAGTGTAGACTGTGTTCAAAATAATGTAAATGGCTAGAGGCATATGCAGGAAAACTTTGGCTACCTGATCTCCTCTGCATATTCTAAATTGTCTGATGATTCTATTTATGATCAAATTGTGCATACAATTTAATAATCTGATAATACAACATATCACATTTGTTTTGAAAAGAGATTCTGCACTTTTCTACTCACTCAGGTCCAAAAGTCTGGTCTGATGAAATAGTAATGTTCATTTTGATTTTTAATTATGTACTGTGAACTATTTTAACTCTTTACTGATATATAATAAATTATTTAGTATATATTATTTATTATAATATCAATTTATTACTAAATAATAAATTTTTCAATCACTGTTTTCTCTCATTCTTCTTTTAACTTAAGATCCAACTTTTAAAGGAGTAGAATTAAATAATGAAACCAAACCCTTGTGCCTCTATTTTCATTTTACTCTGCTGTAACAGATTATGTGGGAGTGGGTAATTTATATGGAATTCAGAAAAGGTAGCAGACTTTGGGAAAATCAAAGAACAAAGGGAATTGTTGCTCCTTGCTCACATTTAAAATAGTGAGTAAGAAAAAAAAATAGTGAGTGAGAAAGATGCATAATCACATTGCTGCCTTCTCATAGTTTAGATAATGTGGATGAGGGAAGTAAAGATGTGTTAGTGAGCTGTTCACTCAGATGGTCATGACAAATTCAAAGACCTAATGGACCTTTAAGTAATGGGCCAGTTGGAATTTTGTCAGTGTCTTGTGCATCCAAGAGGTAAAACAAGTGAGAAAGAAAGATGGATATGAGATGCTCAGTAACTCAGAAAGATGGATATGATATGCTCAGTAGCTCAGAAAGGGCAAATACTAAACATGGGTTCTCTTGTTCCAGAGATCTAACCATTTATGTAAACATATACATGGATGGATGTCAGGTTAGAGTATCACAAGAGAACCTAAACCACCAGTCTTTGCCATCATAATCCACCAGAAATGTGTTTGAAGCAGAGAAAATAGAGGATGATTTCAACAGCTGACATCATCTTACCTGTGAGAGTTTCAAGTAGGAGTCAAACACAGTTATAAAAGATTCAAATATCATGTTTCTTACACATTTATGATGAAGACTAAGATTTATTCCTGCTGCAAGACTGCCGTTGGTCACTGTTCTAGTTTCTCTTCAATTGCTGTGACAAAACACTGACCAATACCAACTTGGAGAGGAAAGGATTTATTCAGTTCACATATTCTGGGTCACAGTTTGTCACTCAGGAACCCCAAGGTCAGAATTCAGGGCAGGAACCTGGAGGCAGAAACTGAAGCACAGGCCATGGTGAAATGCTGCTTACTGGCTTGCTCTTCTGGCCCATGTCAGCCTGCTTCTAATATGGTATAGAGCCACCTACCCAGGGGTGGCATCTCCCATAGTGGGCAGGGCCTTTCTGCATCACTCAACAATCAAGACAATACTCCACAGACATGGCCACAAGCCAGACCAATAGAGCAAATTCCCCAACTGAGGCTCCCCCTACCCAGGTGTATCAAGCTGACACTAAAGCTATCCAGCACAGTCACTAAATAATCACTTCTGTAAGTCTGGATTATGAAGAGAGAAAGCCTCCAAAGACATACCCAAATAATATGCTCACAACTTGCTATAGAAAAGCTGTGATTTCATTGTACACTGAGTCTTTGTTTTCAGAATCCCACATAAGTATGAAAAGTAACAGTCCAATTAGACAGCATGATTCAATCATTGTTTTTTTCAGAAAAAATGGATTATAGAAGAATCCTCTGTACTTGTATGTGCATTTGGTTTATGTGTGTGTGTGTGTGTGTGTGTGTGTGTGTGTGTGTGTGTGTAGACCAGAAGTCCATGTCCCTACAATGTCCTTCCTCAATCACAAACCTTATTTTTTCCCAACCTACCCCACTGGAGCACTGGGCCTACCAATGCATGCCTCCACACTTGGTTTTGTTTCTTTTGTTTTTTTTGTTTTTTTCATTTTATTTATTTATTTATTTTTAATTTAATTTTTATTGATGCTTTGTGCATTTCATACATCATTTTCCAATTCAGATCAGGCATATTTCCCTTTCCCTTCCCCCCCACCCCCACCCCATCCCAGATCATGTATTCTGCCATAACTGTCCTGCATCTTTCTCTCAGTTTTTTTTTTCATTTTTTAACTATAAGTGATAATCCATGAGTACAAGCATCCTTCATGCAAAACCTATCTGCAGGCTGTTGTGCCCAAACACCTACAGCCCCACCATCCAGTGGGGGGTGACAGGTTGTTTGTTCAATCAAGTTGATCAAATGAGTGTCCAGACTACATTGCTGTAGTTTCACCATTCACCCCAATCGCAGCCCTTACATTCTACCACGCCCCCTCTTCCGCAGGTTGTTCCCTAGGCTTAGAAAAGGGGCACAGGTGGATGAGAAGTAAAACAGTCCACTCTCTCTGGAGCTGTTGACTTGGATTCTGGTCAATTCTGGCTGTTTCCTTTCATGGGCTGACAGTTTGTCCAGGAATAACCTTTCGATCCTACTAATGAAACACAAGCAATTAGATATATAGGTATTTAAGCAGCACTAATAGTTATGGTAGGTTACTTTGGCATAGACACATATGTTTGGATGATGTGTTAATCCATGAGTTACATTTTCCCCCCTGTTAAATATGACAGGGTCTTACTGTGGCTTATAACATCTCCTAACCTAACCTGTTACCAAAGGCCACTAAACCAATAAAGCAAATACAGGTCTCCCTGAGTCAAGCAAGACTCCACCGTCAGCACACTTGGTTTTGTAAATAAGTGATGAGGATTTGAATTCAGATTCCCATGTTTGTATGACAGGTACTTTACTGATTGAGCCTTCTCCCTAGTGCCTTATGTACTATTTTTAATGAATTTTATTGTCTAATCATAAATTTGCATCAATATCATTGTTGGCAAAATGAATGGATAAAATGCATAACTCAGTTTCACAAAAATAGACTTCCCTCCTGGGGTTAAAAGTAAAATCCTCTGCCAGGCTTGGTGGCACACACCTTTAATCCCAGCACTCAGGAGGCAGAGGCAGACCTGTGAGTTCAAGGCCATCCTGGTCTACATAGTGAGTTCCAGGACAGCTGGGGCTACAGGGAGACCCTGAATCAAAAAAGACCAAAAAAAAGGTAAAATTCCTTCATTGACGTCTTTCAAAATAACAATATATCAATACAAGGAGACAAATGGAGAAAGGCAAGCAGATGTATGTAGAAGGGAAAGAACACGAGGAGGCTAGCCTCAGTCTGTAATAACTTCTTCTCAGGCAATAAATTCAGGGTCACCAACCCAACTGTTACGACCTCATTATTGCCTAAGCACCTCTCAAAGGTCAACATTACAATGGGAAGGACATTTCAACAGAGTTCTAGAGGGGATAAAACATCAAATCTGAGCATACAATGATTGTGGAGTAGTTCAAATTGACAGTCATGTTTCATTTTACAAAATTGCTTGTAGAGTTCCAGCCACACCTATGGCATTCAGGATAGAGCTGTGAACAGTTTGCATTCTCTGCCTCACCAACCAGTATTCAGAATAATGAGTATGAAAAAATAAAAACCAAAAAAACCCCCAAACAACAACAACAACAAACGATAACAAAGGCAGGAGAGTTTCAGGGCTAAATAGAACAAGTAAAAAGGGTAAAGAACTTCAATATTGGTAGTTTGGGTTTTCAAACTGAACTCTTGAGAAGGTACTGAAAGGCAAGTAAAGTCCTGGAAGAGGCCAGGGAGCCAGCACCCAGTTGTTGGGGGAGGAGCCTTTGGACCGGTTGACCTTGCTTCCTTGTGTCTACAGTTCAGCTGAATCCTGCAGCTGCAACCCTGTTCTGATGAGTACACATGCATACACAAAGATGTACTTCTGTTTGTTCTCTAAATTCTATCCAGAAGAAATTCCTGACAATGGCTTCAATTTCTCTTATTTAGTTGATAGGAAATAGGCATAAGTTGTTATAATAGAAAATACTCCTTTCTCCCTCTGTTTAATATTATTCAAAAAGTCATGAAGCTTATTAGATTTTCTTAACTAAGAAGGTAATTTAAAGACAAAAATGAGAACACCTATTGTTTTATTACATTATGTCTCATTTTTAGAAGTAAATTCCTAATTTAGTAACTAAAGACCTAATAAATTTTATAATTAGGAACTATCTTGAGTCCTTCTTAACTAATCTTTATTTTCATTCTTTGGATGAAAACTATGACAACATTGCAATGTCTTCTTTGCTTTAAACAAAGTGTGATATATGTTTATGAAATTCAAAGGACATTGTCAACCCCAGTGGAGTCAGATTTGCAACCCCGTTTGTCTTCATAAAGACTGTCTGTCTGTTACACCTCACTTTATGCTCTACACAAGGGCTACATGTAATATTAAGGGATTTTTGCAGAAAAACATGCAGCTTAAAAATCTTTCTGCAATAAATCAATGTATTCCAATACATTCCTCAGTAGCTGTGGTTTAACAACGGTTTGGGATGCTTCATAAAAGAGAGAAGGAAATGAAGGCAAGAGTTGGAAGGAAAATAAAAAAAAATGATACTGCCTAGCTACAAGCTGCAGAGGGAAATTAATATTCAAAAGGTTAAGGTGTCTGTGAAATGTATGTAATGAGTAACACTCATAGTTTGTTACTATAGGTTCATTGCCTCTAATGTTAAGGACGGCACATGGATAATTTACGATTCCCATTGTCCCCTCTGCAGGGATTAATTCTGAATTATTTATGTACCTATATACGCACAGAACTGAAACATTTTAGTTAAAGTCAGCCACTCACTCATAGTCTTGAAATTATGCAGCCCTTGTTGCTAAAAATGATGTTAGCCTCTTGTGATTTAAGTCATAACATTTTATTTTCAGTCCCACTGAGAGAGAAGGCACAGGAGGGGAAAAGAGGTATATTTTTCTAAGATAAATCTCAGAATGCATTTTTAAAAGATGTAAATAGATAATGGTAATTTTGTTGAGTCAAATTATTGTTGTAGAAAGCATGTAAATAAACCTTTATTTTATTCATGATTTGTGTTGTATTTGGTACACATGGTGACTTGTTTTCCTAAGGATATCTTCACACATAGAGTGTCTGCATTTCAGTAAAGGGAATTCCACCTACTTACTAATTAACCAAAGAATAAAATTTCATTTTTGGAACGTTGTTCTAATCCATTCAGATTTCACACCAAACCATTTAATTTAGTCAACTGAATTCAGAAAAAGTACTGTTTCTCCTTAAACTCCAGCGATTACTCATTGCTAGTAATGTTCCTCTGACTGCCAAATTAATGCAAAAACAATGTAGGTGTTAGACATATCCATTAACAATAGACTGTATTTTGGAGTAACAATGCTTGATAGGTATTACCTTATCAGTAAAAGAGAATCTTACTTTTGAAAAACAAATGACATTTTAGGCATATTTATATTTGGGGTGTAAATTATAGGTTCTCATACATCTAATTAAATTTCTTTTGAGTGAAAAAAATCTACATGCCCCACCCATAATTCCTTTAAGAAAAGAAATCTGAGTATAGAGATAAAAAGTCTCTAAACAACTGACCCTGGGCTTTGGAATTCATATTATCCAGGCTCTTCTGATCTTAAAATTTATGTTTCCCTGATAATTGTGGTGCATCTCAAGTAGACACAATGTCTCATAGGGCATTGCGTATGAAAACAGATAAGGAAGTAGAAATATTCAAAGAGCAAACGAATATATATATATATATATATATATATGCATACAAATAAGACATCAATTTCTCTTTTAGCCTCCACCCCATACAATTCAACAATTGCTAATAAATTAGGAGGAGGGGCATATTGATGTACTGCTTGACTATAACACAAAGAAGTGTAGTTAGCAAAAAGCTGCACTGGGTAATGAACAGTATTTTAACTCGGCAGTTTAACCTCCGTGTCTGTCAGCTGTGACCTTTTACCAACCCCAATGAGAGTCTGATTTCTCGCTTTTGCTACTCACTGCTGGATGAGTGAATGTAGAATTTGACAGCAAGAGGTTTTACATGAAAAGGAAAGGTACTTAAAAAGCATGTTTTGTGATGATAGGCTACATTTATTCACTGTTCATTACACTTGGTGCAGCAGCAGCGTTGGTGGATTGATTGTGTGTGAGGAGCTTGTCTGCTATGGAAGTGAAGAGGCGTTATTGACCTGCGTGGTAGCTGAAGTGACCTCTAGATGACCCCCCTTTCACCTGAAATTGACCTTGAAAACAACCTAGGGTTCATTCCCATTTAAATAGGAGGGAAATTCTTCTTAACAGCATGTGAATTATTAGAACTGATATATTGAGCATTTCCATTTCTTCCCCCTCCTCTCCTGTTTTACTTTTACAGAGGTACATGCTTGGGGGTGGGGGGGGGTAAGGCGAGTGCTGGCTTTTAAATTTCCAGACCCTGCAGCTGCTCTGCTTGGTGTTTGTGCAGATTTATGGAGGGGGCCAACCAGACTTTGGAATGCTTGATGTAAAATTTTACCATTCATCATTATTGATTAGAGCCCACACTCTATGGCAAAGCCCAAACCTTACTATGACAATTGCTATTTCAGTTGTTATGGACCATAATGGGCCATAGGGATGATTTAAAGGAGCACAATAGCTATCTGTAATTACACATGAATAATCCATGAATTCTACACCACAATGCTTATGATTAGACCCTAACAACTAAGGCTGGAGATATTTATTCTTGTCTTCTCTCATTGGCACCTGGGCCAAAAGTTGCCAATTTATGAAAATTTAAGTTCAACAAACTAAACTTCACTTTGGTCCAAATGTACAAATGAGTTCTTAGTTAAAAATGAATCACATACTTGTGATAGTGTAATGCATTTCTACAGATGACTAGATCAGTAATTGAACTCACCCCTTATTAGAAAATGTTTTTCATCATTACTTTATCCATTAACATAAAGAAAATGTATTAGATTTTTTATAGTTTGTGATAGAAGGAAGCAGAATACTTATTGGGATCATTATCACTGTTTAAACCAACATTTTCCATGAAGTCTTTATTCTCATATTTGATCAAAAAGTTGAGAGAAAAAACCCAAGACCAAAGATTAGATCTTATGGTATGACAGAAAATTGATAGGTCTTATAGAAGGGTTAATAACTGTTGAAACTAATACACTGGCTTAGAGAGTCATATGGCATGGCTTAAAAGAAAATTATTCTCTAATTTTATGACAGAAGACTAGCGGAGAAACCATTCACCTCTAGAACTTTTGCATATCTGTAGCCACTAAGGTTCAGACTGCTGACACAGACACACCTAATAAAGATGTCATTTAGTAGAGCTTCTCAAGATATTCCCATATCCAGAAAATATATTGGACTAGACCCCACTCTAAAATCACAATAATTTTTAGGGCATTTTAAAGAAATCCCATTGTTAGTTTGGTACTTCCTGAAGACTGATGAGCACAAGGTCCCAAACTAGGAAATATATGCAAACTTTTGTACACCTGACTCTTTCAGTTGTTAGATTTGTGTAACCAACAAATAAATATACTCTAGTTTGAGATTTTTTAATTTTCTGACAATTTATATAACAAGTTTTGGTAGTGTTTTTGGTATACTTACCAAACATTCTTAGAAATTTTCCCTTCTGCATGGTTTATAACATTTCAGTAATTCAATCTATTTGAGGCAAAATAGGTTTTTTTAATAGCTCAGATACATTTTTTTCATATTGTTCAAATATTTACATGCAGGGATGAAGGATTTTTAGTAATCTGATGAAGTATTTGTAAATCTGGATCAAAAATTTAACGTGATATTTATCACATTGACTTGACCTATTTTCTATTTAAAGCTCTAGTTTATAATTCTTATTTCATTTTATGTTAATCCTATGCATAAGAGGCAGAAACTAGGATATTTGTACACAATAAGACTCTGGAATCCACACAGGAGTCTACTAATCTGACTTCATTCCTGCTTCACCCAGCATGTGAGGTACTTACACCTGTAACTGTTTCAAAGCTCCTTGAGGCCCTAACTTAAGCAATGCATGTTATCCATTACATCTTGCTTCCTCCTCTCCATTACATTGATGAACCTCTGCAAGGGTCCTCAGCAGGTTCAGAGGACTTGCAAATTGCAATTATTCTAATTTGGTATTATAGCAAGCATTTTTTTTTCAAATCCCCAGGAACATTGTCTTCCTTTTAAAATTTTCTGATATTGAAGAATCTCTGGATTTTCTACTAAATAGGTTTCACATATGATTAAAATAAAAATTTTAAAGAACAAATGCAAAATTAAATGAAAGAAAGCAGAGTCATTTCCAAGTCATGAAAGTGATTTTTCAAAATTATTATATCCTCTTAACTGTTCACACTTGCCTATAAATCAAATAAACATAAAGCAGGGACATGTTTCTTGCAAGAGCAAATTCTTTACAGAATACCACAAAAATAAAGGCTTGTAATTGGTATGACATTAGAAACCCATGTACTTATCTAGTCAGCCTCCATCTCATCTTTGTTCCTACCTCTCTATAAAGGATAAGGCAGTTTTGCCCAAAGGAAGAAATAAAAGGGAATCCTCGTTAAAAGGTACATTAACGAAAAAAGAACAGCTTTATTGGGGCATGTGGAAAAAGGGATGTTTGAGTAGTAAATGATAATTTACTTTTGAGGTATATTAAAAAGGTTTAATCTTACTGATCATGAGTTAAATTGGATGTTTTAATCAGTTAGCGGAGTGCCAAAAATAATTATGCCAGAGCGCTTAGTCTGCAGAACATGTACACAAAGCATATAAATCCTGTGCTTCCCCAGGGATTTCTCAGAATAACACACAACTAAAAGACAAAAGCGATATCAAACTCATATAAATTAACATTGCAAATGATCTGAAAAATATAATAAATAGCATGATCTCATCACTTTGAACATTTAGCACAGGAAAGTGTGTCCAACACAAATATATGTATTAATCTCATGTACTCTTCCTCAACTTTTCCACAAAACTTTCCTTCCATTTTCTTTCTACAGTTCAAGTCAAGGTCATTCTTTTCATTGAGAGAGCTGGGAAGGGTTACCAAGCATAGAAACCTGTGTTTCTTTTAGTGATCAATGTGAAAAATAGGATTATTTTCCTAATGAGCTTTTACTCAGCAAGTGAAGTAAAGGAGTTGGACCCAAGAACCTTGAAAGTTGTTTGGAATTCTAAATTTTCTATGATTTTATGCTTAGTAAGTACCTTAACTCAATTTTGTAAAATGAAAACTAATACAATAACTGGATCAATGTTTTGAAACTATTGGCATTAAACTCTCACACATGTCTTTTTAAAATTATATCCTTTATTAAAAGTATATTCTTCAAAAGCATCTTTTTATATTCAGCTTTGAGTACCATGTTCACTGTGCTCTGTAACTGACTTCTGAATTTTTTATTCCATTCAAACACAAGAGAAAATAGTACAGTATAAAGAAGAATTAAAAAACTGTAGTACATAAAATCACTTCAGCTCCTACCTAATGAGTTTGGAACTGAATCATTTTATAAAAATATTAATCACTTAAAAGGCTGGGATAGAACATATGCTTTATTGCACAATTTAAAAGTTATAAACAATATGTATAATAATTTTTGTTAAATTTTCTAGACTGTTTTTATCCTAATTCCAATTCCATTTTGTTAAATGAATAAATATGGGTCGTTTGATAGAATTATAATAATATATTAAAAATATATCCATCATCAATAATTGATGTTCTTTCAGGTAAAAACAAAATTTCTTAATATTAAAAAGAAAATATTTTGGCCCATAAATTTATTTTAAGCTACTGATTTAAATTACTTTTCAGAGCTAAAAATATTCATGTTAAAATTACCAGAAAACCAATTGTAATATTTCTAAAATATGTGTTTTTATTTAAATAATGGAATGTGCTCTAGATAAAAGAGCATTTAACTTGGATATAAAAGCTTACCATTTCCTGAGGTGGATGATTTTTCAAAGCTAAAAGAAGAGTAGGTTGAGGTTAAGTGAGTCATCAGTTATACATCTGATGCTTCTCCCATCGTGTAACTTAATTGGTTTACACTGATTTTGTACTGGAGTATTTAGGGACAACATGGGGGCTTTTCTGCAGATCTGAACAGCTGCTTGATTTGTTAATGAACAAGATTATCGGTAGCCAATTACGCACAGCTGAAAAACTGCATGCTCCTGGTTAGTCCAGTGGAGAGGGAATTTTATAAATGTGGCTTTTGTGTTCACACTGTTGCCTATTGGGTGATTTAGTGAGTCTGCTTGTCCCTTTAGTAACCCGGTTTCATTATATACAAATTAGAACTAGAACACACAAGTTTTTATATTTTGTGTAGCATATAAGGATAGAACAGAATTCCTCTTGTGCATACACATTAGGAGTAAATTGTTCCCATGATTTTGGACTTGACAGTTGTCACTATTACTTGGTGAGTCAAAAATCTCTGTGAGAATTTTATAAAAGTGCACATACCTACTGCACACACACATTTTGCAAGTAATATGAAGTATTTGTGTTTTTCAAGCTAAGAACACCTGCAAGAGAAATTAATTTCCTTTAGTACATGTGGTAGTACTAATTGGGAAAGAGATTTCTTACCACTCTATGAAAGTCATCTGACTTAGTCAGTCAACTAGGTACAATACCATATTTTATATTTTGCTCCAAAGAGTGGGTGATGTCTCTTGGAGAAAAGAAACACACGTTTGTAAAGGGGTTGATATGAATTCATTTGTATTGCCTATTCCAGAATTGGAATCATTTAAAGACATTTTGTAATTAGAGGGCACATTAAGTTATTGAACATGTATGTTTCAAATTTGTCTAGATCTTTCAATGTTACTCTAATGGCTAGGTATATAATGGATGTGTACATTTCTAATATTCATTCTGAAAATGAGGTTTAGTAATGGACTCAGTGTTATTCAATATTTTACATTCTTCTATCTCAGTGGCATCCTTACTATCTTATTAAAGAGATGTTCTGAACGAGCCTGTCACAGACATCTCTAAACTTTATTTTACTTTCCCTGTAGTTAATATGTTTTTATTCAGAAAAGATACAAAATAATTGATTACCAAAGTATCAAAGGAGTAAATAAATAAAAATTAATTAAAAAATAATATTTTGGTATGCTATTATTACTAAATACATTAATATTTATCAAAATTTCATTTCCAGTGGGATATTATCTTGGCTTTCATAAGTAAGAATTTCTGTTTGATTTCTTTATATTTAACTTAAAATTTTAATAAAATACAATGAACAATAACCTTTTACTATGGTAATACATTATAGCTTTTTCTTTCCACACCCTCTGTGATAGTTAATCCTGTTAGTCCTGGGTGTCAACTTGACTGGATTTGGGATGAACAAATATGAGAAAGAGTTCTTCTGATTGGATTATCTCAGGCCGGATGACTCACCCTAAATATGGGGGGTTACCATCTGATGGCAGCCAGTGTAAAAGGCCATGGCAGAAGGGAGCTCGGGCCCCTTTTTTGCTGCTTGCCTTCTCTCTCACTGGTGAGTTCGTCTTGTTGCTGTGACCAACTCTTTGGGTCACAGCATAGATGGTCAGATCTCCTGGAATCCATCTGGCCTTCAGCACCAGAGTGGGACTACTGAACATTCAACCTTGTGGACTGAGCAACTGCCTGGATTCTCAGCCTCTCCCCTGTTGGACTCTATCCCATGAGCAAATCAATAGATCTGTGTATCTATTATCTATCTATCTATCTATCTATCTATCTATCTATCTATCTATCTATCTATCTATTTATCTATCTATCTATCATCTATCATCTATATTTGTTCTATTGATTATGTTTCTTTAGAGAAGCTGATTAATACACCCTCTTTTGTCTTGTGGCTCATTTGATTCTAGTTGAATCCAAATCCCTTCCTTCTTGGTCCCCACAGGGCTGAATATGACTAGAGAAAAATATTGTGGTGAAGACTAGTGTTTTAATCTGTCTTCACAGTGTGACGCAGATCCTTAATGATGTCTTCTCATCCTTAGCCACTTCCCAAGTACACTTATACTATTCTCCTAGAAAAGGATTCTCATACCTCAATCCTCCTCACCTATCTTCAGCCCAAGATGATGGCATTGCTTCCCTTCATGGATAATGTTTTGCACAATCAAAACAGAACCTCTCAGAATTCACCCTCTACATTTTTCAGTGTCTATCTTGTACTTCTTCCTATGATATCATATTTCCAGTGCAACTATTAGATTCTTTCCTCAATCAGTATGACTTTCATCTAATTCGCTACCTGTCCCCCTGCTCAAGGACATTAATTCAGGAATTTTGTTCCTCATTTTCTTCAGTAAGATTAATTATTTCTATTTTACTATGTATAGTATTGTATCTCATAGCCCACTTTGTTTTCATGTTCTTATTCCACTGTCTCCACAAATTCTCACTAGGTTTTTTCTATTGTGTCCAGTTCTTCTTTTTGTATTCTCTAGTCATTTGTCTTTAGAGTTAAGGCCTGTGACCAACACCAAATACTTCCCTTTAATCATGAATTCCTGGTTAAAAATCGGGGGATCAATTCCATGTCTCTGTCTTATTTGATAACCAGGGATTGACAGTTGACCATAGCCCTTAGTGATGTATTTTGTTCACATTGTTAGTCTCTGTTTTTTTTCCTTCTTAACATATGTCTCTTTTTTATCCTTTTCTGATTCTTCTTCTTTCCCAGGAATGTAATGTGGATGCTATCTAGAACTGGTTCTTTGATATCCTTTTAGTGGTCTCTTCCTTGTGATCTCATATAATCCAATGGCTTTAATGATGCCTAATGCTTAATATTCTCAGTGCACATCCACAGCTTTATGATCTTTCTAACACAGGTAAATTTTTAATAGACAAATAATGTATAAGTCAAACTTCGATGTCCCCAAGCCTCTGGATATACCTCCAGACTTTTACTCACCAAATGATAAAAAAATCTTAATTAATATATTTATCTTTATGGTGCAATTGAAGTCAGGACCTTGCCATGCTCTGAAAGTGTTCTATCACTAGACTACCACTTAAGCCTCAATTAATCTTTTGGTTATTTCTCTCAGTCCACAAGGCACATTTAATTCCTCTGCAAATTTCATTAACTTTTTCTTAAAATAAGACTCTAACTACCTTTCATTCTATCTACTTTTATTGCACTGAACAGAACCATTATCTTCTTCCATTGTCATTGTAATATCACTCTTCCCCTCTAGTCCACTCACACTAAAGCAACCAAAGCAATTCTATAAAATATCATCTTGAGCACATCATATATGTCAAAATTCTACAATGTCCTTGAATTCCTTGTTGTATAGGACTGTTCATTGACACAAAGAGGTTCTTTTCCTGAACTCAGCTGTGTCCACTTGTCTAAGATCATCACAGATGGGTTTGTCAACCCTTCAAGTCCCAGAATGGTAGGAGGAGAAGGGAACATGGAAACCTCATTGGAGAGTTAGGAACACCTTTAAACCTGTGATGCTGATTGCAGGTGGCTCGGGAAGGGGATAGTGTATATAGGCTGGGGAAGCATAGCTAAGGAGCTCTTCTGCCATTTTGTGCAATCATGGGAATGCCATTATCCGTGTGTGGGTGAAGACTTTTACAGTGAAGCCCAAGTGCTGAGAGGGGAACATCTATACTCCTGTAAGTAAACCTTCACTTGTTGCTCAATAAAGCCCAATAAACTCATGGGTTTCCCATACTGCATTTTGATAGATTTGCACCTTGGTTTGTCATTGGGAGGATGGGAGGAGGGGACGGACATTATTTAACCCCTCTGCTCTTGCAGAGGACCCGGGTTCAATCCCCAGCACCCACATGGGAGCTGAGAACCATCTTTAACTCCAGTTCCAGGGGAATCCGACACCTTCTTCTGACCTCCGTGGCATTGCAGGACAGGGGTGCACAAACCTACATGCAGACAGTACATTCATACACATAAAAAATTAAAAAAAAGATTTCTAGGATTTAATGTCTATCTAGGAAACCAAATGAAAGCAAATAAAATACTGATATCTTGTTTTTAAAGTAACAAATATGTATGACTTTATCAGTCTTTAGCACAGGGCTGCTGACTGTATAATTTTCATGCTGAGTTCCTTCTTTTCAGTATTTCTAGAGTGTTTGACAGGTTTTAAATAATGGTATCAGAATTTAAATGAAAACGGGAATACAATGTGAAATGCACAAACCAGACAGTATGTGTATGCTTAGGGATAGAATAAAGATTCATTTGTGTGAAAGAATATAATTCTTGCTTATTTATAAAAATTATAGAAACACTACATGATAAGAAATGTGACAGAAAAGCTGGTTCAGTGGCAATAATAGTAGGTGACATATTAGCAATTTAACTAAGTGCCAACCAAAGACTTTCACAGTTACAATGCCAAGACTAAAATAGATACCAGACACATGTTTCTATCAGATGAGGATTCATTGGTAAGATGCAGCTGTTGCCATCAGCAAAGAAATTGAAGATAAATAGATTCAAACTTTAAGAGGTTATAACATCATTTGATAATCTAAATTCCAGTTACATTTTAAATAGCATGAAGCAGTGAATGAAGTTAGCTGATTTTAAACACCTTATCAAGGTTTTATGATTTTCCAAGAACGTGTCAGAAAACTTTACATTGTTATTTCTATTCATATTACTTAGTGGTCACCAAGTAATTTTAAAAACATTCAGGGAGGCCCTCTGCTGCCTAGAACATTTCACTAGCCACATAGGATTCCAGGGGTACTGGGAAAGGATGAGCTAAAAGCAATTCAATACTTGAAGCAGCTAGTGGAGAGGCTAAACCAACACTGTTCTGCTTGTCAATTCTAATTAAATATTGTTCACTTTGTGTAATGATAAGTTTGTTGTTAGACTAACCTAAAGATGAGTGTGCTGTTACACACCTATACTCCTAATATTTGAGAAGTAGATCAAGAGTTCAAGGTCATAAGGTCATTCTTACCTACATAGTGAGTTTACTGCCAGCCTGAGATACATGAGACTCTCATAAACAAATAAACAGAAGAAAAAGCCAACAAAAAAGCAGACTAATTTTAATGAGAAATGATATATCTTTGATTGTTTCCTTGATGTCACTATTAAAATTGGAACTACATTGTGAAGTATGCTTACTGCTCCAATGAGTAGTAAGAAGAGAAAATAATAGAACCTACAAGTCTATCATATAAGGAAAGATGACTTAATATATTCTACTTCTGAGAAAACAATCTCAGTTTAAACCACAATAATCAGTACATAACAGTAGAAATGAAAACTCCATCATAAATAGAAAACAAACTTGTAAGAAGAGAACTCGTACTGAGCCAATGCAGTAATAAAAATCCCAACCATGCATATACATGAAGAACATAGCTATTTAGGACACCTATACTGCCTCAGATACCTTTAAACATATCCCAAATACTTATGCAACAAGGTACAGGAATTATACTTCTGACAGTTGCTATGGGTAGGCACATTATTTTCTTGACAGTCACTCTAGCTTTGCCCATGCTTTTTCACCAACAAACATTTTCTTGGTTCAGACTTTCCATGTTTACTATTGATTCAATGTCTCTGATCTATGACATGTTGTTATGGTTTGATGTTGCAATGTTTCCCAATGGAACTTGCATTTTTAAAGGTTTTGGCTATGATGATAACATATTTTGTGAAGTACTGAATCTTGAGAGCTTTTGTTTAATCATGATATTAATTCATTGATACCATCATAATTTAATGACATTAGTGGGACATAATAGATACTTAGTTGGTAGAACTTAGTTGGAGAAAATACATTACTGAGGTTGTGCCTTTGAAGGGCATATGTTATCTCATATCAAACTTGGTCTCTCTGCTTCCTGTCAGGAACTGAGAAGATTTTCTGTTTTCTCCCATGATATTCTGCCTCACTTTGAGTCTAAAAGAAATGGCACAACCTAACTATGAATTAAAAACATAAACCAATATGAAATTGCTCTTCCTCTAAGTTGTTTTCCTTAGATGCTTGTAACAATGACAGAACACTGACTAACAAAGTGTGGTCACAAGTTCATTGCAATTCATCCTGTGAACGAATCAATTTCTACATATTCAGTTAATCTTATGATATATTTCGGTTAAGAGTTAACTTCTGGAGAATAGGCCTCAAGCTGATGGCTTGTGTTTTCACCCATGATAATGTCTTATACAACCACATGAGCAGTCCAAGCGAACTCCGAGAGGATGAGCCAAAGATGAAGAACAGAGGCTCCATAGCTAGCAGCCTACACTATGTACCAGACACAAGTGATATCATCATTGTGAACACTATGGCCTGCTCAGGTGTCCAGTGGAATACAATTGTAGGAAGAAACCAAGAACCAAAGTTAACATGAAGCTTGTACATTTGTGTTAGCTTGTCAGCCATCAGTTGATGATTGATTGAGTGCACAATGCCTCTCTTCCCCAGTAGAATCTTAGATTGCTGACTCTTAACTAATTTAAAAATCCATTTAGTTTTGTGCTTAAAAATGAGCATAGTAAGTAGACAAGAACAAATTCATGAAATTCATATGTTAAACTGAACTGCGGGGAATGCATTAAACAAACAATTTAAGAATGAACATTTGAATGGGCTGTCATACCACAAAACAGAAATCTTGAGGTACACTCTGTGTTTTGGGGTACCTAAGCATCCTTCATCTTGGGATTGGTGGGGTCCTTAACCAGAAGACCTCGAATTGCTGGTCTCACTCATTCTACTTTGACACAACCTTTATTATGAAGACTTGGTTCTATATTTTAACCACAGGTTTTTTTGTTTGTTTGTTTGTTTTGTTTTGTTTTTTTTGTTTTGTTTTGTTTTTGTGTGTGTGTGTATTTTATTTTATTATTTTATTTTTTTATTTTGTCCTTTTTAAAAAATTATTATTTTTTTATGTGTATGAATGTACTCTCTGCATGCAGGTTGGTGCACCCGTGTTGTGCAATGCTGCAGAGGTTAGAAGAGGGTGTCAGATTCCCATGGACCTGGAGTCAAAGAAGGTTCTCAGCCACCATGTGGGTGCAAGGAATCAAACTCGGGTCCTCTGCAAGAGCAGTAGGTGCTCCCAACCACTGAGCCATCTTTCTAACCCCTGTCTTTGTTTTTTTTTTTTTTGGGGGGGGGGGAGTATTGTGTCACATCCTGTAGCTCAGAGTGGCATATCACAGGTTGGCTCTGAAATCATGACAATCCTCCTGAGTGTTGGTATTACAACACATTTTAATCTTCTAGTTCTCAGATTAATTTGCTGACTACAGAGTAGTAGACTTGGCCTACCTATGCTTGTTTCACACCTTAGTTCCACAGGTATCATCAATTAAGATACATCATAAAGTATTTCTGAGGCTGCACATCATTGAGTCTGTTCACGGAATTATAGGAGTCACTGCAATTGTGGGAGTCACTGAAAAATATTTCTTTGGGAATGGCATTGAGGAAATGATAGAAACAACTGTGACACATTTTCATTTGTGAGCTTTTTTTTTTTGTATCACTTATCCTTTCTTTATTTATTCAGCACTACTCAACATATTCCAAGCACTAGGATTGAAGTAAAAAAGACCAGAATATTCTGCTTAAGACATTCAGGAGTATTCACTTACTTCAAAAGAGGATGTGTGAAATTCATTGTCTTCATGTTATTTTTATTAAAGTAAAGGCATGTGTCATGTTCTTTTTTATCTCCTAATTTATTTTTTTCTTAAATTTTTATTGGGATTTGTGTTTTTTATACAAAATTTCTTGATCAAAATCAGAACCATTCCTGTTTCCTGTCTCCCCCCATCCCCAAAGTACTCATGAATTCTATCATACATGCTAAGTCCTGTCTTGCATTTTTCCCAGTCCCTTTTTCTTAACTTTTCCAATGCCAAAGTTTACCATTTTGGTCAGATCTAGTCCCTTTAATTTTATTTCACTCCAAAATGTGCATATAGACCCTCCACTCATATATCAAAATTACAAAGTCTGGAGGCTGCTGGTGTCTGACAGAGCAGCCAGGGCAAAAGATATCAGCTCAGGGGCTAAGCAAGCAACTGTAACACCCCCCCATCCCAGCCAACTGGAACTCCGAAGAGAGTTTCCAGTAAGCCCACCACCAACCTAGAGGATCTAGCTGGCAGCAGAGGGAATACAATGCTCAGAAAGTATCATCTGGGTTGTTACCCACCCAGTTCTTGCAGAACATAAAGGGAAGAGTGAACTATACCTTCCAGTATATAACCAAAATAGAAAGCCTGAAACCTAGACAAGTTAACACTCCATAAATAAGGAGAATACAATGAAGGCACCTGAAGGAATCAAGGAAATCAATCCTTCAACAAGGTGAAGAGGCATTGGAGATTCACATCAGATTACAGGCAAAAGACAAACCACATGCTGAGAGCACAACTAAAGAACAATATGAGAAAAGTGCAGAATAACTCCACACCAAACTCTATGGAGGCTGTGAAGGACTCCTACAATGGGACCTCCCTAGAGGTAGCCCAGGACACAGATCATAGAATAACAATCACAGATACATTCAAAGAATTCATAGAACTAAGGGGAGAGAATGAAAAACTCAGAAAGGACCTAGAGGGAGAAAATGACAAACTCCAGAAGGAAGTGGAAACTGAAAAGATCCCATGCTGAAATGAAAAAGGAAACTAACAAGCAAAACAAGGAGCTACAAGAAAAAATTGAGAAGCTCCAAGAGGAAGTGGAAATATTAAAAAAATAAAACGGGATGAAATGAAAAAGGAAATGGAACACTCATCCATTCAAAAGGAAAGAATAGGGAAAAGCTTCAGAAGCAGAAAAAAAAAAGACTATCAGACCTAGAAGATAGCACAGAACAACTAAAAAGCTGAAGTAAAGACTATAAAGAGTTTAAAAATACACAAGAGTGGAATAACCAGGAAATGTGAGACACTACGAAAAGATCAAACCTCTGCATCATAGGGGTAGAGGAAGGAGAAGAATCCCAAGAGAAGGGTGTTGATCGGATAGTCAACACAATAATAGATGAAAATTTTCCCAAACTGAAAAAAGACAAACCCATACAGATACAAGAAGCACATAGAACACCAAATAGACTAGACCAGAAAAGAAACTCTCCTTGCCATATCACAGTTAAAACGCTAGAAAACCAAAACAAAGACAAAATTCTGAAAGCCACAAGAGAAAAGCAACAAGATATGTATAAGGGAAAACCTATCAGAATTTCCAGCAGACTTTTCAATGCAAATATGAAAGCAAGAACATGGGCCAAAGCTTTCCCAGTGCTAAACGACTATAAATGCCAACCCAGGTTACTATACCCAGCAAAAATGTTGATTCTAGTAGTTGAAGGAGAGAAAAATCTCACATGACATAAACAATATGAAAGAATACATGTCTGGAAAATCAACCCTTCAGAGAATACTTGAAACAATTCAAAGGACAGAGGAGAGGAGCAACTACCACCAGGCACCTTGAAAGAGAAATTAATTAAAACAGAACTGCAGAAGTAGAAACCTAGATGAAAAATGCAAGTGGATAATAAGGTGAAAGGAAGCAATACATACCTTTCAATTATAATCTTAAATATTAATGGACTAAACTCCCCAATCAAAAGGCATGGACTGGGAGAATTAATGAGGAAACAGAATCCATTGATATGCTGTCTACAAGAAACCCATCTCACCCTCAAGGAAAGTTAAAGGATGGAAAAAAATATTCGAAGCAAATGGTACTAAAAAGAAAGCAGGAGTTGCTATTTTAATATCAGACAAAGTAGACTTCAAAGAAGAAGCAATTAGAAGAGGCAAAGAGGGCCATTACATCCTTATCAAAGAGAAAATTAACCATGAAGACTTCACAATCATGAAGTGCATATATATGCACCAAACTCCTGTGCACTGATCTTTATAAATACAACTCTATAGGCCCTCAAGCACAGATGAACCCCAGCACACTCATAGTATGGGATTTCAGTACCCCACTGAGTCCTTTGGATAGATCAACTGGACAAATAATAAACAGAGAGACATCTGAACTGAACAATACAATACAGCAAATGGACCTCACAGACATCTTCCGAATATTCCACCCAAGGACCAGAGAATATGCTTTCTACTCAGCACACCACAGAACATTCTCCAAAATTGACCACATACCTGGACACAGTAAAAACCTTAACAAATACAAAAAATTGAAATAATTTCATGCATTCTGTTGGACCATAGTGCAATAAAGTGCAATATCAACACCAGGATAATCCCTGCTACTTATAGGAACACATGGAGACTAAACAACACACTCCTGAATAATGAATGAGTGAAGGAGGAAATAAAGATAGAAATAACAGCATTCCTGGAACTAAACAATGACAGTACAACACAACAAAACTTATGGACACTTTAAAAGCATTTCTATGAGGGAAGTTTATAGTCCTGAGTGCCTACATTAAAAAAATAAAAACAGAGCCAGGCATGGTGGCACACGCCTTTAGTCCTAGAACTTGGGAGGCAGAGGCAGGCAGATCTTTGTGAGTTCAAGGCCAGCCTGGTCTACAGAGTGAGTTCCAGGACATCTGGGGCTACAGGGAGACCCTGTCTCTAAAAGACCAACCAACCAACCAAACAACCAACCAACCAAACAAACAAACAAACAGAAAGAGCACAAATAAATGAGCTAACACTGCAGCTAAAAACACTTGAAAGACAACAACAAATAAACCCTAAATGCAACAGACAGGGATATATAACAAAAATCAGAGCAGAAATTAATGAAATAGAAACAAAGAAATCAATACAAAAAATCAATGAATCAAAAAATTGGTTCTTTGAGTGAATAAACAAGATAGAGAGACCCCCTAGCCCAGTTAACCAAAATAAAGAAAAAGCAACTCCAAATCAATAGAATTCATGAAAAAAGGGGAAATATCACAACAGATAATGAAAAGATCCAGACAATCATATGAGAATACTTCAAAAACTCTACTAAATTTGAAAACCTAAGACAAGTGGATGAATATCTGCAATCTGGGGAATCGCCAAAGCTAAACCAAGAAGAGATTGAGAATTTAAACAGACCCATAATATATGAAGAAATTGAAAATGTAATAAGAGACCTCCCAACTAAAAAAACCCAGATGGTTTCACAAAGGAATTCTATAAAAAATTTAAAGAGGACTTACAATCATTATTACTCAAACTATTCAGAAGGATACAAGCAGAAGGAAATCTCCCAAATTCCTTCTCTGAAGCCAGCATCACTCTAATTCCAAAACCCGGCAATGATGCAACCCAAAAAAAGAAAACTACAGACTCATGTCATTAATGAACTCAGATGCAAAAATTCTCAACAAAATACTAGCAAACCATATACAGACTCACATCAAAAAGATCATCCACCAAGATCAAGTTGGATTCATACCAGAGATGCAGGGATGGTTCAACATATGAAAATCAGTAAATATCATAAAACACATAAATGGACTGAAGGACAAAAACCACACGATTACCTCAATTGATCCAGCAAAAGCCTTTGACATAATCCAGCATCCCTTCATGATTAAAGTACTAGAGGGAATTGGACTTGAAGGATCATTCCTCAACATTATCAAAGCCATGTACAAGAAACCCACAGCCAGCATCATCCTAAATGGAGAAAAGTTATAAGGAGTCCCTATAAATATAGAAACCCAGCAAGGCTGCCCCCTGTCACCACTCCTCTTCAATATAGTGCTTGAAACACTGGCTAGGGCAATAAGGCAAGAAAAGGAAATTAAAGGAATACTAATTGGAAAAGTGGAAGTCAAACTATCCCATTTTGCAGATGATATGATAGTTTATCTAAGGGGTGCTAAAAACTCCCCCAGAAAACTAGAAATGACTAAGATTTTCAGTAAAGTGGTGGGATACAAAATTAACCTAGAAAAATCAGTAGCCTTTTTTTTTTTTATTGATGCTTTGTGTATTTCATACAACATTTTCCAATTCAGTTCAGGCATATATCCCCTTCCCTTCCCCCACCCCACTCCTACGCATCCCAGATCATGCATTCTGCCGTAAGTTTTCTGCATCTTTCTCTGCTTTTTTGTTTTGTTTTTTCATTTTTTTTTAACAATGAGTGATAATTTGTGAGTACAAGCATCCTTCATGTAAAACCAATTTGCAAGCAGTTGTGCCCAAACCCACACAGCTCATGGGTCCCACCATCCAGCAGAGGGGGCTTGTATGTTCAATCAAGTTGATCAAATGAGTGTCCAGTCTATATTGTTGTAGTTTCACCATTAACCCCAATCGAAGCCCTTACATTCTACC